>VCAZ01000008.1:2773762-3368762 GCA_005784505.1 Bagarius yarrelli | reverse complement strand
ATTAAGGTATCAGGTTTAGGATTTAATTAAGGATTACGGTACAGAATTAACCTTATTGCTGTCCTTGGGTTACATTTAAATTGTCTTAATAATTTTTATAGGATAAACATGTTTTGTTGATGTAATTGGTTGTATTTAATATGGTGTAACTCATAATTAGGTATATTTTTTACTATTCATTATAAACTGTTATATGAATGTTTGAAATCTACATAAAAGTTAAACAAAACAGAACAAAATGTAAAACTTTGCCCTCTTCTGTCAGTGAGGGGTATTATTCTGGGGTAGTTATAACTGTGATGATAATGTGTATATGTATATATGTATAACTTAATTGTTAATCAAACCGATTTCCGCCTGTCTCACAATTTTTTTCTCTAGGTGTAGAGGACAATGTGTGTTTGCCATCAGTCCCCCGCTGTCCAGATCCTTGCACATGCTCAGACACGGTGGTGCGCTGCAGTAACCGTGGACTGCGCACTCTCCCTAAGGGCATCCCCAAGGACACCACAGAGCTGTGAGTTCATGTCCCTGTGACACACCTTACATTTTGGAATTTTTGTTTTATTGCCTTCCAAATTTTTTTTTTTTTTTTTTTGAATTTTACACCCTTGTTGTGCCTCTGAGGTATTAAGCCCTGTTAGCTAGAATGAGGTGTTTCAACCACAGCAATTTTACTGCAATACCAGCATGTCGGGGCCAAACGAAGTCCAGTCCTGCTCCAGCTGTGCTCTTGGGCTCTGGTGGAGACAGTGACAGAGTGCTGGGTTAGAAAACACAGGCATTTTCCATCCGTCTTTTCACAAGGAGCAACACAGAAAGAAAGAGAGAGAAAAAAAGATGGTGGCATGAAAGAGCAAGAGATGAGTAATAAGCCTGAAAGACGTGTTTTTGTTTTACACGGATATTAATCGGATTTTTACTTCTATGCAGAGTAACAAAAGAGGAAACATCTTGTTGCTCTTTTTATAAACAACAACATTTTAACCTGAATAAACAGTTTATAGCACACACTAAAAAATCTCTGCCACAATACAGAGTTAGCATGAAATATAAAAGGAAACGAATACAAGCAGAATAAAGTGCAGCAAAACATGTCCTATATCCCTCTATCTCGTATCTCTCTGTCCTATGTCTCTCTGCTTTGTATCTCTTTGTACTCTGTCGCTATGTCTTATGTCTCTCTGTCTCTGTTGTATCTGCTTTATGTGTCTGTCTTATATTTTTCTGTCATATCTCTGTCTTGTATATCTGTCTTATATCTCACTGTCTTAGACCTCTGTTATAAATTTCTGTCCTATATCTCCCTGTTGTGTATTTCTGTCTTATATCTTTATCTTGTATCTCTCTCTGTCCTATATATCTCTGTTATATCTTTCTCTCTTGTATCTCTTTGTCATGTAACTTTCTGTCCTATATTTCTCTTGTGTACCTCTGTCTTATATCTCTGTCATATATCTCTCTGTAGTGTATCTCTGTCCTATATCTCCCTGTTGTGTATCTCTCTGTCCTATATCTCTCTGTTGTGTATCTCTGTCCTATATCTCCCTGTTGTGTATCTCTCTGTCCTATATCTCTCTGTCCCATATCTTTCTGTTGTGTATCTCTCTGTCCTATATCTCCCTGTTGTGTATCTCTCTGTCCCATATCTCCCTGTTGTGTATCTCTCTGTCCTATATTTTTCTGTCCTATATCTCTCTGTTGTGTATCTCTCTGCCCTATATCTCTCTGTTGTGTATCTCTGTGTCCTATATCTCTCTGTTGTGTATCTCTCTGTCTTATATCTCTCTGTTGTGTATCTCTGCCCTATATCTCCCTGTTGTGTATCTCTCTGTCCTATATCTCCCTGTTGTGTATCTCTCTGTCCTATATCTCTCTGTCCCATGTCTTTCTGTTGTGTATCTCTCTGTCCTATATCTCCCTATTGTGTATCTCTGTCCTATATCTCTCCCTTGTCCTATATCTCTCTGTTGTGTATCTCTCTGCCCTATATCTCTCTGTTGTGTATCTCTCTGTCCTATATCTCTCTGTTGTGTATCTCTCTGCCCTATATCTCTCTGTTGTGTATCTCCCTGTCCTATATCTCTTCCCCCTAAACTGGGGGAAGTGGTAGTGCAGTGGTTAAGGTGTTGCACTGCTAATTGGAAGATCTGGGTTTGATTCCCAGCACTACCAAGTTGCCACTGTTGGGCCGCTAAGGAAGGCCCCTAACCCCTAAAACCGATCCATCTCCCATTCTATGTCCATTAGCTGTTTTAATGTTTCATTTCTTCTTTCCTTTTTCTGCTGATGGCCCATGCCCCCATTTTGAGAACCACTGCTTGATCTAAATATCTTTAGTCCTAGAATGCAAAGTGTGTAACATCCTGTTCATCTCGTTTGCTTTAGGTATCTGGAAGGAAACCTGCTCACCATGGTGCCCAAGGAGCTGACCCATCTGAAGAAGCTCCTGCTTGTGTATGTAGTTCCACTTCCTCCACAGCTGAAGTGACATGTGGAAGCTCACATTTTTGACTGTGTCTAACAAGCAGCATTTTTTTATTGCGTCTGTGTGTTTGTGTCCACAGAGACCTGAGTAACAACAGTATCGGCTCCCTGACGCCGTTCATCTTCAGCAATATGACACAGCTCTCCACGCTGTAAGTGACACACCGCTACCCGCAAGCACAGCCGTTTGTGTGAGTGAAGTGTGTGAGGATGTGGATGACTTTGTGTAATTTCTTTTCCCTCTCTACAGAATTCTGAGTTATAATCAGATCCGCTGTGTACCCGTGCATGCGTTCGACGGCCTGCGCTCACTGCGTCTGCTGTAAGTCTCTTTCTGATAGTATTTATACACACACACGCACACATACACACACACACACACACACACACATACACACACACACACTGCCCCCACATTCACACATAGACGCTCTCTTTCTTTTTTTCCCCAAAACACACACTCAAACATACACACATATGCACACACACACACACACACACACACATAAGAATACATACAAACATAAACACAAATGCACAAGCCCTAACACACACTCAAACATGCACACACACACACATACAACTACACAAGCATATACACAAATGCACAAGTTCTATCACACACTCAAATATACACACATACGTGCACACCATACAAATACACAGAAAAACATATACACACATGCACAACCACTAACACACACTCAAACACACACACACACACACACACACACTTACACATGCGCCCACACAAACAAATACACACAAAAATATACACACATATACACACCTCCAACACACTTAAGCACACGCACATTCTTTACAGTCACACACACATATACAAACATGTGCATATACACACAAATATACAAATACACACACAAACTTAAAATACACACAGAACCAAACATATACACGCTTACACACATGCACCTACAAACAAATACACACCTTCACACCCCTTAACACACACATACAAACAGACACACACAAACATATACTAAAATGTCCACGGACAAACAGATACACACACAAATTGACACCACACATTCTTGTAAGGACCTTCTACTCGCAATTACAGTACAGTAGCCAATTATTATTATGCCCATGTCTGATGATGCCATTACTAAAAACACACACACACACACACACCCCTAGGGCCAGCCACTGCCCCACAGCAGACCTTATTAACTCCACTTTAAGAGGTGGCCTTGAAACAGAGCAGGTTTCAGGAGTAAATTGAGTTTCTGGCCTCAGCAGGTTCTCTACTTTATACATAGTGGAATAAAGTCATTGTTTTCCTTCTTCATCATTTTCACCTTCTATATGCTGTGATCTGGTTTTCAGCACAAATTATAGAATCTCTTATGTTTTATTTAACTCACACTTTATCCCTCTGCACCGTGTTTACAGTATTTACATTTCCAGCATTTAGCAGACGCTCCTGTCCAGAGAGACAAACTTTGTTTGTGCTTTGAGATATTTCTGCCAATAACCTGAATATTTTTAGTTTTCGGTATTGAAAAAAAGGGGGGGGGAACCCCACTTACTCAAACCTGGTGTATATTTAAAGTCCAGAGGCAGTTATTTAAAATAGCGCATGTTTAAAATACCCTTTATAGGCAGAGGTTTGTGGACACCCTACCAGCACTTCCACTCAAGTGTGTCTTCCCCGAGTGCCTAGAATGTCTCTGTATGTTGTAGCATTATATTATTCCTTTATTGGAATGAAGAGATCCAAACACTGTTCCAGCACGACACACAGCTCCATGAGCTCCATGTGTTCAACCTCATCCTCACTGAACATCTTTGGGATGAACTGAAACACCCCCAGACCTGTTTACGGGATGTTAGTGTTTAATTTCACTTATACTATTTACATTTACAGCATTTATTTCTTTATGTTTATAAATAAATAAAAAGAAATAAATATTCAACTTCATTGTCATTGTGCAAGGTACGTGTACAGAGCCAATGAAATGCAGTGTTTTTCGCATATCCCATCTTAGTAAGTTGGGGGTCAGGGCGCAGGGTCAGCTATGATACAGCGCCCCTGGAGCAGGAAGGGTTAAGGGTCTTGCTCAAGGACCCAACAGTGGTTGGCTTGGCGGTGGTGGGGTTGAACCCAGGTGTTTCTGGTCTTAACTATTTGAGCCACCACTTATCTCTTTTATACAAGGGCCTTGCTCAGGGACCCAACAGTGGTAGTTTGGGGGAGCTGGGAATCCAACCCACAATCTTCGGGTTGGTGGTCCAACACCTAAACCATAAGCTACCACTATTGTGACTAAATGATTACAAATCCACAAAGTCACATGACACAATCTAATGAAAAGTCTTTCCAGAAATGTTGAGATTATTATAGGAGGATGAGTGAGTCTATATCTGGGAAAGGAGGTTCAAAAATACAGATGATAGCCAGATGTTCCAAGATTAAATTAATTATAAAGACCTTAATTTAAACTCAATTAAAAGAAAATGTAAAATGTACAAGAATTTTTCTTACTATTTCTAAGGACAGGAAACAGGATGAATTTCTGAGATTTACACATTGTGGATAGACAATCACACACACACACACACACACACACCTGACTATTCGTTTAAACCTATATACCCCGTTATTCGGGGCTGACGAGTAGCCGCTCCTGTTGTCAAACTGGGGTCAGCTTTGTCTGCCAGCCAGACGGCCATCACTCTCACTTGTTAATCTCCCAGAATGCCCCTGGGGCAGTAACAGCATGGCCTCATTGCTGCTGTGCTGTCCGGTCATAAGGTCTGATTGCTGTTAGAATGACACCAGACCCTGTGTGTGTGTGTGTGTGTGTGTGTGTGTGGGTGGAGAAATTGACACAAAATACTACACAGTCCAAGAATCATCAGTAATGACAGACAAAATGGCCTCAGTTTCAGCTAATTACTGCTGCAACATCCTCTCTTTCTTTTTTCTAGTTGCTTAAACAACGAGACCCTCATACACGGGTTTTAACTTCTCCTTTCTTCTCTTCCAGGACTCTCCACGGAAACGACCTTTCAACCATTCCAGAGGGAGCCTTCAACCACTTGACGTCTCTGTCGCATCTGTAAGTCCATATGATATTGTATGAGAGCTCTCTCCTTTCTCTCTTTTCTTTCTTTCTTTCTTTCTTTCTTCCTTTCTTTCTTTCTTTGTAATTCTTTCTCTCTCTTTCTCTTTCTGTATCTCTCTCCTTTGCGCTCCCTCTTTCTCTTGCTCTCTCTCTCTCTCTCTCTCTCTCTCTCTCTCCTTACAAATGACATTACCCCAATCCCTCATTTATTTATGATCTATGTATGTATGTAAGTTTACCTTTGTCTTTTTGGGGAAAAACAGAGAAAAGGTTTTTAAAGAGGTGCCCTGTGCTTAACTTTCAGAGCAAGGGTCCCACAGGAAATCTTTCTAAATTTTATTACACCTAAAATGCATCTATCAGCAAGTCCTTATGGCTCTTTTTTCCCTTTTTTTCCTTCTCTTTCCTTCCTCTGCGGCTGCAGTTCCTGCTGTTGCTTTATAAGAAGGGTTGCTTTAGTGCTGCAAAGAAAAGAACTGTCATACTTCAAGTATAAGGGAGCTCTGATTCATTAAAGACAGAATGGAAGGAAGTGGCGCTTTAGTACATGAAGAGGTTGCCTTGGTGTACTTGAGCAGGATGTTTAATTGTCTGTGTGTGAGTGTGTGTAGACTATAGTTTTAAAAGTTTTTTTTATTTATTTTTTTTTAAATAAACTCTTTTCACGTCCGCTCTGCAATTCCTTTCTCTGCAAATCTCATTTCTTTTCATCCAAAATTTTTACAAAACCTTTTTCCGGATCATAGTCGGCATGGCTGACTACAGGAATAAAATCAGGTAACCTTTATAAATAACGACTTTCTACAATAATGTGTGTGTTTCTTACACAGGGCTCTGGGAGCAAACCCACTGTATTGTGATTGCGAGCTTCGTTGGCTGTCCCAGTGGGTTAAAGCTGGTTTTAAAGAGCCCGGTATTGCTCGCTGTACCGGACCGCCTGACATGGCTGACCGCCTGCTACTGACCACGCCCATCAATCGCTTTCAGTGCAACGGTAAACTCCTCTTACATTTCCTTCCAATGTCTCTTTTCACAGCGTATGTCCTTGTCTGCACCTAAGAAAAAAATCACCTCTCGTGTTTTTTTTTTACCTCAAGCCCCTAAAAGCCAGTTAAAATGTTTAGGGATACACAAAATAATATATCTACTAAAATATATTTCAAATTATATTAATATATTTTCAGTAGGTGGCAACCGGAGTTAGCTTTTTTACCGCCAGACATGCCAGCGTAAAGTGTTTGCAAAAAAAAAATGTGTTTGTAGGGTTTGACCACTAAGTAGTGCATGATTAATTCTCTCCTTTCATTTTACAGTAGTTTTAACACGAGTACACTGTTTTATTCGGTTCCCATTATTAAAACAATCAAATTAAAACAACTCTAAAAATTCTGGGTTTTTTTCACCCACATGGGTTATTTTTTTAGCTAACGCTGTGTATTAGCAGGGGCCTCACAATACGATGCATATTACGAAAAATGGGGCACAATACAATATATTACGATCTATTGCAATACAATACCTATTGCAATACTTAAAATACATTAAATACAAACCCTTATAACAAAACAATGCTTGTTCTGAGACAATACCTGTATGTGTTAGCAACAACTGCAGGAATCAACTGTGCCGAATCATTTGAAATACACGAAAGATTTTATTAATTACAAATGAACATAGACATAAATCAGTTTAAAATGTAATGTTACTATATATTGATAGTAGAGGATAGAATACTGATACGCTATCCTGAACAAATAGTGCATTATTCATTCTAGAAATTTCCTGTCGCCATGTTGTTTTAGCAGACTTTGCTTTTCCGTTACACATGAACGGTGCATAAGTTAAGCGTTCGTTTGGGCCATCAAAACAAACTCAACATAATGCACATTTATTGAGCGGAATATTTAGGCAAGCCTCATACCGCGCAGTGACGACCTGTTAAGGAAGAGCGAAACCTGTCCACTGAACACTGCCAGACGGCGCGGTGCTGCATGGCATATATTTTTGACTCATATTTCTCTTTATATTAATTTGCTGACTTCACACGAGTCTTTCCCTGCCCACCCCCTTATTATAACTCTGCACACCCTCTCAGTTTGCGATCCAGTGGTTAATGATCAAAACTACAGGCGCAACAAATATCTATAGTACCTGAGGATTACTCAAAAATATGCTTATTTCGGTTACTTCAGTTTCTACATGATTACATTTTATCATTTTTATTGCACTGCAGATTTTATTCCCCATATAAATTTGTCTCCGACAAATAAAATCTTGATTATTAAATCCTGTAATTTTTTTTTAATCACAATCTACCATAAGAAGACCTTCATTGTATAATATAATGGCGGACATGATGTCTTTTGTCTCTTATATTTTATATCATCTTAATTTTTTATGGTTTAAGCCTCGATAAAAGAGTGGAATAAAAGATAAAAGATGGCGTCTTTCCTTCATTGGGGTTGAATCAAAATTGCAAATTGATTCCTTATGTTCTCTTTCCTCCAATAATCACTTTATCTTTTTCTCCCAACAGGTCCTGTTGATCTGAATATGATGTCTAAGTGCGCCCCCTGTCTGGCAAACCCGTGCCAGAGCAACGGCACATGCGTTAGTGAGGTCACAGGCTCTTATCACTGCACCTGTCCATTCGGCTTCAAGGTAAATGATCGCTTTGTTCTTACACACCGCCCCCACACACACACTACCAGTGCAATTCATTCGCCCCCAGGCGTACACCCCCATCCTGAGGTTATAATACATTGCCTGTTTGAGTTATGCATAACATTAAACGAGTGCACAAACCCAAGTTTATATCATCAATCTTCTTGAGCTTGTTCAATATATCGGGATCTCCTCTGCTCATGCATGCACAATGCTCAGCGTGTGATCAATGGGGGGGCATTAAGAAGTCCAAGACTGCAGATTTACAGTCCTAGTCAGGAAGTGCTTACAGCTATATTAAACATCATGCTGTTCAGTATAATTATGAATATTGTTAAGTGATAAAAGCGATGACGTGTGAGCAATAACAGCAATAAAACAATCAGAACAGTCACATCTGATCTGATGCAGAGGTTCACGATAACGTTTGATTAATGTTAACTGGAACGATCAATAATGTCAAACTGGCTGACGGTTAGTGCGTTAAGGTCCTACACTAGGCTGATTAATGCATTCTGTTTAACGAAATGAGACAAACCTCCAGAGTCCCAGGCTGGATGTGTCTCTCATCTTTATCTTGGCTCTATGTAGAGTCTCACCATGTCCTTCAGGTTTCTGTGTGAAGTTTGACATGTCCTTTTCGAGTCTCCTATATTTTTTCTGCATTTATGTGGGTGCCCTCCGGGTTCTTTTTTTTTCAACCTTCCAAAATATCCCAGTAAATGTTGAGACTACTTTAAATTAGCCTTAGGTATGAAAGTGTGTATGACGTCTGCCTTACAGTGGCATATTCCCAATGTCTGCTGTGTTACTTACCAGAATAAAGCTGTACTGAAAATTAATAAGGAAGCAAAGAACCGTGACAATTAAAAGACAATTAGTCAGGAAGTGTTATATGTGGGCAGTGTGTATGTGTGTGTGTGGCATCTTTTGATTGGTTATAGGATTCTTGTCATTGTCTGTCTGCAGTCGAACTGATAAGAGTTTTACCTCTCGACCTCTACAACACAAAAAAAAAAACAATGGCTCCTTTTTTAATTAAAATCTCTGCACCCAAGGTTAAAACAGGTGTGTGTGAGTGTGTGAGTGTTTCAGGCACTCTTTCATTTTGACAGCCTTTTTCTTTATTAAGCTCTCTTTTTTTCTCCATGTTGATTAAAACATAGAAAGCGAATCACACGCAAGCAGGATGAAGGCCGCGAAAAAGAAGATGGCCAAACACAGTAGCTGTGATCGGTAGAAAGACGGAAGCAGAAGGACATTTTTTTTATGTTGGAAAAGCAGTAGACTGCTAAATAAACTGTTCAGTTTTTTTTTTCTGTTTGGGCCTGGATGTTGGAGGAAAAAACCCAAACCAGACATCTGTACTGACAGTGTAAGAGCTCCTGTTCCAACCATTCCAAAAAAAGTGGAGCAAAATAAAGCATGTTCTAGCTGCTTTTCTCCAGAGAAATGTAAAATCCATTGTATTTACTGCCAGTTTAGTCTTACCGTCTCTGTCTGACCTCAGCTTAAACCGAGTAGTAACACAGAAAAGTGTATGTTACTACCCAAATCGCAGAATCGCTGAATTTTCTTGTAAAATTTGCCAAAATCCACACATCACATCACTTCTTATACAATTCACTGCTGTCTTAAAAACTAAGCTGAATTTGTGCTGTAGGCTCTGACCAGGATTTCATATTTATCTAGCTAGTACATCTGACTATCTAACCTTTTTTTTTATGACTATGATATTTTGTTGTGTTAATAGTAACTATTGACTTTTTTCGTTCGATAATAGCTGTAACATCTGTTAAAAAGTCTCAGCTAAATATTTCTATCATTTATGAAGAATTAAAGATGCATAAATGGAGGTCTAATCTTACACTCGCTGTCTCTATAAGTACAAGCAAATATTATACGCTCTCACTGATATGTATTATGTATATTGATATTTTATTTTCTGTTCTTTAAGGGACGGAACTGTGAGATCCCTATGAATGCCTGCCTGAGCCAGCCCTGTGTCAACGGGGGCACGTGTCACCTCTCACCCGGTCAGGAAGGTCACTACAGGTACATACTGTGCTTTCACCCTGGTAGTCGTTCTCAGTGTCGTTTTATGTATGTCTTTAAATTCCACACTGACAGCATTGCTACTAAATACATTAAATTTCAACCGTATTTGCCAGGTGCGCTTTAAAACACCAAGAGCCAGACAGATTTTTTATATCCCAGTAAGCGTCCTGTCCATGGATACTCTCTGCCTCCTAAATCACCTCGTAACATTTTAAATGCATGCAGCTTTGCCCTTTTTATTCGATTACAGTGAGGCCTCGGCTTCTGTGTCCAGACATGCAACAAATAAGCCCCGCGTCAGGTTCCACTTGACATTACAAAAAACAGCAATGAAACGGCTGCGGTGAGCCATTAGGATGGAGTTGGGTCAGGGTGCGCGTTTGCGGCGTGGGTGCATGTCAGTGCTCTGGGAGTGAGGATGATATATCGGCTCCAGCTTTGACGCTACCCATAAATCTGAAATCTGGAGGTCTGATTAGTGTGCGGTGGGGAGGATTTCGGGTGGAGGTGCCTGGGTGGCACCGTATGAGCTGGTTACTGGCTGAGATAAGTGTTGCTGGTCTCTGGTGGGAAGTCTCCATGGAGACAGGGTTTTATCAAACACTGCGCTTCCTCCCGAACCCCAATCACCAATTGTGCCAAGCCACAACATACACTAGTGGAAGTACCCTTGAACGTGTCATTTTTTAAAGCAGTAAAAGCAACTGTGATATAATAAACTGTTAAATCTGTTTAATGCCCATGAAAAAACAGCAGGATCCAAGAATATACAATACATTTCAGGGGGATTTAATCATTTCATTGCATCCAATTGCTTAGAAATTTAAATACAATTTCTACGTATTGTTTTAGGTATCACTTTTAATCAATCGTTGGCTTATAAATCAAGTATGTCAATTTAAAAAAAAAGGGGTAAATATTTTACCCCCCCGGTAATAATCATCTAACAACTTATCAATAGGCATTACAAACGACAATGAAAGCGTTCGACAGTTTGGTAACATTAGTACAGTGGATTAAAAGTTAACCAGGAAGTAATGTTACTTTAAGATTAAAGATAAAGGTGATGACAATTGTAATATGAATTAAATCTGTACTTTCCTGATGTAATAGCTAAAATTCAGAAATAGTGCTGTGATTGAGGATGAGCTAAAAATAAAAGTTGTGTGGTGTGTTAACATAATAAAAAATTCTTTTCAATTGGGCATGTTTCTGTCTGGGTTCCGCTCCAGCTGTGCGTGTCTGCCTGGTTTCGAGGGCGAGCGGTGTGAGGTGAACCCTGATGACTGCGAAGACAATGACTGTGAGAATAACTCCACTTGTGTGGACGGCATCAACAACTACACCTGCGTCTGTCCTTTCAATTACAGAGGTACTGTCCAAACCACACACACATACCCCAACACACACACACAAACAAAGAAGGTTTAACAATAAGGTACTGGGTTCCTTTTTAGACTCAAATCTATTTAATGGTGTTTATTTCCTTCCAGAATTATTGCTTTCTTAGCTGTTTTTGTTAGACTGCTGCAAGGCTAAAATCCAATTTTTTGTTTATTTTATGGCACCATATACAGTACAGTTACTGCTGCTGTGAATTAGTACATGTAAACAAAAAGCAAGATCAACGCATCTTGATTCAGAGATGTAAAAGTTGTTGCTTGTGAACTAACGGCTGAGAGGCGTGAGAGGAAAGATGCAGCTGTTTTCAACAAGCCCTGTTATTACTCACAGGATGTCTAAATGTATCCTCCTGTGAGAGCGGGTAGAGCATGTGTTTGCCCAATGTGGTACCAGCTCTGGTCTGAAGGCTGAAACTGTAGGCTTTACCCTGTCCACAGCTGCATCAACCCAACCCATCAGTTGAACCAAACAGGCCATGTGTTTTGAATATCTTCAGATTGCAAGAGCTGCAAATGCTAGGCCTAAAAAATACACTCAATCACAATAAACCTACACAAAAATGTTTTTTAATCACAAAAGACTAACATGTATGCAGTATTGGGCATGTTTCCAAAAAGAATTAATTCTATTTACTAGTTACGTCCATATATAGTAACTGAGTTACATTATTATAAAAGTAAGTAATTACCAAGGAAAGTAACTGTTGCACTTCTTTTTGCTTCCAATAATAAATTAAAATAATAAGTTAAAATAATAAAATAGATACTCAGTTGAATAAATTATTATTATAAATTATTGTGCACTAATCTACACTATTTTAATTTTGTGGTGTCATGTGCCAATGTGAGGCACCTTATTAGATTAGAATGACTTGCTACTGACATGGAGTTTAGTTAGTCTTGACAGGGAAAAGTCCAACCTTTAAATTTGATAGACTTGTCATCACTGACTCCTGTATTACGTCCGAAATTCACTCCTACCTCCCGTAACCATTCTGTAAAGAACATACCTTTTTACCAGTCGAGAAGTACATACTTACTTAAATGAAGTGCATACTTAAGTGGTTTGTCAATCATTATCAATTATGTGGTTATCTCCCACCCCCAGCACAACCAAACCAATCATTATCAGTTATGTGTTCCACCTCACCCCAAAAAACGTTGCATGTCCCATGGCTGAGAAGGCCTACTCGGATTACCCCGCTCGCCTAAGCTTAATGATATTACTATTTAAAAAAATAGTAATGCTGTAGCGTTATAACTTTAATTAAGAAATGTTAATTCCTTTGATTACTTTACCTAAACTATCATTCTTCCAGCATGACAATGCCCCCTTGTAGAAAGCCCCTGAGCTCCATAAAGACATGTTGTGTTATGGTTAGTGTGGAAGAACTAGAATGCAGACCAAACTCAGACCCCCTCACTTAGAGATCAGTGTCTAATTTTCTGAATCATTTTGTGGCTAAATGAGCGAAACCCCACAGTGTGACGACATCATCCAACATCTAGTGGAAATCCGATCCAGCAAGTGGAGGTTCTAATAGGGCCACGTCTAGAAAACACATATGAATTTGATGATCATGTGCCCCAATACTCTTGCCCATATACTGTACAATCCTGCAAATGTAAATAATTTTGAACCAATTGTGAGGCTCACAAGAGGGTTTGGATGTCTACTACAGCAGGAATACAGTACTGTGGTTATCTCCCCGAACCCCTTCATGCCCCCACTGATCTCTGTTCCCGTTTCTACAGCTCTGTTTTTGTGTTGCTTCTGTTTAGTTTAGCACTATAGTGATCTCTCCACATCCTATTGGATCTTAAATACCCTTCAGTTTCACCATGTAGATTTGATTAAAAAGCCACAGTCGCAGCCGCTCGCCAGGCTGCGGGCGCAGATGCTGAGCTGGGTAGAGGAAACAGCGGGCCGCAGAAGGCTGCACATGTTTAACTGCATCTCCTCTCGACATCCAGTCAAAGCCCCAGAGTCTGAAGGTGGGGGGAGAGTAGAGGAAGCAGGCCTAGCGAACTGATCCAGAGCCCGCGAGGCTACATCTGTTTCTGTGTGTGCGCTACATTTGTATTTCTACACAATAAAACAGTAAGACCTCCAAGTAGATGATAGAACAGAGGGCTTAGTGTATGGGAAAGTGTGTGTAAGAAATAGAAAGCAGAGAGAGAGAGAGAGAGAGAGAGAGAGATGTTCAGCAGCAGGTGTATAGGATAAATAAGCCACACTAAGGCTTTTAAAAGGAAGTATTTAATGATCTCAAAAAGGTTCTGAAAGGTTGTGGTTTTGCCAGCACACACACACACTTCAACTTGACAGTGAGTAATAAAAAATGTCTGTAGACCTCCAGGGAGTCGTCAAACCGAGGGACACCCGATTCTTTACTACCTCAACTTTCACTTCACCCGTTTGAGCTGTTCAGCATGTGATGCAGGTGTGACAACTGCGCATGCAGGTGTTACAGAGGTTGTATATTTATATTTGTGTGTGTGTGTGTGTGTGTGTGTGTGTGCTTTAGGAGACCTGTGTGAAGAGGTGGTGGACCCCTGCCTGCCTGGGTTTGACCCCTGTCAGCATGATTCCAAATGTGTGCCACTCAGTAAAAGCTACAGGTATGTGTGTCATACTCAAGGCTAAAAGGTCAAAGGTCAGAAATTCCCAGCTTACATATAAAACCAGATGATATGCGACACGTGTGCTTTTCCACTCCATGATGTGATTATTTGTTGTAGGTGTGAGTGTTTGCCAGGCTACGTGGGGCAGCACTGTGAGCAGGACTTTAATGACTGCCTGGAGAACAAATGTCAGCATGGAGCAGAGTGTGTGGACGCCATAAACGGTTACACGTGTGTCTGCAAGGATGGATTCAGGTAAGAAACCACTTCAGATCGGGTGGTGGTTGATTCTGAAGACCAAACAGTGAAACACCCTTTTAGGATGGTGGTCTATTACAGGCCAAGAGACACAAAAGGATTCTCACACTGATTCACACCTAGGGGCAAAATAGCCCAGTCAGTCCAATTACCATTATATTTTTAGAAGGTGCGAGAAAACTGGAGAAATCCAAGACAAACCATATGCAGAACTTTTACACAGACAGTAATCCAAGCTTCGGACTCAAGAGCTGTGAGCTGCATTACTGTTATAATTCACAACCTACTGGAGCGTTTTTCAGTGTTATGGGCCATGTGATAATGTTCTGTTTCTATCCCTTTAGAGCTCTGAAAGCCGCGCACACACCAACTAATAACTTAAACTATATATAATAACTCTAAATCAAAACATATATTTTAATGTTTTTGCCAGATTTTACATTTGCTATTTTCACCTTCATATACCTTTCTGTCTGCCTGTCTGTCTGTCTGCCTGTCTGTCTGTCTGCCTGCCTGTCGATAAATATACCTATCCTTTCATCTGTTTGTCATTTACTATTTTCACCTCCATTTTTCTGTCTGTCTGTGCATACAGTCATCCTTGTATCTATCTATCTATCTATCTATCTATCTATCTATCTATCTATCTATCTATCTATCTATCTGTCTGTCTGTCTATCTCTCTGTCTGTCTGTCTGTCTGTCTGTCTGTCTATCTATCTATCTATCTATCTATCTATCTGTCTAAATGCCTGTCGATAAATATACCTATCCTCTCATCTGTTTGTCATTTACTGTTTTAACCTTTATTTTTCTGTCTGTCTGTCTGTCCATACATCCACCCTTGCATCTGTCTGTCTGTCTATACTTTCGTCATTGCAACTGTCTGTTTGTCTGACTGACTGTCCGTCTGTCTTTTAGTCTATCAGCTAAACCAGGGTCCTGATCTCTATTCTTAGCTGAGTTACTGTCTGTGTGTTTTATTTGAATCTTCCCCTGCTTGTTTTCTTCCTGCCTTTTTGGTTTTCTCTTACAGCCCAGAAAAATAGAGTTCAATAGATTCCCTACACTAAATAAATCCTAGGTGTAAATGTGTGTGTGTGTGTGTGTGTGTATGCACTGACCTCTTATTCAGGGTGTATTTCCACCTTCTGTCCTGTGTTCCTTCTATAGGCTGTAAATCCACCCTAATCTGGAGCAGGATAAAGCGGTTACTGAATGAATGAATGAGTGTTCCTTTTTTTATTACAGATTTATTTTGAAAACAATTATCTAATTATAGAAGTAGGTGAAAAGAAGGTCCTCTGTAAATGACCTGCATGCATTCAGCTTTCCTTTCCCACATTAAAGCACCACAAGGCTCAAAAGCTTTCAACAGGATCTTAAATCAGGAAAGAAAAAAAAATATTTTCAGACAAGCAAATATTATGATAGTTCATAAGTTTCTAACACACAGCCATAATACACAGCCATATGCTACAGTACGTATGCACCCGCACGTCCAAACACACCCCAGGCTCCTGAGCTACAGATGGTGCTTTATTATATGGCACTAGGCTGTCTCATCTGAGTCAAACAGCAGATGAAGCTCCATGTGGCTAATTATAGTGCTATAAGTGTGGGAGTGCCTTGTGGATTTAAATAAGTGTGTGTTATTTACGTGTGTGTTGGTATTTATGTGTGCTAAACGTGTGTGTGTGTGGAGTGCTATCAGTGCCGGCGAGCAGTAGGATGGCACAACTCATCATTTTCTGAAAGTCTCGCTGTCTCAGAGCTCGGAGTCGTTACTGCAGCAGCAGCAGCCAGATGAACAGACTCTTTTTTTTTTCAGCAGAGTCTGTAATTAAGTGCCTTGAGCGCTGCATTAATTCGGCTTACCACCTACCCTGGCACACTATCAATATTAGAACATTTTCATCTAACGGCTGGTTAATCCATGGAAGAGATTAAAATCAAGAAAAAAATCCACTGCTCAGCTTCCCGGAAATTTTCCGGAACGATCCGATCAGCGGCTTTATTAAAACTTAAATGTTTACATGTATATTGTTGTCTTTTCTTCCTTTTTATTAAGTGGGCTGTTCTGTGAAAACCCTCCCCCCATGATCCTGCTCCAAAAGACGAGTCCGTGCGATCAGTCAGACTGTCAGAACGGAGCCGAGTGTCTTCTGATTGAGGGGGAACCTGTGTGTCGCTGTTTGCCCGGCTTTTTTGGAAACAAGTGCCAGAAGATGTTAACAGCCCATTTCCTGGGGAAAGACACTTACATTGAGCTACCCGGGTCCACCATTCGTCCATCCACTCATATATCCCTGCAGGTACGACCAACATCTCTGAAGCTCTTATTGTAAACAGGTATCATCCTGTTTATCTAATCTAATCTTTCTAAAGCAGGTGTGTTAGATTAGATACAGGGCAGTAAATATTTCAAAGCTACCAAAAATTCACCTTAACCAGCTTCCAGTTTCTTCTTTAATTCCCTACAATACATTTAAACAAAAAGAGACGGAAAAGTGTGATGTGATGGTTTTTTTAATCCAGAATTTCGTATTTCAGCAGCAATTAAGGCTTAAGAGCCTGTTTTTAAGGTAGTGGAGGCTTGACAACCTTCTGTACCCATCAATGTAAGACAAACTAGTATAGTCACATTAATAATTAGAGCAAAAACAAAAAAAAAACCCCCCAAATTTTATATAAAGCTAAAAACAATATATCTTGAACTTGAACTGTAGGAAGTGGTAGTGCAGTGGTTAAGGTGTTGAACTGCTAATTGGAAGATCAGGGTTTGATTCCCAGCATCACCAATTTTCCACTGTTGGGCCCTGTGAGCAAGGCCCTTAACCCCTAATTGCTCAGTTGTATAAAAGAGATGTAAGTTGCTCTGGATAAGGACGTCTGCCAAAAGCCGCAAATGTAAATGTAAACTTAATAAAAAAAATTATAATAAAAAAAAATAATATAATAAAAAAAAATAAATAAAATAAAAAAATAATATATATATATATATAGTATATATATATATATATATATATATATATATATATATATATATATATATATATTGTTTGGTTTAATGTATTTAATAAGGATATATCAACAATATATAACAAGTCATAGCTCTCTGGACCGACTCCCAGTGACATTTTTCTCAGACATGAGTAATCTACCTTGGTTTGTAGATGAATGTTTAGAAACTAGCCGCTAATCGAATAATCTTTTGCCTTTCTTCAAATTGACCTTATAAAATCTGAATTGTTTGTTTCACCCTGGTTTTAGAGAAATATAGAATTTGCTCTAGTGTCATTGTTAGTGTAAGAAAAGTTAAATTAGGTGATTAAACCGTTAATTATTTGGAATACGACACACTGCTGTAGGATAGGATAGAAAACTGTTTTGATGGAAGAACATCACATTAACATGGTTTGTTTTGTTTTGTTTTGAATAAATCATTTAAAATATGACCAGATTTGTTGTTAAAGATTTGAATCCATTTGTGAAAAGATACTAACACTAATATAACACTATAAAACGTGGGTAAGGACAGCCAGTGGAAAAAGTAGAAAGCAATGACAAGCTCTTATGGAATGATTAAAAGGCAGACATGCAGTTATATTCATAAGATTTGATTTTTTTAACTGCTTTAGTCTGTATTGATCCACTGGCTTCGAGCCACGATTCCTCGGAATACCAAACATAATAAAGAAAAATGTTGTGACACCGTCCTTCAAATCCTAAGAACACTGAAACACTTACAGTTCTGCTGTCTTTGCTCAGTGTGATGGACTGTCTTGGTTTAGTTTATCAGCTAAAGGCATTTTGCGTGAAATTAATACTGGAGTCCCTGTCAGTCACTGATGATGATATGTTACAGGTTTGTCAGAGTAGAAACATCAGCCCAAATACAGATCAGATCTAACAGGTGTTCTATTCTATGACACAACTGTCACTAATGTACTGTGTGAGTCAAAAATACATTTACAGCATTTGGCAGACACCTGTACAATACATCTGTCTATTGAGGGTAAGGGGCCTCTATCAGGGGCCCAGCAGTGAATCCATAATTGTAACTAGAGCAACTTATTGAATCTATGATTATATCTAGAAGTGAAGTGAATCCATGATTACATCCAAAGCAAATCTTTTATACAACTGGGCAATTGGGGTTTAAGGGCCTTACTCAGGGGTCCAGCATTGGCAGCTTTTTGGTGCTAGGAATAGAAACCTGATCTTCCAATTAGTAGTCCAACACTTCAACCACTGCGCTACCACTTAACCACCAAGCTACTACTATTGCTCCAATGTCAGTGCTAGGAAGAAATCAGCCCCTACCTCAAAAGCCCCCACCTAAATCATATAAAATTTTCAAAATGTGAGCAACCACAAAAAATCCATAGTCTCAGCTTTCTCAAGACTTGAGAAATAAACATGGTGACCGGTAAGCAAAAGAAATTGAGATGATAGTGTTTGGAATTATATTTTTTTCGTCAGGAAACTCCCCAAAAGAAGAAAAGTTTTTTGGTCAAATCTATTTAACTTTGTGCTGCATGATGACTGCATTTGTTTCTGTATTCGGTCAGCTCAGTTTCCGATCGGATATTGTTTGGTTTTATGTGATAATCTCCAGATGTTTTGCACGTTTGTTATTGGGATTTCCCCTCAAACATCAGGATTTCTGATCCTGACCTTGTTGAAGATTTACGATCTGCAATCAGGGTTCCTTTGAACGTTCCTCCGAGCAGATTAAATCACTCTTAACACACCTCACACCACAGAAAGATCTGATAAAATATCTCTGGAACCACCAAGATAATCGGGACATTACCAAGGATTGGTGGAGAATAAAAAGCTGCCCAAAATCAGCCGCAGTATTTTGGGGTGTGTACCCGGCATTACATCTTTATCATAGTTTCTATAGAATTTCTTACAGCCTTTATTGGTGTTGTGCTTGTTTAAACAAAAAAAATAATAATAATATTATCTTGAGACATTTGTTAACAGTCAAAACTGACAATAATGACAAAAATTAAAAATGCTATTGACATTTTGTTTTGTGCAAAAGAGTGTACATGTATACAATCCATCCCTTTTTATAACTGACTTGTTGTTTTCTGTGAAAATGTTGCGTTTTCAACTAACATCCCTCATTTTGAAGTCGCATCCATTGCCGTGACTCCATCAAGTAGGAAAAAAACTAATATTTCAACACAGACCAAAGCGATAAATGATTTGCTGTCATAAAAAGGCCACAGTGCTCACTTAATCATAGCCAGTGACAATTTTCTCTGACATGAGCAATCCACCTTGGTTTGTGGATGAATGTTCTGAACTAGCTGGTAATCTAATAATTATGTGGGATGCCTTTGATGTCATATGTCTCCAAATTGACCTTATAAACCTGAACCATTAGTTTCACTCTAGTCTGAAACAAATATAGATTTTGCTCTAGTGCCAATTATAGCATACAAGCTTCTGAAAGAAAATGTTTAGGCTGCATAGTTTAGTTACAAAGTCTTAATCAATACAGATGAGAAGTCCTCAGGGTTTGGGATATAATTTAAAATTTAAACTAGGCATTTAAACTCTCTAGTATTTGGAATAGGATACACTGCTGTAGTCTTAATACACCACTTTGGGTTAGGTTTCACCCACAATATTCCCCCCTCCTTTTCCTCAGCCCCTGTCATCACTGGCAGTTATCGCTATCGGTCTGCTTTGTAGCAGGACTGCCTCTGATTCTGATCTGTCTCACCTAGCCTAACTATGGAAAGCGTTCTACCTTCCTAACATCTGTTCCAGGACTTTAATCGGCGGAACTCTTGGTCCAGCACTGCTGGCATTATTAGAATGTCACCTTTCGTCCACTAGAATGAATAATACCTCCCTAGAGGGCATATATTATGGTAATAGAAGTTGAGCCGGCTCTGTTATCGGCTGCAATCATGAGCCCCCTCGTCACGGCTGGATTGCATCTCCGCTCCAAATGAGCCGTTCACCTTAACGTCGACAGGGCAGCCTAATGTTAATTAAAGAAGGAGGAGGAGATAAAAATAGCCGGCGGACTCGTGATGTGCCTGAAGAGGTGACTTTTAGATAGCAACCTCTACACACAGTAGAAGGGGTTTGCTGGATAAAATACTGTCTGTCAGTTATAATACATATATATAAAAGGAAAAAAAGAAAGCAGTCTATGGTTACGAGACCAAGGCAAGACTGCTAGTGAAAATTCAGTCCTGGCACTCATCATGTGGTCCCGCTACTTGCCCATGGCTCCAGGCTATTGGGCAACAGTGTGAAAGCTCCACTGAGGATTATTTTATACTAAGTCAGGCTGTTACACTTAAAGAACCATAAATCCCTTAAGCCTTGTGTGTGATTTGACTGCTGCTTCCTACTCTAGGATGTTTGTAAGAGTTTTGGTTAGTATGACCAACCAAACTCCAGGTATTAGGTGCTAAATCCAGCTGTTTTTCCCTCTTCCAGGTTGCGTGTTACTGTAAGTTTAAGGGTCTCATTTCTGTCCATATTCAGGTGGCTACTGATAAGGACAACGGCATGCTGTTTTATAAAGAAGATCATGATCCGTTGGCTGTGGAGCTTTATCAAGGCCACATTCGATTGATGTATGACATCGCCAAGTATCCTCCTACAACCGTGTACAGGTAAGGATGCACTAGATACTGAAACAGCAACAAAAATCACAACCCCAAATTAAAAAATATAACAGCTAATTTAGAAAAAAACAACAGCAAAGAAAAATCCAATACACAACAGCAAAAACATATAAAGAAATCCAGCAAAAGTAAATTTAACAGCAAATGAAAACCTAACTGCAACTTCGGAAATGCATCCACTGCACGACATCGAATCTAAATCATTACAGTAAACAGGAAGTGTGGGTCTTTATTGAACATCACATGCTCTTTGCTTAAAGAACGCAGTGTAAGACTCTTCCAAAGAAAAAGACTTGCACCTTTTTATCGGTTATCCTGTTTGCTTGGTGGAAATAAATGCATTTTATATTTAATGTGTATTTATTAACTTATTACTAGTAAATACATACTCGTATTAATTCTATGCAAAAGATAACATTATAAAAATAAGCACACATATATGTGCTTAAATAACGAAAGTGTTTATTCAAGGTTAATGTGCATTAATTATATATATATTAAATAATAGCCTTGCTTAGGGACCTAGCAGTGGCAACTTGGGGGTGCTGGGAATTAAACCCTGATCTTCCAATTAGCAGTCCAACACCTTAACCACTGCGCTACCACTACCCCATGTAGAATATATGTGTTATATAGTTAATAGCAATATTATTATTAAGCCTAAACACACACACACACGCACACACACACACACACACACACCCTACACATCTTAAGTATTTTATACTCTTTTGTCTACCCGGAAGACTCATACGACATTGCATAAACAGCATGCAATGTTAGTGACAAGATTTATTTAAAAATATGTAAGTTGATTTTTCTTTAACATTAAATAATTGATAACTTTTTGAAACATGGCGCAACATAGTTCATGATTTGTAAAAGGGGTTGTCAGTGGCTAGTGAAAATGGGACATTTTTTCTATGAAATGTAGTGATTTAAGTGATCATCTTAAAATGTAACAATTACTGAGATGAATAGAAATAAAGTGCTGAATATCCATATCTGTTTCCCATATTGTTGTCATTGTTGATCATTTTTGTGAGGAATCATTAACGTGATCAGTGTCTTCACATAGATGAGTATCATTAATCATTATTAATAATGTATAACTAAGGCAAACTGAGCAAATTTTCAGTTCAGAAGAGTGTATCAAACTGGTAGCTCTTTCAATGACTCAGTACCCATAAAGTAGCTCCCAGTTTTAAAAAAGTTGGTGACCCCTGATATAGACACACCATAAAAACACACTTTACACACATACATTTACACACATGCCATTTTTTTAACAAAGGTTAAGAGTGCAGTTTGGATTTGTGTGCCTCACATCCTCTGTGACTGCTCGCTTACTAAAGCTTGGCGTATTTGGTCTTTTAAGGCTCCCCCTCGGGCATCAGTTCAACTCCTGCAATTGTTGGTTGTAATTTAAAAACCTTGTTTAGTTTCACCAAGATTCTAATCACATGTAGTCTGTTATTTTAAGCAGTTTATTAACAATGTGACTGTTCATTCAGGCCGTTCTTCTGTTTAGTATCTGGAATATCTTAGTTGCTTTCAGCGTCGAATAGCGCCAAAGAACGCCTCTATATGCTATAGCATTAGGATTTTGCTTCAGTGGGAATAAAAGACTGAAACACTTCCTTCTAGTAGTGCAAAATTTTCAACACATGGAATAAAGAGTTTTACCATTTTCTCTTATTTTAAAAAAAAACATTTATGTAAAAAAAAAAAAAAAAACATATATTATATATATTTATATAAAAATAATATGCTTGTAGATTTAAATTTAATCCTGGCAAACAACTTTATGAGAAAGTTTTAGCAAGCAGAATTTTCTTTTGATTTGCCAAACTAATATATTATCTATATATAATAATAATATACACTTTATAAACATACTATTGGAAAACCTGGCCATCATATTGAGTTTGAATTGTCTTTGTGAAGCTCAGGGGCTTTGTGCACAATACAAACTGGATATGATGGTCAGGTTTCCCAATACTTTGCTCATGTAGTACATATTATTATTATAATAATTTCCACATAAACGCCTTTATAATTATTGAAAATAGTAGAAAATAGTAAAACCTTTAATCTTGATGTCAATGCGTTGACATTTTTGACCGTAATGTATTTCATATCTTGTGCTTAAAAATGGTTCGCCAGTTTAATTTCTTTTCTTATCAGTTATTTTCCATTTGTTGATTCAGGTATAGCCAAGCGCTGCTGACCAAACAACACAGCTTCCTTCATAAAATATACAAAGTGTTGTGCTCGAGTTGATTGATGGTATCATAGTCCTGTAATTTCTGCAAATTCTACAAAGTCTGTACACATCACTTAGTGAATTTTAAGCTGGCACATACACATAGCTTTCAAGATCCTATTTTTCCTCACTGTGGATCAAGAGAGGTGGCAGTTGTGACTGGTTTCTGTTCTGAGCCAGTCTTCCCGTCCCAGCACACCAGAGAGCATTTTATTGATCCAGACCGTATCTCTCGCAGGCTTTAAAAAAAAGGCCCTTTCTTAACTTGTGCCACTGCCTGAGGCACAATCGATAGCTCTGTCGGGAGCGTCACGGCGTGTAAAAAGAGCACTTCATCTAGAGATTTTGCCTTGCTTCTTGTATGTGATATAACAGTCCGTTATTTCCCAATATTAGCAGAAACCTGTGCAATTATTTTATTATGATGCATTTAGAAGGTGGTTTTTGTAGTATGAGTAGAGAAAATCTCAGAATGATGAACCCGGTGCACTTCTCCTAAGTGCAGCTGTGTTCTGGACGGTGATTTCTGCGGCTTTAGTCGAGATGCGTCATGGCCTTATTTTGCAAGCTTACCCTCTCATTAGTCTGTTTTTTCCCTGATGACGTAGCACTCTGTGGTTTTGGCATGCCTAAAGGCCATTGTCTCTGGACTTGTGGTGCGATAGTGCTGAGCTGTGAAAGATGGAAAGGAGAGAAGGCAGTTTTTTTTTGCAGTCTACAAGTCAAATTCACCCACGTCTACCTTTATTATCCTGATATGATACAACACAGAGCTTACTAGTCAAGGCAGAATGTTCCTGAGCTTTCCATGTCATAGTTAAGCCAATAAGGTCCATGCAGCATATGCTCGAATTTGTAACTTTGTCCCAACCCAGAACGCTTCCTTGGCTGGGACTAAACATTGTATATATCTGGTTTAGGGGCTTCGCTAAGGGCGATTGACTTCGAATATCCCACTGTGTCATGCAGCATCTGTGAGGCGAGGATCAAAGCTCTTCGTCTTCTCCTTATTTGAACCGGAGCACGTTTTCATGAGATTTAGCACCAAGGGAATAAATGACAAACAATAAAGAAACTAAAGAGTTCTATGAAAAAGGAAGTAAGGAAAGACAGATTAGACTCCAGAGACAGTGATGTGATAGAATGCTAGTGCAGGGTGAAGGATACTTATCACTCTGTAGTGATTCTGACAGCATTGCGGAGGCGAGCAGAGGAAGGGGTCTCAACCTGGACTAAAGCATCGTTAGGTTAAGACGAATGCCCGGATCACATTGCTTGCTAATGATCTGCCCTGTGCGAACTCACTGCTAATCTTTTTATTAGTTTAACAACCAGTGTGGGCAAATGCCCAAAAGAAAGCACCAGCTTTCCTGAATCCATCACAGGAAATTGAAGTTGAAGGTTGGAATTGCAGCTCTCACTTATACCTTGTCCCACACAGTATGTCTTCGACTACAGTGCACCACGCCTAGCCCAGTTTCACAGAATAAGGCTAATGTTTCTGCATCGATCTGATCTCAAAGCAGGGTGACAGGGGGTCAGGGTGTGTTTTTATTGGCTGTTTTCTTTTCTCCAACTGGGATTAGCGCTTGGTTCCTGTGTAATTCAGGTGCTAGGAAAAAAGAAGCCTTTTTTTTAAAAGAAGCCATGCAGGGACTGGGGTGAGCAGGGTTGATCTGCTGGATAATGCAGTGTATTTTGGACTGAGACTAGGAGCTAAGATTTGGAAATAGAGTAGGAGAGTTTTTCTTTAGTTTACACCAGGTTCAGACAAAGTGTTGCACTTTCGGCTTGACTGAATACAAGTGTTGGGCATGTTACTTGAAAATAATGAGTTAAAATTACTAGTTACTTCTCTCAAATAACTGAGTGAACTTATTATAAAAGTAACTAATTACCTGGAAAAGTAGCTATTGGGTGGATGCCGTAAGGTTAAATAGGTTAAGTGAATAAAATGGACGCTAAATAAAATAAATTAGTATTATAAATCAATGGACGCTAATCTACACTATTTTAATGTTGTGGTGTCATTTGACGATGTGAGACTCTTCATTAGATTATAATTACTTGCCACCGACGTGAGAAGACTTTTTCTTCCTAGTCATAAATTGCACATTAAATAAATGATCTTGTCTTTCACCTCAAGAAAGGTAATGATTATACTTCCAGTTTGAATAAGTTATACTACTGAATTCATACTACCCCTAATCATACTATACAGAATATACTTTTTTAACGGTCAGGAAGTACAGGCAGTGGTGGCTTAAATGGAAGAGCAGGGAGACTTGGGTTCGGGCCCCACCACCGCCAGTCAGCCACTGTTGGGTCCTTGAGCAAGACCCTTAACCGTTCTGTATCATAGCCCCTGCACTCTGACCCCAAGTTTTTCAAGATGGGATATGCGAATAAACAGATTTTACTGTGCTGTAAAGTCTATGTGACAAATACAGACATTTACAGTTACTTAAACAGTAAAACAGTAACACTGTTACGTAACGCTGTTTATCTATAATGCCGTTGTTTCCATCACTGCTGAAAAAGATGTTATTTGGTGGTCATTGAAAAGTACCACTGTGCCATCCAGAAACGACAACTTCGGGACTATCTGTTTCTCCACGCTTTGGAGTTTCTGTTCAATGAGCAAGCACATAACTCACCTCCTAAACTCCATAAGAGCCATTAGAGCTACAAACTACAAACACTGACTGCCTGTGTACCGTTGCCTTCAGTCAGCCTGACGTGACTTTGCTGTAAGCCAATGATAGTGCCGGGTAATTAAATTTGGAAAATGTAAATATGTCTGTAGGTTCACTGAACTAAGATAACTTTCCAAGATAAAGCTCCGGTAATGTGTGTTGTTTATAATGCGGTTTCATAAAAGTTGTTTTGTTTTCAGCTGACAGGAAATTGACTTTTTCCTTCATGAGAAAAGGACACAAGGACGTTCAAGTCTTTTGACAGAGTTTGTTTGTTTATGCAGAGCAGAATAAATTGGCACTTGAAGTTTAAACAGGACAATCTCTGTCCTGGTTTGGTATCTGCTGCCATCTATTGGTGCAATGCTTGTAAAGCGAATAGTGTGTTTTCTGGGGTTTACCTATATACAAAAGCCTGGATAAATGAAAGGATTATTGTCATTATGTGTATTTTATCTCAGGTTTATGTCAACAAAAAAGGTTCTTCCGTTGTAACCACCTAATTCCCGAGGCCACCGTTAGAGCCAGACTGTTGAGACGTATCAGGTTTACATGGTATGTGAAAGATCAAACAGACTTTAGGGAATTCTTTTAAGGGGGTCTTGCAAATGGACGCGTAGCGTTAGTGTTGCTTACACAAGACAGCATTTGCAAACATGTTATTGAATGATAGGACTGTAAGATACACATGGGTTGGTAATAATCCAAGACCTAGGAAAAAAGGCCGTAGGTTGATTAAGTTTCTGGGATACACTGATCTTTATGTGTACCGTATTTAGAATCTTTGTGTGTCTTTGAAATAATGGTACAAAATATTGCTAGAAGAATCCTGAAGATTTATTTTAAAAGGTTCCTTTAACCACCTAGTTTCCTCAAATTTCCTCAAACTTTAAATATTGATTAAAGAATAAGGTTTTGTAGATTTTACTTGTTTATATATGATACTTGGTGCCATTTGAAAATAAACAGTCATTAATACATTTCTTCTAATCTTCATATATATATATATATATATAATTATTATCATATTAACGGGATTCAGGATGGATAGAAGGATGAAACATCGGTATGATATAAGCAGCACAGCTGCAACAAATAACATTGCTATTAGGTTTCTTTAATTCATAGTGTGCTAATAATCAAGGATTGACAATAATAAGTCATGTTGGTGGCAACTAGGGGCCGCCAAATAAAATCGTTCTTAGAGCCCCCTAAAGGCTTGGTCCAACCTTAGTTAAAGATGATGATGTCCACTGTACAAGTCCAAGTGAATTGTTACTGTAGAAATAAAAACATTAGAATGAGTGCATTATAAAAAAGCAATACTGTTAGAGGTGAAACTAAACCACCTTCTGTCCAATCAGGACCAAGTATACCAAAAATAAGCGATGTAACATGACATCTTAGATGGAAATCAGATTATGTGCACATGAAACCTTGGCCCATTTAAATCCAATCTTTAATTAAAGCCCTGCAAGGTTAGATACACTCACTGTAATTGTTTGTTGAAGTTGCTTAATTGATTTTGCTCTGTCTTGTGTTGCCCACATGGGCCAGCTGTGACCAATCATTGAGTAACAGGAAGCCATGACAGGACCACCTATGGTTAAGGCGCTGACCCTTTTTTTATATCTCACACCCCATTATTCTAAGCTGCTGATTCGTAGGTTGCGAAACATGAGCTGTGGTGCAGCTGAGAACCGTGTCGGATTTACCCCATAGAGAGAGAAAGACACGTGTGATATTTTTGGACCCGTTTTTTGTTCTGAGAAGGGAAATATGGTGCAAAGAGAGGAAGAGTGTGTTTAAGGTACAGAGAGAGAACAAACCACATTTACTTAGCCACAAGCGCTCTAAAACTTACTTCCTCACACACACACACACACATATACACTTTTTCTCTCTCTCTCTCTCTCTCTCTCTTTTTCGTGCTGTGTTACTTTTTTTGCCAAACCACTGTCTCTAGCTGTCTGCAGCTGCCTATGTTCCTTCCAGGAATAACTCGTCTAAGATAAGTCATTCTAGCCAAAATTGACCTGCTTTCTCAAGCTCTGATGTCAGTTTGCAAGGGTCAGCAGGGTCATAACCCAGTTCACTACAATACCATGCTTAGGCAAAACTCATTTACACAGCAGTCCGGACGTCCAGCATGTCCTGGACTGAGCAGCGTGGGAAGCTGAAACACTCGCAAGCTTTTCTCAGCCTCCGAATGTACCAGCAAACATCTACCTCAACTCACACTTGGTCTCCGCTGAAGTCAGTGTGTTTGTGGATGAGTGCACTATGAGAACGAAAGTGTCAGATCGGCTTATTGTTTTCGAGTGAGCTCGCAGCCAGCACACGATCTCTGAGTGCAGTCATCACGTCTGCTTAGCCAAAGCATGCAGATGTATTTCATTCTGTACATTAGGGGTTTCTGTGATCACGATCTACTACAGGTTGACATTAAATGCTATAACAACACTGCTGCACGAGTGCGTGTATTCATTTATGCAGTCATGAACACACAGCTTCTCAGATATAGTTATACAATAATATTATATTATATGTTTTTTTAATGACATTACATTCTTAAGCCAGATACATAAATGTTTAACCTTTACATCATTTATGAATTTAATGGTCATACTTTTGTTGCATTTTAATCGTTTGCAGGATTGAAAATGCACCATATATTTTGTGGACACCTTACTAGCACACCCATAAACGAGTGGTTTTGCCAAACTGTCATCACAGTTCTAAGCACAGAGTTGTCTAGATTGTCTTGTATATTGTAGCATCCTTTACAACCAAGGCTGCATTTACACTCCATGTATCAAGTGACCCAATTCAGATTTTTTTCCTCCAATGTGGCACAGATCGGATATGACCCACGATGGGAGACCCACGATGATAGTGTCTATAGTATATATATGTATACAGGACACAACAAGGGCTCTACTCTTTTTTTTGTCCTAAATAGAGCATTGTTTTGCCCACCTTTAAATATGGTATAGAAAGCAAAATACTACATAATTATTTTGTCTTTCTTTATTGCCTTTATTGATTATCATGTCATTTTTACTTCCTTTTCCGGTCAGTACATCTACCTTGGGTTGTTTTGCCGGATTGTATCATATAATGACCAGATAAAGATGTAAGTTGGTCATCTAAACAAATCGAATATATTCACAAAATCAGAACTGGGCATCACGACCTGCAGTGTAAATGTGGCTTATGAGACAAAAACACTGTTCCAGCATTCCAGCATGTCGAGGCCCCTGTGCACAAAGCCCCTGCGCTCCGGAAAAACATGGTGTGTTATTTTTTGGGGGGTTTTGCAAACCTTTGGAATGAACTGGAACTTATATTATAACACAAATAGCAAAATTTAGTGGAAAGTTTTTTTAGAGGTGTGGAGGTTACTATAGGGGTGGGAGTGAGACCTGGATCTGGAATGTTTACAAAAACCACATATGGTCGGTGGGTAGCATGTCGACTTATATGGTGCTGTTGCACTCTGGGCGTCCTGGGTTTAATTTAGACTTTTTCTATCCCTCCCATTTTTTCTTACTCACTTTATTTATCTGCTCAATCAAGACATCTTATAAAGAAATAAAACACATCTGGATGCATGAGCTGTCAAAATATTTTTGTCTTTATAGTGAGTTTCTGCATAAATCTTGACGTTCTAATTTTTAACTTTAGGTACCATTATCGTGAAAAAGAAATGGCATGTAAACTAACTTAACCTTTTTTCTGTCTTCCTGTGTGTGTGTGTGTGTGTGTGTGTGTGTATTAGTGTGGAATCAGTGAACGATGGACTCTTTCACACTGTGGAGTTATTAATCCAGAATCAAACTTTGAGTCTGGTGGTGGATAAGGGAGCCCCTAAGAGTCTGGGTAAACTTGCACGGCCGCCCTTGGTGGAGCCCAACACCCATCTGTACATCGGAGGTAAGAGCACAGCACACACACTTTTGTCTGATTCACTATAATTTCTTTTCTATAATGGAGAGATTTATAGACATACCAGATAGGAACAAAATCAAACTTGTAGTCTAACTTACAGAACTAATGGCACCCTTGGTAAAGATTAATTATATAAGCAAAAATAAAACCTTAAAATCTATAATTATTATTACCAATTATACCAATAATTTTGAAGCAGATTGTGCATAGAATTAATCATTTATTGATGTAAGATGTTCTGTAGGATGAAGTGCAACAAAAGTATAGTTCGCTGTCAACAATGCCTCTATAATCAGGACGTTTGTTTAGTGAGGTTGGGGTGTGATTTATGTCTCTCAGGTGTGCCCTCTGCGATCGGCTCCACCGGTCTGCGTACGGGAGCCGAACGCACATCCTTCAATGGCTGCATCCATAACGTTCGCATCAATGGTGAGCTGCAAGAGCTGAGCACTGCGCTGGCAGGCACAGAGGGCATTCTGCCCGGCTGCCACTCCTGCAGCGTGTGTGCACAGGGGCCATGCAGGCAGAGAGGCGAGGCCGGAGTGACCTGTGAGTGTCCTGCCAGCAGCAGCAGCCCACTGTGTGAGCAGCAGACCTACACCAACCCCTGTCAGTCCAGCAGGTACCGTAACACACGAACACACACTGTCATAATACAATATATAATGTTAAACAAGCTTAACATTAATTATTTAATAGTTTAGTGTTTAAGGTATTGGACTGCTAACCAGAAAATTGGGTTTGATTCCCAGCACTGCCAAGTTACCACTCTTGGGCCCTTGAGCAAGGCCCTTAACCCTAATTGCTCAGTTGTATGAATAAGATAAATGTAAGTCGCTCTGGATAAGGGCGTTTTTTTTTAACTCTCGTTTTTTTTTGTCTGCAGGTGTGTGCATGGCCTGTGTGTGCCTAAAGGTTCAGCCTACAGCTGTAAGTGTGCGCAGGGTTACGTAGGGCAGTACTGTGAGAGGAGAGAGGAGCCAGTCGCCTGCAGGGGGCACCACTGTTTACACGGGGAATGCAGAGTGGATGAGAGCGGAGATCCTGCATGTCACTGCCAGCCTGGATACACAGGCAGTAGCTGTGACACTGGTACGACTACGACACACACACACACACACACACACACACACGCTTGTACACAGCTTACAAACTATTTCCATTCTTTAAAATGTCATCAGATGCCCATTTTTTCCACAAGTTGATATGATTTAAAGAAAAGGATTTTCTTTGAATAAAGTATTTATACTTTAATTATAGGGTGGTTGTGTACACACACTGCAAACACACATTTTATGTACAATGTTAGTTCAATCTTATTAACAGTGTAAGTGTTGCAACACCAAGCAAACATCTCATTGGTGCACACTGTTATAGGAAAACAATCAGGAACGAGGTGGTGTGATTCTTATAACCTCAAGTTCATTGTTTTTTATATCATCTTTTTACTTGCTGTTTAATATAATAAAAAATTTAAGTCTTTATAAAATATCATAATACTTTTGTTTTTGGAATAATTTATATTTTTACGATTGCTGATAATGAGGCCGTTTAAGAAAATTTCTTTTAATAACATCACCTGTGTATTTTTGGAGTTAGTTATTTTTGAGTGTCCAGTATGTAACTTTAATAATCATAACATTGACCTAAATTATTCTTTTAAAGAAATATTTGGTCCCCACTAGGTGGCAGTGTTCAGAGCAAACATTCCGATGACATATGAGTTCTCTGGTTCTTATAGATTATAAGTTCTAACGAGTCTCCTTTCGTCCTCACAGAGCTGACATGTCAAGGCGAGATGGTCCGTGAGCTGCTCAAGCGCCACATAGGCCAGAAGACATGCACGTCCACCAGTAAGGTCCCCCGGGTGGAGTGTCCACGCTCGTGTCAGCCAGGACTCTGCTGCGCCCCTACCAAGAGCCGCAGACGGAAAGTCAGCTTCAAATGCTCGGACGGCTCTTCCTTCTCCGAAGAGATAGAGACGACTCTGGAATGCGGCTGCTCGAAATGCCCTTCATAATGGTCACCTTCACTAGAACCCCACATGGAGCCAGAGAGAAACAGGAAATTATATTGTACATTACAAAAAAAAAACAAATAGAACTTATTTTTATTAAGGGATTTTTTTAAAAAAGAGACTGTTTTTATGATGTTTCTTGTATGTGTGATATAAAAGTTTTGGTATTCATAAAAACACACACACACACACACAGCAGATTAACATTCCTGAAAATATATGAATTTTATATAAATAAATATATATGAATGTGTTTGTGTGAGTATATCTATATAAATGTACAACCTAACCTGAGGAAATTAATACAGTTTGTAATGCATGTCTGAATGAGCGGGAGACGGATTTTTAGGACGCTGAGCAGGTATGATAGAAAAAACAAATCAGTCGTGAAGAGCATGAGGAACCTCAGACTCTCGCTGATGTGAAGAAAATGCAACGCTGGTCAAACAGGAACTGTGCCTTGTATCCAGCCTGCATTGTGATGGACTAAAGGACTCATTCCCTGAATCCAGAGCTGAAGGATTGGAACTATTTATCTTGAGAGCTCTAAAATGGCCATAATACACACAGATGGTTGCTTGTTTTATGTGTCTATTGTCCACCGAAAAATGGAGAAGAATTTCAAGCATATATCTCTCTTCAAATTTCTTGAAAGCATAAAGAACTGAATGCGAACTCATGCTGTGGTCCAGATGTGAAGCTCCAGTCATTAATGGTGTCTTGCTCACAATTTTTTTTTTTTTGTTTTGTACTAAATCTTCACAGAAATACACGACCACATCTGAGCTCCGACGGAAAGCTCTCCATGTCGATGCAGTATTATGTCATAACCTTACTAATATATAAAACATGATTATGTTACATCCATTACTACTGTATTTTGTATCATGTAGTCGATGTTTTACAAGGAAGCCTTTTTACAGATGTCTGTCACGAAGACGTAGCACACCAATTTCCCCATCGCAGAGTTAAACCCACATACAATCAGTGTAATCTCGAACTCTAGCTACATGTCCCACTGTACAACATAAATCAGCTGATGGATGACAAATTATATTAACACCTGTAAAGAGGAAGATGGTTGAACTAATAGATCGTTTCTGGTTGAATATGAACTAGAGAATGATGAATAACATACTATGAATGTTGAATTAAAACTTCTAATGAAACCCATAACAGTGTTTTTTATTGTTTTTAATGCAAAAATAGTTTACACATGCAGATGTGTTGGTTAGAACTTATTTTTTCAGAGAAAACATCATAGATTATGTAATATATTAATGCCACATAAATATTATTATATTCAACTTTATTGTCATTGTGCAAGGTACATTTGTTTCTCACATATCCCATCTTAGTAAGTTGGGGGTCGAAGCACAGGATCAGCTATGATGCAGCGCCCCTGGAGCAGGAAGGGTTAAGGGTCTTGCTCAAGGACTCAACAGTGGTTGGCTTGCTGGTGGTGGGGCTTGAACCCATGTGTTTCTGGTCTTCCGATCAGCAACTTAGCACCTTAACCATTTGAGCCACCACTGCCCCTGCATGGTGGAAAAAAATAATGATTGGAAATAATTTATTTCATCGAAATATTGGTGACTTTTGTATTTGCGAATGGATGTTCGACTTTGTCCAGCGACACAACAAAGTTGAAAAAAAGTAGAGCAGTTTTTAATATGGCTTCACCTTCATCTTGTATGACATGATGCAGATAAACACTGCTGAATTTTATCCAATGAATTCTACATATATCAGCAAGAAAACATCTCTAGGTTATGAATGTAACCATGATTCCCACAGGAAACAAGACCAGGTACAAGAACCATGCTCAGACAGGCCAGGACAGGGCTACCAACAGCCATCCTGTCCTGCTTTTCTTATTACATAACTTGCAGGTGTAGCTAGATCAGGGGAAATGTGTACAGACGTCTTACCTGTGTCTTGGCGTTCAGGCTCAGCAGGACTGAAGATACCAGCGAAAACCTAAGCGGACTGTGTGTCATCTCCTGTAATGCAAGCAGGCCTACAGTCGCTCAGCCGAAACCTTTCCATAAGAGCTTCACAACTTTTGGGTGGAGTCCCTTCTCCCTGGGCCTCAGCCACCGCCTCGACAAGACATCTGCTCCACTGAAGGATCTAGCGCGCTAGCTTGTATAGCGGGCACCAAGGCAGACCTCCCTGGTTGTTTATATGAGTGACCACTGACATGTTGCGTGTATGCACTAATCCAGGTTCTATAGTTCCATCCGAAATCGTACAGGTGCTACATTTCAGTAAATACACATTTCCCTAACATTAAAAAAGGACGTTCTTATAGTATGGTTACTATGATTACTATTATACATACTACATCTGCCATTTCGAAACTGACATACAATGTAGCCCAAATTTCAAGTTAGATTAATGTTAATGTTTAAATGAGTGTAATTTCACTACAATGAACAATGGTAGCACTTAAAGCTACTTAAATCACTTGAAATGTGCCGCGCCGCTGCTTTCGCTGTGGCTTATGGGATGGTGAAATGTCCATTGTATGCACGCTTTAAAATCCTTTTTGCGTTCTGTAATTTGCATACCAAGCATTCGGACTCGCCTCGCATACTCAGTTTTGCACACTATATATTATGGAAGTATGTCATTTCAGATGGGGCTCAAGAGAATGGTTGGATGAATGGATGCATGGAACCTTGTGGCCTCAATAAATTTAATAATGATTAGGATCATGCTGCAAATATTACCTACAGGTCATACTTTTATTAGAAAGCACCAGTTTGACGCATCAGACGCCCTGCCCACAGACAGTTTGCTGAATATCTGATGCATATGGCAAACAGAACTGGACACATTTCAAGATTTTTAAATCAGGGATTAATTTGACCAATTTTTTAGAAGTTGTGTGTCCTGTTTTGTTTTGTTTTTTTTAACAGTCTGCCTAGACACAAAGCCGTCATGAACATTTTAGTAACATTCTCATTTTACTGAATAAATGAATAATATTTGATAGCCGGTCTGTTTTTGAAGTGATGTCAGTTTGCTTAACTTTGATTGGTTGCTTTACAAGTAAATCAACGAACCCAAAAGTCTAATAAAGGCTGCTATGGAGTCCTGGCCTTGTGCAGTCAGTCTAAAGCTCTGGCTACAAGACAGAGGAACTTTTAATGATTTGATTTAGATTAATTGTCATACTGTCCTGCTTCCACTAGATGGAGAACTCCACTTGTTTCACATCATATAGTCTGGTGTAGAGCATTTTTGTTCAGAGTTTGAGTAGTGCACAGCATAGCATTTGAAGCATTTCAGCCCGCAGCTTATGTAGCATTATAAGCAGAATAAACACGGTAATGAAGGTCACTTTTACCTCACTTACACTTTTAATTTTTTTCCTCATGCTGGAAAAAATATTACTGATATTTATATTAAATAATAATAGCAAACCAGACTATTGAGTAGAGTTCAGCAGTAAGACCCAGCTCTTTACTCCACAGTGCTTCCATTTGTTTGTTAAGTGAGTTAATCTTTCGCATGAGATCTGTTGCCCCCAGAGAATGCATGTCTATGACCAGAAAAGATCTAGCTCCTTTTCATTCCTCTCAAATCCTTTCAAGTTTTCTCTCATTATGTTCAGTGGCTTGCCTGTGAACCATGGCATTCCCTCAGATAGATCTCTTTACCGTGCCGGGTGGAAAGAAAGCGCAGCATTGTCAGGGCATGTCAGGTTAATAAAGCAACACAATGCTGTTAATTCTCAGACGGTCATTATTCATTATAGTCATTCATGGTATTGCGGTGTGCCTGTGAATGTGGCAGGAGAAGTAAGTAGCTCAGATGGATGCTGAAGAAACTGAGCGCTCGAAGGAAAACTGAGCAGTTATTTAAAAAAAAGTAATGTTATAGTTACTAGTTACTTCTGACTTAGTTAGAATCTGAGTTACATCAACAAGAAACTATAGTGTTACCTTTTCAAAAAAAAAATCAAATATGTCAAATAACTTGGATTCCCTTAATATTAAATATGTTAAATTAATGAAATAGACAGAAAATGGAATAGATTATTATTATTATTATTATTATTATTATTATTATTATTATAAAACGTTGTATACTAGTTGGGGGCAGCACCGTGGATTAGTGGTTAGTTCTAGGTCGCAGGTTGGTATCCCAGTAGGGGTCTTTATGTGGGAAGTTTGCATGTTCTCCGTGTGCTTGCATCGGTTTACTTATGTATGTTAGGTTGATTAGTTATTCTAAATTGTCCATAGGAGTGAGTGTAAGTGTGTGTTTGTCTGTATGTGGCCCCGCTATGGACTGGTTGACCTGTCCAGGGTGTAACCCCTGCCCTTGGCTGGGATGTATTTGGATGATTGGATGGAGGAGGATGGATGGTTTGGAGTTTGGAGGGATGGATGGATAATGGATGGATGGATGGATGGATGGATGGATGGATGGATGGATGGATGGATGGATGGATGGATGGATGGATGGATGGATGAATGGTTGGTTGGTTGGAGGGGATGGATGGATGAATGGAATGGATGGATGGATGGATGGATGGATGGATGGATGGATGGATGGATGGATGGATGGATGGATGGAGGATGAATGAATGGTTGGTTGGTTGGAGGGATGGATGGATGAATGAATGGTTGGTTGGAGGGATGGATGGATGGATGGATGGATGGATGGATGGATGGATGGATGGATGGATGGAATGGATGGTTGGTTGGTTGGAGGGATGGATGGATGGATGGATGGATGGATGGATGGATGGATGGATGGATGGATGGATGGATGGATAGATATTTTAATTTTGTGAATTTTGTGTATTTTACTGTTGCATATATGATGATGTAAGGTGTTTCATTACATTAAAATTACTTGCCACTGACATGGACAGACTCTTTCTTCCTAGTCATGAGTTGCACATTACATAAACAATCTTGTCTTTCACCTCAACGAAAGAGTAGTGCTTATACTTTCAGTTTACAAAAGCTACCTTTAAACTTGTTGAACTTCACACTGACTCCTGTAGTACATCCAAATTTCATTCATCATTCATCACCTGTCACCACACTATATAGACTGTACAATAGGACACGTTTACTGTCACATGAACTGTCGTACATACTGCATTAGTATTTTATTTCAGAAAGAGCTGTTGTCGAAGGTGTGCAATTATGCATGTGCCATAAACTTGTGTGTAATTGGATTAAAGATCTCCAGCCCAACTGCAGCGTAAAATGTTTTAACTGGAATAAAGCTTTTCAGTAGGACATTTTACATTAAGTCCCAAGGTCAGGAAATTTAGTGTCGTCAATTCCGGGAATGTTTTGGGAATGAGGTGGGAGGAAACTGAGGGGGGAGGAGACTGCCTAGATGGAGGAAGAACATATAACACCACAGAGAGAGTAACCTGAGCTCAGAGACCATGAAATTCTCAGCCAATGATTTTACCTCATACACACAATTTCTCCAAGCTCCGAGGACCCGACACCATTTTAATCTTCAGCCAAAAAAGTTAGTTTACACCAAAACCTTTTCTTATAGTATATATATTTTATGTAAAAAAAAAAAGGTAATCATATCTAAATAATAATAAATACGTTATTTATTTTTTTTTAAAACGAGTTTTTAACACAAAAACAGTTTTTAATTAACAGTTTGACCTTTTTTGTAGTTCTTTAGATTTTTTTAAATATTTCTTTAACTGAAGGTCCTCACAAAACAGGTCCTAACAAACTAACTAAACCTCATAATTCGGGCTTACAGGTTTTATTTCAATTGTTAAATCAGATCAAAGTTTAGGTTACCGTGGTTACGACTTTAGATTTTGGAATCAATTGGCTGCGGTTATAATTACGTTAATAAAAGATTCTGGCAAAACTGCTCTGTGTACATTATGTGTGTGTGGGTGTGTGTTCTCTGAGGAGACATTAGTATGAGCTTGGGGCAGAGGACAACTAGACATGATTGGATGGTGAATTATGGCCAAGAAAGACATCATGACTCTGTGTGAATTCAAGTTCCCACCATGCAGCTGGTTGCGAAAAAACGCGTAGACAGACAGAGAAAAAAAGCGGACAGATGGCACCCAACTGCCATCACTGTCACCCGCACAGATCAACCGCAATATGCCAAGCACATTGCATTCCAGTCTAAGTCAGTGTGCTACTGCTTTATAAAATCTGACAAGCCTTTTATTCCTCATATACATATTTTATTTAGATAGATTTTAGTGTATGTTCTAATTCCAGCCCGATGTCATACTGTGTGTTAACCTTAAAACAATATTTGGTTAATTTAATATGTCATTGGGAAAAAAAAACAGGACATGCTTTGGCAATTTGTTTAGCTACTGATGTCCATCTGCTTTAGTTTTTCACCTACATTTGGCTTGAAATAAAACATTTTGTAAAAGCAAGACTGAAGCCACATTTACACTGCATGTATCAGGAGAGGTTTTTTCTCCAATGTGGCACAGATCGGATATGATTAAAAAACTTGTAAGCAGAAAAAAACAACACATGGATTTTAATTTAAAATTTTCGGATCAGATTCAGGTTCATATGCGGAAATCGTACATCAAGCGGCGCATGACGTCAACTCAGGTGGACACAACATGACAGCACAATGAAGCACGAGGGCTCGGTTCAGTGAAGTAACTCCGATGTTTTATGTGCCATATTACATTCCCATTCAATGAACAAATGGAAGGAATTAAGTGACAAGTCAACCTGTAAATAGTGTGTTTTTGGGTTGAAAAACCTGACTGTCACACAGTCTATCTATCTATCTATCTATCTATCTATCTATCTATCTATCTATCTATCTATCTATCTATCTATCTATCCATCTATCTATCTATCTATCTATCTATCGTCTATCTATCTATCTCTATCTATCTATATCTATCTATCTATCTATCTATCTATCTATCTATCTATCTATCTATCTATCTATCTATCTATCTATCTATCTATCTATCTATCTATCTATCTATCTATCTATCTATCTATCTATCTATCTATCTATCTATCTATTCATCTATCTATCTATCTATCTATCTATCTATCTATCTATCTATCTATCTATCTATCTCTATTATCTCATCTATCTATCTATCTATCTATCTATCTATCGCTATCTATTCTATCTATCTATCTATCTATCTATCTATTATCTATCTATTCATATCCATCTATCTATCTATCTATCTATCTATCTATCTATCTATCTATCTATCTATCTATCTATCTATCTATCTATCTATCTATCTATCTATCTATCTATCTATCTATCTATCTATCTATCTATCTATCTATCTATCTATCTATCTATCTATCTATCTATCTATCTATCTATCTATCTATCTATCTATCTATCTATCTATCTATCTAGCTATTATCTATCTATCTCTATCTATCTATCTATCTATCGTCTATTCTATTATCTATCTATCTATCTATCTATGTATCTATCTATCTATCTATCTATCTATCTATCTATCTATCTATCTATCTATCTATCTATCTATTCTATCTATCTATCTATCTATCTATCTATCTATCTATCTATCTATCTATCTATTCATCTATCTATATATCTATCTATCTATTTCCACAGATTTTTTTAAAAAATAACTCAAATTACTTGTATATTTATTTTTTGTTGGCCCAAATATTGCCTGAATTTGTGCCTATTAGTCCAGTCATTAGTCATTCTGAACATTGAAAATAATCCTTCTTTTAACATTTTAAAAACATATTTGTGCTTATATTGACTTAATGTAATATATCTTTTTAACCAAATCCAAGCAAGAATATTAGTACAACGATATCAACAAAATCACCCCACCCGCAAAATTGCCCACCTGGGATGTCTGTCTGCCCAATCTTCTATGGTTGGCAAGAACCGGGCCTGCAGGTTATGCACTTATTTTGTTTTGGGGATCTAACATCCAATATAAACTGTTCCAAGCTATTTTCCCATAGCCACTTTGAGCTCTGTGTACTGTTAAGCAAATACACAAGATTTCCGAGATAACAACCTCCGGTGTGGGCCTGTTGTCAAACGCTGAATTTAGATTATGTCCGTAGTGAATAAAAACAGAAGGTAAAGACATAATGGCGCCAACGAGGTCATCCAGGAGTTTATGTAGTGCCTATGAATCCTCTATGCTGAGATTTGCCACTTTAAAATTGTTAGTAATGTGTGACGTGCATTTAAAAAACATTTGGAGCAGAAGGGTCAGCATCGATGCTGTTTCTTTATCTTGTGGACAGTTGTGTGTTTTCCAGTTGAGCAGTCATTTGATGCATGAACAGGAGGCTTGCTCTGTCGTATTGGCATGCTATCATCTGCTCTCTGCAGATCTCAGCTGAACCTCAACACTCTGTTTCAGATTCTGACACCAAAAGCATAGCCGGGATTCTGACATTCCTGTCAACATGGTGTTCAGGGCTAATGCAATAATGCTCTCAAATGTAGACTTTTTTCTATTTGGTAGATCACAAGAGGTCATCAAACTTCAGGGAGTTCCAGTCCTGTGAGGATTCATCTGAATACAAATAATATCAAAACAAGCAAATAATCTGTTGTAAAACAGATATAAAGTGCTCAATGGTTACGTTACTTATTTCTATAACAACTATTAATTGAAATAAAACATGGAAAAATGGAAATAAGGGCATGGGGCACATGTTTGTGCATTTCGGATGAATAAAATAGAACTCTGTATTGGGATCTAATGGGATGCATCAACCATAGAAAACAAGGTCCTTGGAACCCCTTAGGACGTTATTTGTACTTGATTAATGTTCTGGAAATGTTTAGACAAGAAGATCCAAGAAGATCCGTCTGATGAAGAGCATGTAGCTCGGAACGTCACCTGTTGTGAGAACACAATTAAACACTTTTCTACAGTTGGAGTCGTGGTGTGCCTACTGTTTGATTTTTGGAGCACCCACATTGAGCTTTTTTTGCCTAATCGATGTGCACTCTTGGACTGTTTTTGCTTAAACTGTTTAGAGAAAACATTCTTAGAACAATGTTCTTGGAACGCTTTATGATGTTATTCGTACTTGAATGAATGTTCTCAAAATGTTTACAGAAAGCTTTCTTAGAACAACGCTAGGAAATAACGGTGGACATGATTTCGCCAAGTAAGATGTGGGGAAGACGTGGGGAAGACGTGGGGAAGTGGTGGCTCATGGTTAAGGTGTTGGATTACCAACCCGAAGGTTGTGGGTTTAATTCCCAGCTCCACCAAGCCACCAATGTTGGGCCCCTGAGCAAGGCCCTCAACCCCCGATTGCTCAGTTATATAACAAGGAATACTGTAAGTCGCTCTGGATAAGGGCGTCTGCCAAATGCTGTAAATGTAATGTAAATGATGTGATCCTTTGTTGATCCTATATAAGCATTTCAATCAACCAATCATAACCATCTGATGTCATTAGTGTGTTTTGATCAAACCCAGCTCAACCCATTTTTAATTTTTTTGCCTTGAAAACATGAAATCCATGCAATACAATACAATACATTACACGCTGTCCTTAATAATTGCACACAACATGTATGTCTAGCTAATGTGTGAGCATTCCCTTCATGACCAAAAATAAATGCGTGTATTTAGTAAGTATTTAGGTGTGCATATATGAATAAAAAGTAATTTTTGTTTAAATATTATGGTTATATACATTTGGCTTGTGGTTGGGGTTCTTAAGGCTATGATTTTATTAAATAAACCCTGTTTTATAGTAAGAATGTTGCTCTATCGTTTTGTGAAAAAAGTATTAAAAATATTAAAAATAGATCGAGGCGGGTTCGGTCGGCACACATGGATGACATTATAAGATTATAACTGGTTGATTGAAATGATGATTTGGAATTAATAAAAAATGTTAATCCAGGATCCTATTTTATTTGGCAAAATCAACTCCACCATGAAATAAACATAAAATAATGTTGAAATAAATGTTTTTGGAACATTCATAATTACTTTTCGGAAACTGAAACAGAATGTTTGACAAATTATCCCAGTTCATAAAAGTGTTAGCTGGGTTAGAAGAGTGAGCGTGGGACTGAATCTAAAATAGGATGTAGAGATGTAGTGTAAATATAGACATATAATATATATGTTATATATATGTTTATATATGTTTTTACAGTTGGCCCCTTCTGCATCATTCTTTCCCAATCAAAGTTTTTATCTTCTGACTGCAAAAGAAACACAAATGAAATCCCTTAAAATGTAAAAGTCTAAAAATAAAAGATAAAAGTCTTTACATTTGTTCAGCAAAAGCTGAACATTTGTAGCGCAGCCTCAGCAAGGGTCATGCCCACCTGCCTGCACGTGGGCCAGCATGGTGATAGCTAATCACACCTCTGAGAGCCACCATCTGTTTGAATCTCACATCTCATCCACACAGAGCCAGGCAATCTCACAGTCTAGCACACAAATGCTGCAGCATTGCTGCATCTAAACGCCTCATTAATCCTGAAGACCCTGGCCTGGAAAAACGAAACGTCCTTGGCTACAAGAAGAGTAAACATGGAGTAAGAAATTACTTTTTTACTCAAATTACTTTTGGAGCAGTCGGACTTCATTGAGTAAGGCAAGACTGTTTTTGATTAATTCATCATTCATTCACGTCTCCCACTCATACGTTGATGTTCAAAGACAGAACGAGGTCACAGGGGAGCGCTTTGTTTCGGAAGGAAATCCTCCAGTGTTATAATAGACAATATGAACACCGAAGGCCCACAAGGAGTCTTTTGATGTCATTGTAGGAAGCCAGTTCCGCTTTTGAACCTGAAATGAACTGCAGCATGAAAAAGCTTTACACACACACACACACACACACACACACACATACACACACTAATCATGCACTTATAATCGCTTTTCTAGCACAGCTGCTATGCCTTTGTGTGTGTTATGATTATCAGATTTGTCAGAGAACGGCAAAATTCGGTAAATGATTTGATCCCCTGCTGATTTTGTAAGTTTGCCGACTAACAAAGAAATGATCTGTATATGATTTGAATTTTAATCTTAATCCGTTAGAAAATCTGAAGCTGAAGTTTCGACTAGAAACCTTAATGACTTCTTGCTGAGATGTGTGCAAATTTGGTGGCCAACTACAAGAAACATCTGTGATTGCCAACAAGAGGTTGCCACCGGGTACTAAGAGGTCAAATACTTCTTTCATTCAATAAAATACAAATCAATTTATAACTTTATTGAAATGCTTTTTCTGTATGTTTTCGTTGTTATTCTGTCTTATTGGTAGAATAAACCTACATTTTAAGTAATGTTCTGTCAGTGGCCAAAATCAGCTGGAGATCAAATCATTTTTTCCTTATTGTAAGAATGCCAAAATAGACGTTACCTTTACAATTAAATTGACCAATTAACTGACAATCACTTTTAATATACAAATACTATCTTCTTTTTTAATATATGGCAGAATCTCCCGTAACTAAACACTATAAAATAGAAAAAAAAAATTTCCAGAAACTCCACTTCTTCCCAGCGAACCTTCTTTCTCAGTTATTTCCCAGTAAGAGCTTTACAAATAATTCTTTACCATTCGAAAGTATGAATAAAGAGAGTAATCCAGTCCAGTAAATCAACTATTGTGCTAATTGTCAATAATGTTTCTCTACATCGGTAACCTTTTATGCGATTCTTGGCACTTTAACTGAGCAGTCTCCGACTTCCGTCTCATCAAACAAGCTTTACCCTCGAAATTCAGCTGAGTTTAATTCAGCAGCTCTTTTATGTATCTCCTTAATAACATTTCTAAGGGTTTCCAGATTTGTACCAGGCATGCCACAGCTTTTTCCCTTACAAACATCCAAAACCTCAGAAAGACTCAATATGTGCAAGATGTTTGAAACTTGAAACTAAAGGTATAAGTGGCAAAATAATCCACTGTTTGGACACCAGACACTTTAATGGACAAGACATGGAGGTCTTTTAATGTAGCGTGATTTTAACATTTTGAAATTCACTTAAGCTAGCAGCTGCACAGTACGTACTTCATATTTGATGTCAGTTACAGTCACGTGGAAAACGACATTTACATTTATGGCATTTGGCGGACACTTTGAGCGGCTTACATTTATCTGTGAGCAATAAGGGGTTAAGAGCATTGCTGGGGGCCCAACAGTGGCAACTTTGTGGCACTGGAAATCAATCTTTAACCAGATCTTTCAATTAGCATTCCAACCCCGCAACCACTGTGCTACCACTTCCCCCATGTCCAGCCAATGTTCCTCTCAGATCGCATCCCAGATTGCATCCCAACTTATTAACATTTCATCTTTCACCAAAACTCACCTTTAAATTCTCATCCAAATTCACCTTTCACTCTTTCTCCTTTTTGTCTCTTTTGCCTTTGGGTTTTTTTGGGGTTTTTTTTGCAGTTTAGGATTATTAGATGTGACTGTAATTGAAAGTAATCTGCATATTTCAAGGAGAGTATTATTCTGTCTCATAAGTTAATATGTTACAGGTTAATTGTGTTAAGAAACTATCCAATGACTTTTATAACTATTATGAGGAGCAGCCAAGCATCCGGTAGGTATACACCGCACAGCAGCTCTCATTATACCTGTCTGTACTTGTACTACATCCTGAAAGAGTGCAATGAATGACATTACCGTACAGCTGTCACTATTACCTGTTACTGACTTATAACAGAGTAATGATGAAGGTCATAAACTGGGGCAAAAGACACTTCACCTGAGATTTTTTAACACTTCATTTTGGAGTTGGAGATGAATGCACCACAAGCCTTTCAAAATCTTTTTGAAATCTTTCAGAGACTTACTGAAAGTCCCTTATAAACCTGTTATTGTGTTACTCCTGGCCAGTTCCATTATCAGGAGGACTGGCGACAGCCCCAGGGAAGGTAAATGCTTTTCTTCACCCAGTGTGTGGGTATAGGCCCAAAGTGTCAACACCAATGCAGGGTCCTATTAAGCTACAGGCTTTCTGTCCTCTTCCCTTCTGGGACAAGAAAAGACTAAACCTTTCGAGCCCAGGGTAAGCACTGGGTATGTACATCCACAGAGCTGCCCCGAGTTCAGATTAGCTGTTTGTCTGTTTTGACCAGCTCAAGAGTGGGGTTGCAACCACAAAAAGACAATAAGCTGATGGTTGGTTGAGACCATCACTATTGCTTATGAAGCCACTGGCCTGCCGTGCCCAGAAAGACTCAGTGTGCACTCTACTAGGGGTGTGGCGGTCTCCAGGGCCTTGGCATTTGGTATACCACTACCAGACATTCGTAGGGTGGCAGGTTGGGCTACACTGCATGTCCGGTTCTACAACTTAGGTCTAGCCACAACTTTGGGATCCAAGGTTCTTGTGTTACATATGTAACCATGGTCCCCCAAGGAAATGAGAAGCTGCATCAGGTGCCATACCCCTAGCGTCCCTGTCATGCTGACCGAGGCATGCTGCTGCTAGTGTTTATATAGAATTACTTCCTGGTTGATGATGTCACTTGCCTGTGATGTAATATTGTTATGTTGATGTAAGGATTGCACATGTGCTTAAGGGCAAAGGGTGTTTCTAAAGCATATTAACGCATTGTCTTGTTCTCTCAGGGAACCATGGTTACCTTTTTGTTCTTGTCCATGTCAGGACTGTGTTCATTTACAACTAACTCTTTATAAAAATGGGTTTCAACTGTATATATAAAAATACTGTGTATTGTTCAACAAGTTTTTTTGTTTTTTTGTTTTTTGGTATTAAAGAGTAGTCTTTTCAAGAGTAGTCTTTCTTACTTTCTGGGTTCCCATAGCAGTTGTTTGTAATATCTGTGTAAAATAGTGGTGAAATGTTTATGCCTTTGGCACAAAGAGTTGGTACTGCAAAACAAATTTCCATTCTGATATAGAAAACACACTCCACATTTGATTCTAATTAAAGCATCCTTTTTGCTGTTATCCTTAGTTTGGGTTTCTAAAATTCAAGCAACTTGATTTCACGGATTCTTAAGCAACTGAAAAAAATTGCCTTAGTGGCTGAATTTAGGGGTGGCACATATTGCGACATTCACATTAGCAAGCAACAAATCACTTATATCAGTTGTAGTTTTATGTTCTGGTGGCACATAGCAACAGCTTTTTTGTGTGTGGATAAAGCCGTATAAAGCCTGCAGCACAGCTTTTATTAATAGCTGTATAATTTTATTCTATTTTTAATATTTTTTTATTGCTTTTAGCATTGATTCTATTGTTATGACGCAGACAGTTGATTCAGAAGTATTTTACTATTTATCAGACTGTGTATGTATGTTTGTGAAGCATAAAATCAGAATTTAATTAGAATATATTCAAGTTTTGAAAATATTATTTGTGCTAGGATTTCTTAAAAAACTCTAATACTAGCTACAGTATACTAGCTACATACACTAACCAGAAAGCAAATACGTTTTAGACGGCTCTATATTGTATCTTTAATTTAGTGTTTTGTTTGTTGTATAACATACAACCGGCATAAGTTCTCTATCCTTAACAGCACAAAAGCAGTAAAGGTATGTGGCTAAAATCTGGACAGCTAAACCATTTTTATCCTACACATTTTTTTACATAAGAGGTGTAATCAAGGAACCATAATTATTTCATTTGTATAGTTTAGGCTAAATACTGCTTTAAAAATAACTTAATAAACTAAACAAAGTTTAGTCCAGAAGGTCTAAATATAAAGATCTAAAATGTATTATGATTTATGTTTTCTTGTACTTTCACATAATAGTGCCGTCCAATGTCCAACCTAATAGATGGCAAATAATATATCACCTGTCATGTTTTATATTTGGTGTCTTCTTGCGGCTCAGCTTCATGAGTCTGACCTTCATTTTTTAAAAGTATGAGTAGACCTTGGAAACAGTAATTAATTGCATAAGGTACAAGGTTTTGTTCCCTGTAGAGAACATTGAAGGCACATTCCTGTCCATTTTTTTGCGTATTTGACATGGGAACTGCATGTAAAATTGTCTCACCTGAACAATGAGAACCTGATACATCAAGTATTCAAGGACATGGTGCTGTCTGTGAACATGTGGCCCTTTAATACGGTCTGTGTTAGATCATCAGTTCTACCTTAGTCTGTCTTTGATTTATTCTCTAATCTCCCACCTCTTCTCTTGCCAGCGGCTCATAGATCAAGCCAACAGGCAGTCAATCAGTGCGCTCGGTGAAGGAGCAGTCACATGAAGGAGAGCTACTTGGAAAACAGTGACAAGATCATAACTTCTCACATCACCCTCTTACAGCCTAGGAACAGGCCCTGTGGAGTCATCTGCAGAACATGTCAATACTTTAATATTTTAACTGGGGCACTTTATAATATTGTGTTTTAAGTGTTTTGGGATTTGATAAACATATTTCCGAAAAAAATAACTGTGGAATAAATAAGTAAAATAGTTAGTTGGTAGTGGTAATAGTAAAAATGGTTAGTTTTTTCCTGTAAAGTTTTAGTGAACTTTTTTTTGGACAAGAAATTAGTCCTGTCTTTAGCAGGAACAGTCCTCCTCAGTTATGCCCTCTTAGGTTAAAGTAGAGAAGAAGGCTTGTCGTTGTTCTGATATTAAGTATGATTAGCCTCATAAGAACAGAACACAAGAATAATCAAACCAAATCAGACCACTCACTATAAACATTTTATTACTAACATTTTGCATGTTCTTCTCATGCTTGCGTGGGTTTACTCCGGGTTCTCCGGTTTCCACCCACAGCCCAAAAACATGTATGTCAGGTTAATTGGTGATTCTAAATTGCCCAAAGGAGTGAGTGTGAGTGTGTGTGTGTGTGTGTGTGTGTGAGACCCTGTGATGGACTGGTGACCTGTCCAGGGTGTATCTCTCCTGTCTTTCGCCCTTTCAGAGACGGCTGGGATAGACTCCAGCAGATCCCTGTGACCCCGAATTAGAAATAAGCGCGTATAGAAGATGAATCAATAAATAAATGAATAAATAAATTAAATGTAAAATTGACTTAGAATCAAAGCAATTAAATGTTTGACTATAATTATAATTAAATAGACAAACTTTTACTTAATATGTTACAATAATGTAAAGACAGTTTAATGTCCCATGTGTCTTTTTTTTTTCTTTTTTTTTTTTATAAATGGTCATTTCTACACAAGGCATCTCATACGATAGGTTAATAAAACTAATGAATACTATGCAAGAACCTAAAAAGCAGAGCATAAGTCTTTACATGCGGGCTGTCAATCAACATAAGGTTTACTGTGTTCGATTTTTCTCATCAGCTATAATAACTGAAAACTTGTCAGCCCCTTGGGGCATGGTGTGGTTGTCAACAGTGACTTTATGAAGTGAAACTCGTCAAATTAAGTCTAACGAGGAAAAGCTTATGGCTCATATCGCAAACCTGAGCGAAATGTATCTAGGGTAAATCAGTAAAACGTATGAAATGTTATTTTCCACTGAGAAGTCAGAAGTATCACAAATCTGACATTACAGTGGACTACTCTTTACTGTAAATCCATACAGAACTAAGGGAAGAGCAGAACTTTGGGTAATTAGAGGAAAAATTGTATTGCAAAGTGTAAATCTGCCAGAGGAGGTGCCTTTCATTTATGAAATCTCCATCATCTCCATGTACCAGCTATGTTCCAGAACACAAAATAGTCTTGATGCAATCTTTCCTTGTACCCTGAGAGATGGTGGAACCTGTAATAAAACAGACGGAGAGGGAGCCATATGCTGGAGATGGTTTTATTGGAAAGGGAAAAATCCAAAAGAGAAGTCTAAAGGCAGAAAAAGGTCATAACACAAAAGGGCAAAAGAGCAGGCAGACAAACCTGAGACATGAGGCAAAAACGAAGTCAAAAACAGGCAATGGTCAGAACTGTAAGTAAATAGAGAGAGATATAGAGAACGCTCAGGAAGTCGCTAAAGGCAAACAATACTTCACGAGGAAGTTTATAAACGCTGTAGACAGGAAGTGTCACTGGAAGTACTAGATGGGAAGCTAGTACTCTGGTGACGGCGCCCTCTGGCAGTTTGGAGTCCTTACAAAACGAGTCAGGCAGTGCTGGTGGATTGGTTTTAGATTGGTATAAAATGGTTCTGTTTTGTTTTTGGCTTTGTGGGTAAGCATTAGAATCTGATACAAACAGTTGACAGAAGCCAGTAGAGAAAGCACAGCATTGAAGTTGTGTAAAAGAACTTCAGAAGGTTAAAAGCAAGTCATACAGCTGTGTTTTCGATCATTTGCAGACCTGTTAAGATTCCAGATTATTTAGTTATTATTTTCATTAGTGTAATACCTACGATCGGTTTTGTTGAGGTTGAACATCTACGCATTTTTTTCAAGGCACCTTTTGCAGACCAATGCAAAAGGAAGTAATTGCGAAAGCAAGACCTGCACCCAAACTGGATTCACTAACAAAGGCCAGCAAGGGTTTTATGTACTATTTTAAAGATTGGAACTATAAGTGCTATAAGTGGCTAACAGTTAGCATCAAGCACAAAAAACTATATTGCTGATCATGTTTACTTTTTAATGCAAGTTAAGGGACAAGGTATGATTCTGGCTTTGACAGTCTGAACAGTTAAACGTGGCAGCTCTTAAACACCAAGTCTGCAAACGCCATATAACGTTAATGTCGGCCATGAATAATGTGTGCATTATTTGCATATAGCTGCGTTAACTGTAACAGGGATGTGTAACTGTGTGCATGTGGTTAAAAGTTGCTTACTTAAGGTCCTGACTAAAGGCCACAGTACGGCACTACTATAAATCTGCTATCTGCACTGCAACACTGTTCTCAGGAAATATACTTTTAGAATTTCTTTTGAAGCATAACAAAAAATTTTATATTGTTCATAGTGTAAGATGTAATCCAGAAAACATTTTCTCAACAGTTTTTGTAAATCATTTTGTATAGAATTTGCAAAAACATCTAGGGTTTCTTGTTATTTATCTTGTTTCCTAGCTGGACTTGTAATGCAGATTGGCTCCATTGACCCAGCAAAGCCCTCCATTAGCAAACAAAGCTCCCACCTGTGCCAAAGCCAACATAGTTCTCAGATATACCTCTCCTGATTTCTCTAAACAGAGTCACAGACAAACACATTTACAACTCCACTGATTATAGACCAAAGCTTGCAAGAAAACAGACCTGGCAGGATTTAACTTGTCCATTTATTGAGGTTATATTGTTCTCCTTTTGTCATCTATTGTTTCTCTACCTGCTGGATTGCATCAACCAGGCTGGGGTTTTTTATCACTTTAACAATTTGTTCGTGGGTTGTCATATTTTTTTTGGTTACAGCAAATAAAAATCGAAAAACATTCCAGCTGTTTTTTTTTGTCATATCATTTTGAGCTGGGTTATTTTTACGCAGTGTTGTTGCCAACGTGGTAACTTTGCGGTATGGCTAACAAAGCCTAACAGAAATGGAGACTGGAGGAGCGTAAATTGAAGCTGTAAAAGTCCTTAATTAGACGGTAATGTCAAAAGACTTGTGGATTCGGCATTGGCAAAACAAGACTTGTTTTTCCGTAAGTTTATTTCTGTGAATGCTGCCCTTAGGTCACTAACGATATCTACTTATGTTCAAAGAAATAAGCGGATTAACTGAACATTTTAACCTTATCAATCATCTCTTATGCAGTCTTTATTTTGTTGTTTTGTGTTTTATTAATTTCAGTGTAAGATGCCTGAACATGCTGAATTGCATGACAAGCCTCATGCCAACTTTCACTATCTGTTGCTAACACACCTGATTTCTAAAGCACTTCGCTAAGCTTCAGGCTTCGGTCAAAATGTTACCAAAGAACAAAAGTTCCCTGCCGCAGTTCACATGCTGTCATTTGTGTTCTATTATTTCATTAGCGAAATGCTTTCTGTGATTTAATGTTTATAGTATCGTTAAGTTGTCTATCATTCACAGCGAAATCATGTTAGTCTGGATAAATGTGTAAAGTTCAGTTCCACATGAAACTCATTATTCACAAACTTTCAACCGAAAACACTCCCAGAATGGCTGAATACATTTCCCATGTATAAAAGCCTGTTATGATGTCCTGATAATATAACCAGCAATTATATTAGGTCACTGTTTTTTCATTACTTGAAATCAAACACCAAAGATTTTTGCAGGTGCTAAAGGGAGGCATGTGTGTGAGCATGTTTATATATCTTTGGGTGGTCCAACTGTCCCGACAAGGATTGGAATATCTGCAATAACTGGTTTTATTATAAAAAAAAAAAGATTGGGGTTTAGTGTAGATATAGCATCCATCAGTAGAAGCTGTGTGTGTGTGTAGTTGTGGAATTGTGGTTGTTTGTTTCAAGCTCAATCTGGAGTGAGAGACACTCAGTCCCACATCACCCTCCAGACTTAGCCATCTGGTCTAGACAACCAGTCCAGAGCATTTGCTGAATCTGAACGAAGCACCCCATAAACTCTGTATCGGAGCTTAATCAGCACAGCCAAAGCGCTAAACGATTCAGAGTAATGATAAAGCAGCACCATAAGCTAATACTTCACAACTGTAGCTGAGTCGATGCTAGAATATTGTCAAATATTAAAGGATTATTTGGATAAAGGATAATTTTACGCAGCTCTGAGTCTTAAAGACAACACACACACACACACAAACATATTCAATCCAATTTATTTTCTTTGATCGTTCAACCATCTAATTTTGTCCATGACTGATTTTTCCATTGACTCCATCTGCCTCATCATTTGTTAAACTGGTTGATCTAAGAAAGTGGATAAGGATCTACTTGAAGTCCAGAGAGATTTTCTGTTTTTCTTTTTTGTCCTCTTTTCTTACTTACCATATGGTATGTGATATTTATCAGAGTTTAACAGTGGGGACTTACCCAACTGATACACCTCTTAATACCACCACTATCATGTCACGATTATAGAGAACATCAATACTATACAAACATGGTGTAGCATTACAGAGACACATCACGTATTGACATTTACAGCGTTTGGTAGACGCTCTTATCCAGAGCGACTTACATTTATCTCATTTATAGAACTGAACAATTGGGGGTTAAGGGTCTTGCTCAGGGACCCAGCAGTGGTGGCTTGGTGCAGCTGGGAATCAAACCCACAATCTTCAGGTTGGTAATCCAACACCTTAACCATGAGCCACCACTTCCCCACGTATTGGCATTTTATGTATTGAGAGAGAACCAACTTTTATTAAAGCAGGAAGCCCTGTTAGGACTCCAAACCAAACAACTGTGCCACATACATCACCTAGAGCCGTTCAATTCAATTTTATTTGCATAGCACTTTTTAAAATGGTCATTTTCTTAAAGCAGCTTTACACAATCAATCAAAGATAATTATAAGAATCAGTATTTATCTATTAACATGACAAAAACATTAAAGATATAAATAAAATATATAATACATTTAGAGGCTTTGAGCCAATGTTACCAATCGTCTGCACTCTTTCCCAAGCTGAGACAAGCTAGTTGTCTCGGGGTTAGCTAAACATTCCTTACAATGTCTTTTTTCGGGAAAAATCCGCCTTGAAAACAGATTTTCGAGTATGTCCCAGACCAAGTCAATTTCTCCTCCTCCGTTAGCCAGTCTGGGCATAATAATTCTACTTCACCTGTACAGAGGTGTTTCTGTAAGAGTTTTACTCTAATTAACTAATCAGAGGACGGAAAAATGCTGCCGTTATTGTGGGCCAGCTAGCTGGCTCTAGAGACTCAAATGTGAAATCTGATTGGTTAAAGAAAGAGTGTTCAATAATATTAACCAATTAGCAATCTGTCACTGCTAATTTAGTTTAAGTTCCATGGGCAGCACTACTGATTCTGAAGGGTTTGGCAGATTAGATTAACATGACAGCACATAGAAACTGAAATCCAATAGGACAAAAAAATCTAACATTCACATACACGTACTGGAAGCAGTGCAGCAAGAGAAACACTATGAAGTGAAGAAAATAAAGGGTTGAATAACTTAATACAATTTAATGTAACACATATGAGAATTTAGGTTGTAAATGTAGGTCAGCTTCTGCTAGTGTTTAGGCAGCAGAGAAGACCCTCGCTGGCTCTCACTGCACACCACTGGAGTAGACAGTAAATGCATTACAGCTTTTCCACCTCCTCGGCTCCCAGACCAGTCTAGCAGAAATTTTACTATGCAGTGTTATGAATCATCAATTCTCTAATCTGAGCTCGAATGAAAATAAACGACTTTCTTTTTTTAGATGTCATACATTATGTAACGTGTGTCCTATGAGTGTCGACTTTGAAGAGGGAAAGATAATGAATCTGGATACAGGGAGATGCAACTGATGTTTGCGAGTGTGTGTGTGTGTGTGTGTGTGTGTGTGTGTGTGTGGTTGACAAAGAGAGAGAAGGAGTAAAAACTAGGTTGCCTCTTGTACATTACTGTATGATTACATAAATGCCTGATTGCATAACTTTGTGATGTCCTGTTTTAACAAAGAGCATTAAGACACTACACACCGAGCTCTCGTTAAACACAGCTTATTTTTCTTTATATATGTGTATGTTTTTTTTAGCTCTTTACAGTGTTGTCACACCATACATCCATTTGTGTTTGCTGTAATATTCCTCTGGTAATGTTTCTCTTTCGGTGTTCTGCTTTACCCCTTCTACCCACCCAGGGTAGTAAGAGTTACACACAGGCCAAGTGATGTATGATGTAATATTTGCAATAAATACTGCTGTCATATATTACCTCATACAAGTGCCAGCCAAGTGTCATATCTTCTCTTCTTGTGTGGTGTGTGTATTTTTTATACAACTCTTGCGTATTTTTTCTGGATAACGATATGAAACTTTGCCGGTCGGTGATGCGAACTGACTTTAACTTATTTTAACTTTATTCAGAACTATTCAGATTGCTGTAAAGTTCCTCTGAGGCTGTATCCTTTGTTAGGAAGTGGTAGCCCAGTGGTTAAGGTGTTGGACTGCTAATTGAAAGATCAGGGTTCTATTTCCAGCACCACAAAGTTTCTACTGTTGAGCCACCGAGCAGACCCTTAACCCCCAGCTGCTCAGTTGTATGAAAAAGAAAAATGTAATTCGATTACTTTATTTTATATTCATTCGTTTACATATATTAAAAATTAGATTATTTAGTCGAAATGCAGACGCCTCCAACCGACTTACTGTGTGCAGACCAAGGCATTGTGGTAAATGTCAGTGTTACCTTAGCAAGAACTGATACAGCTATTAATGTGCTGGAACCGGTTTCAGTTCAGGAGGAGGTCCAGAATTACTGACCTTTTTACAGGCCTTTCCATGAACTTTAAAATTGATTTCAGAATTAACGACCCAGCCTACAGTTTTACCATTAGAAGAAAGCTTTTAAAACATGTCGATATAGTATTTGCCCTAATTAATATTCATTCTGTCAGCTTTTGAGGAATTGTAATGTTGAATACAATAGGCTGAAAAAAAAATCATGATGATAGTTATTGCAATGATGGTATATATATATATATATATATATATATATATATATATATATATATATATATATATATATATATATATATATATATATATACATATATATAAACCAAACACGGCGCCCCAGTTCAAAACAAAACAATAAAAGGTCAGAGAGGATTTCCTGTTCTGAATAAATATAAATCTGAAATTAAGACTGAACTTTTTCATCTTTTATGCACAAACTTTTCAGATTGCCCGTAAAGCTACTTTGAGACTATATCTATTGTTAAAAGAATACAGAAATAAAATGAAACCTGAATTAAATGGAATTGATTTCAATCCCTGTAAACTTGGTTTTATTTTATATTCATTTACTTACAAACATTAAAATTTGTTTGTTGTCTTGAAATGCAGACGTCTCCAACCTGCAGGGGAAAAAGCAGTACAAATGTGGTGCAAAAGAGAATAGAAAGCTTAGTAAGGTTAGTTTAAAACTATTAAATTAACTGTGGTGAATTGTGTAAATCTTGCGGTGGGTGGACTACAACAGCTTCTGTCAGCTAAGAACATAAATTTCAGGTTTGCTTGCTTGAAAAAGGTTAATCTGATAGACTAGAATTATTAAACACTGTATGTTTACATTTTATCGATATACACTATAATATCCACTATAACAACAAATTCTTGTGGACACCGGGATATAAGAACCATTTGTAGGCTTTGGAAGCACACAACTGCTATCCAAATATCCTTACATTTACAGCATTTGGCAGATGCTTTTATCCTGAGCGACTTACATTTATCTTATTTATACAACTGAGCAATTGGAGGTTAAGGGCCTTGCTCAGGGACCCAGTAGTGGAGCAGTGGAGCAGCTGGGAATCAAACCCATAACTTTTGGGTTGGTAATCCAACACCTTAACCATGAGCCACCGCTTGCACCGCATGCTGTAGTGCTATAATTTCCCTTTACTGAAAATAGGAAGCCCAAACATCCAACGTCCAGCATGACAATGTCAAGGTTCGAGCAGAAGATCTTAACCTCAACCCAAACAGTTTTGGGTTAAACTGAAATGCTAACTGTGCTTCAGGACCACTACTTGACATCAGTGCCTAATCTAGTCTCACATAGCCAGACTTTCAGACAGCCGCTTTAAATGGCTATGGCTTGCCCAGGAGGACATGTGACTGACAGGTAAAACAACCAAAATCTAGTGGAAACCCCCTATTTTGGAAGACATTTCAACAGCAAATAAGTGCTAACGGTTTTCATAAAATGAATGAAGAATGAAGTCTAGGAAAGATGTTCAAGAAGACGTTATAAACAGATGTTCACTAATGTTTTAATATATTCACCATATAACCAAACTTGTGTGTTATCAAACTAATAATACAACTTTTAAGTTTTATACTATTTAATTTTGTGTAGTTTGAGATCTTTGGAGTTGACAATATGTGCTTAGTCTATCTTCAGTGATCTGTGGCCACTGCTCTACTTTTCTCAGTGCCTCTAGAACAGTGTCAGGTGTTTTTACACACCCCATAATTCCATGCATAGAAAGAGTAATTAGCTTCCTGCTGAGGATGGTGGCTTTAAGGGAACGTCCCCTGCTGCTTGCTGGGAAAGTATGAACATCTTGCCATCCACACTAAGATGCGTCTGCGGCTCCACTGCATCAGTCCCCTGCTGATTGGCCCACATCACATTGTCTCTTTTTCAAGAACATCTATGGGAGGAAACGAAAACGTTGATTGGTCCAAATTATCTTGATTACCTTTACCGCTGCCTGTTTGGAAAGAAAAATCAAGCTTGTGGATCGAAGGTGAAAGTTTAATAGAAGTGTTTCATGTTTTATTTTTGTCATTTCGGAGAATAAAAGAAACTTTTAAATATGGAATTGTTGGATGAACTTTACAAAACAGCTTTTGAAACTATACTGAAATATAATGTTTTTCATCTGATTAGTTGATATTAAGAAATATCCAGTCTATAAACTAATCAGTAATAAATTAAATCAGTACCCTGTCATTACATCTGTCACAGATTTTTTTCTAATAGTAGAATAGTCACACTGCCAGCATAGCAAGAGATCTTGATGATAAAGGGCTTATTTATTATTACTATCATGCTGCCATGTATAGTGAAGGGTGCAGTATTTTGGCGGTGATGAAAGAGTTTACCATCCCTGTGACCTCGTCACGTCACATGATCTCATTATATAAAGCAGGTTTTATTGTTGTTGGCCGCACCTTTTACAAAATGACTTAAGTGCAGGAAGACTAAGCACATACCGGTACAAGCTCTTCTTTGTTTCCTAATTATTCATTGTTCTGTTACAGAAACAGGCACTAATATTTTTCACTGCTGTTATTCCAGGCACGTGAGGAAGATGTAGTTCTTTTATTGAGTAAATATTTAGTTCGCTTGGGCTTTGAAGTGCATCAGACAAGCCATGACGCACTCAGTCAATGAGACAAAGCCTCTCGCAGTGACTCATGGCATGCAGCTTCTCAGCACTGCATTGTTCTCTAAGCGAAAAGAAAAAAAACATGGATTATGTATGGCTCCTCAGACAAGAATAAATCTCCATTGTCTTTAAATTGTGCCTTTTTTCCAGCCTGTAAGGCGCTTCAGATGTATACTATACCTTATAGATATTAAACCTGGGATCTGGTTTGTTTGCCCGGCTGCCTTTCCTAATCCAAAGCATGCAAATCAACAATCCAGAGTCGCTTATGAACTCCTGGGAATAAATCCTAAGGCATTCAGTAAACGGATTATGGCTGGTAATGGTAATTATAGGCTAAACCCATATGACTTCCAATGTCATACGGTATTGATTCAGGAATTGGTTCATGGTATTGACTTTTATACCAAACTTGCTCCTTTCCTGTAGCTAGACATAATAGGATGCCAACCAGAAAGACCATTTTTTTGTCAGAGTGGGTGTTGTCCTATTCATTCTGATTTTGTAATCTAAATTCGTCATGCCATTAGGCAATCTGAATAATAAGACAAACATTCCGTGACGGAATGGATGTCAAACTCTCCCCCTCAAAATACAATAAAAGAGGCCTTTGTCTTATTGGTTTCCAATATTGTTTGTGTCATAACAGTGCAGTGATTAGATGTTGGAGGTGCTTCATGTCTGAACAGTTAGATTAATGATTTATGAGTCAGATCGAAGAGTTTGTGCGATGGACAGAAGTGGAAAAAGGAAATATTTTGTCAAACTGTGATGTTTTTGGTGTACATTTCTGACAGCAGGAAGGCCCGGGTTCAATTCCCAGGCAGGGGCCTTTCTGTGTGGAGTTTGCATGTTGTCCCCGTGCTTGCATGGGTTTACTCCGGGTACTCCGGTTAACTCCCACAGTCCAGGTTAGGTTGATTGGTGATTCTAAATTGCCCATACAAGTGAGCAGTGAATCCCTGTGAATAAGGGAATAAGCGGGTATACAAAATGAATGAATGAATAAACAAAATGAAGCAACTGTGCAGATGTAAAAATGCCTAAAATTGCCTTACACAATATTTACTTTATGTCTGGAAGACTGGCACACTCTTGATGCTGATAGGCATCACTGATAGGCTTCTGTGGAATTCGACATGCATCTTGATAAGACTACAAAGCAACTATTATGGTCCACAAAGAAACGGCCCTCCGCCCTGAGTGCAGAATTGCCTTTGGACTTTCTCTCATTTACAAATAGTTTCCGTAGCACGTCATTGGCAGTTGCAAGGATGCTGCCTGTGCTGCGTATTAGCGATGATGCGTCTCGGCCAACATCAAGCTCTGAGCTCAGTGACAGGTACATGTTTTTATTAGTAAAGCAAAAACTTATGAAATTACTAAATACTCACGGAGTAAATTTGATCTGTACCGTTTACAAATTAGCATAATGTGTTCCGAATATCTATTCACTACAAAGCTTAAACTGGAACCTGAGAAGCATGTGGACAGTTGCTGTAGAGATGTGTGGCATCACATCACAAGTGGTCATGCTATAGCAGAGTCAAGTGACAAAAGATCATGAAAGAGCTGTCTGTCAGGCCGCAGCTTTTTCAAAAATAGCTCCTGGCGATGGGGATCGAACAAAGCCTTTAAAAATTCACTGCACTCATGAATAGCCAATGAGGAATGAGTTGAATGCATAGCCAGGAGCTATTAATTTGAATAGCAGCACAGTCCCTTTGCATCATATATCTTACCCAGAGAGCTGCTATACAGTTCTATTTTTTTTTTTCAGAGATATCGTTTTACATGTCAGGTATTTAAGTATTTATGATACCAATTCCAGGAAGTTCACCAGGAAGAAATGTTTGAAAGACTGTTGACGCAGCTGGTTCATATAATCTCAAAAATACACACAAATTAAGGCGAGTAAAAGATTTCTAAATTTCTCCCAAAAAAAAAAAAAAAGAATTGGGGGGACGCTTGTGGGGTTGGGGGTTGGAGACTGGGTCTAGTGGGATTAATCAGGTTATTTAACTTCAATTTACGCTCTGTTGAAATGAGGGTTTGGCCTGCCGTACTGACAGCTAAAACCCGCAGGGCTTTCTTTTCCCATGAACCTCGCTAAGCTCTTGACACATGCAAACTGGATTATTCTGGGCCCCTTTCCAATAAAGCACAAGTCTGCATGGGGCACTTTGCCTCAGGGGCTATCTCTAGCCACGACACAAGTGCAATATTTGCCACTTTGGAATTTTAAAAACTATAATGTTTTAAAAGTTTTTAACACAGCGTGATTTGAGCATGCTAATAAACAGTTTATAGTTTATTCAGTGAATGACTTAAATACAATAAACTCACTTCAACAAATAATAAATATGCAATATATATTATATGTTTGTTTTCTTTATGATGCGATTTACATTTAGACCTATATTTTTGTTAAGCTTGTAGATCCTGTGATATGTCTTTATGACTTTAGCTAAGACCATTCATAGTAAACTTCTCAGAGTTAGTAAAGCTGGCTAAATGACACAGTTTGTTATTCACAGCATTGTCCTACAACTCACAATTTGTAAAACTTATTTATAGTACCGCAAAAAAGCTTTTAGGGGAGGTGGTAGCTTAGTGGTTAAGGCGTATGACTGCTAAATAGAAGTTTGTAGGTTTGATTCCTAGCACTGCCAAGTTATCACTGCTGGGCTCTTAAGCAAGCTCAGTTGTATAAATAAAACAAATGTAAGTTGCTCTGAGTAAAAGCGTCTACCAAATGCTGTAAATGTAATACAATAAAACTTAAAAAACAAGAAGCATTTTATAACAATATATGTAAAATTGCAGTGTTAATATGTATTAACATTATATAACTATTATGTCTATTAGTTTATTTTAATCTTGCAGAAGTTAATTAGGACTAGAGAATCGTACAGTAAAGGAAAAGTTGGCTCATGGTTAAGGTGTTGGACTACCAACCTGAAGATTGTGGGTTCAGTTCCACCAAGCCATGACTGTTGGGCACCTAAGCAAGGCCCTGAATGCTCAGTTGTATAGATTAGATAAATGTAAGTTGCTCTGAATAAGAGTGTCTGGTAAATGTAACTTATTTTATTGTCCTCATGAAGGTCAGGGGCTTTTTGCACAGGGGCATTGTCATGCTCGAACGTGGTTGAAGAAATAAATTAATGATACAAGCTAGAAAGACACTGTAGTGCTTAAGCTTTATAACAATATTTTGGGAAAGATGCACTAATGTGTGTGCTGGTAATGTGTACTCAAACTTTTAGGAAATATAGGCTATATAACTATAATAAGAAAAGATGACAGGATGAGAAAAATTATATGATTAGTAAAGAATGGAAGACTTTTCTCGAGTGGAATTCTTCAGTGCAGGCTGGAATGAAAGTTTCCATTGTTGTCTTTATGCATCGTTTACAGAATGAATAACAATAATCATTACCTTAGTGCTTTGTTTAGATTGTGTTTTAGTATCCATTCAGCGTATCCCAAAAATACAAGCGTTTAACATTTACTGAAGATTTGATTTTTATATTTTATCTTTTTGACCATTTTTTTGACCAAGATTTTAGTTTTATTAGCTAATATACAATCTTGTTCTAAAAGCATCTTCAAAAAATAAATGATTTTTAAAATTATGCTAAAAAACGTCACCACAAAACATAAAAATGATATGATCCATAGACTAAACTGTGGAAAAACATACAGTTGTTTTGTGACTGCATGTGAATAAACAGACAGAGCATTATATATGGCATACAAAAGTTTTTCCCTGCTTTGTGCTTTTTGCTATGTGCTAATGCTCTGTCTGTTTATATATTGCATGGATTGCGGAAACAGTTGAAGCATTTTAAGCATTTAACCCCAAAGAGTTCAGTACACAGTAAATTGTATATATTTTACTTACGCCGGTCAGAATTTGACACATGCATTTAGCTTTAGCTAAAGTACGTTCTTGCTTGCATGTCACACAAGAAAGATCAGGCTTGCTGTAATCTCCAGCGTTTTCAGATGATAATGATACACTGCGCTGAAATTCCTTACTGGCAGGTGTTACAAAACTTAAATAAGTAAACACGGAAAATATCCTACCCCACGGGCCATTTCCTCAGTGAAATGAAAACAATTATGTGAATTCAACCCTGATTTAACACCTGACTTGTTTTGTACTGACAGGTTTGATAGGCACTTAATGTCAGACAGAGGCCTCTAACACAGTCTCTAGGCAGTTCAACCAAATATTTACTAGCTTAGCTGTTAGTTACCTGGAGTTTTACATTAAAACTAATGTCGAATAATCAATTAGGTTAGTATATGTTATTTAAGAAATACTGCACAAGTAAAAGCGTTTTATACACAGCCGTGATTTGCTGTAGACATGACCTCTAAAGTTGAGTGCTGGGGGTATATTAGCTATGCTAATATTCTCATTCTCAATGATCTCATAATTTTGAATAAAATATTGCTTTTATAAAACAGTTTTACAAACAGGAAATTATTACTGAGGAAGAGGCTTTTTAGGCATGATATGGACAAATTTCTGCTTATTTATCAGCAGAAGTAGTTTAGAAATAGCTCTGCTAGAGATTTGCATATTACATCATCTAAAATTTATTTTTTCATGCATAAAACAATTTTTTGTAATATTTGTTTTGCCAGAGAATAGCCTGTAGAATAGTCTAATGGTATTTTTAACTGCCTGTATATTTTTTTACTTATAGGACACTATGTCCTATTTATTTTGTGCTAGGAAAGAAAAATACCTAAAGTAAAACTATAAAGCATTTTCAGGTTAGTTAAGAACAAATATGAAGTTGGGCTGAACTGGAGTTTAGAAGCTTTGGCCAGACTAACTGGACCGGTTTATCAGATTGACCTTGGCTGTCCAGATGGTCTATACAGTTTATTGTGTGACACCATGAGCAAGTCAAAGTTAAGATTAAATCCACCGTTTCAACATGGTTGATGAGAGACACCAATGTTCCACACTGAAAATCTCTAGTCTCTAATTATCACCTAGGATGATCTATGGCTCTACCTCTCAGACCAATTTAGAAGCCAAAGAAATTGCTTTATTTTCTGCTAATATTAACATGAGTGCAGCCCATGACTGATTTAGACAATACCTTAGAGTACTGGCTTGCTGTAAATGTATGCTGAAGTAATGTTAAGGCGCTTTTACTTTTATTTTGCTTATGATTTTTAGGGTGTGAACTTTTAAATCCTGTAATTACCTTCAAATTTTAGGAAAGGCTTTCGAGTAGATTTTGGAGCACATTTGTGGAGTCAGTTTGCTCATTTAGCCACAAAATGATTAGTAAGATTAGGCACTAATGGTAGGTGAGAACGTCTGGGGTGCAGTCAGAGTTTCAGTTCTTCCCGTAGGTGTTCCGTTTCTTCTACTTCCAACTTTTTAGCAATGATATGAAATACAGTTATGGGTATCTACATTCCTTTTTCCCTTATAGTGTATTTCCAGGAAACACTTACGATGGTTCGACCTTGATAAGCAATGACAAAATCCATGATACACAGGGTTTTGTAACTGATTACACATCCAAACTTAAACAATGGACTAAACTTTAAACCTGCTTTAAAAAAACAGATCAAAACTGACGAGAATTGACAGTCGTTTGATTTGAATTTGGCTTCTGCACTTATACTGTCTGACACCATTACATCACTAGTAATATTCCAGCCCAAATAGGCACCTGTCATGATGATGAGTGGCAGGCAGCTTCACATTTAATTGTTATGCTTTTGATTTCTCCCCCAAGCAGATGATGGACTGCAGATGGGCATTTGATGGACCGTGGCCTGGCTGTGGAGAACAGGGACTGAGCAGTTGGCTGCAGATCCAGGCACAGTGTGTTCAAACATTTCATTCTAGTGCCTCCCTCTATTGACTCATGAAGACCGAGCAACATTCCTTCTCAGGGCTATCTTTTACACGGTTAATCCCCACATACTGCTGCCGTGGAACACAATAGCTGAATACAATCCCCTAATTTATTAAATTCACAAAAATAAGTATTTTGTGTCCTAAATAGACAGGTAAAGAATAGCGGTGATGCAAACGAGTTAGCTCACTGGAAGCCTGGAGTGCTTGAGTATCAGATTAGATGAAAAGCTCTGACAGGTAAACATATGTCGGCTTTCTGGAGGTTAGGAAAACTTTTCCAATGTGGGTGATAAAAATTTCTTATTTAAGCACCCATTTACCGATTCCGATTTATTAACTATTTTTCCACGCGCACAAACAAGCTGAACAGTTCTATCTTTCCTTTAGAGACTTCAGAGGTTTTTTAATCGATCTATTTGAATAAATGTTAGAAATGGTGAATCGATGCACACATCAAATGAAGCAAATGACTCACACCAAATAAACAATCCTCCATTAGCAAAACCATTAATCAATTACTGTCACAGTCTAAGCAACAGAGCCAAACATACTGTAGAACAAATGTCACAGATGACTCAGGAGAAAGGGTGGAGAGATTCATAATGAGGCTGCTCAGTAGTCATTATAGGGTGAAAGTGTATAATGTAAATGTAAAAGTGTAGGCTGACAGCTCTTGATTTGCATAATTCAGATGCGCAGTATATTTGGACAGACAAAACAGCTGACTCAAACATCCGTTTTTTGATTCCAGAAATGTTCTGCTAAAAGTGTCGCATAAAGCACTTTTGTCAGTTTAAATGATCAAACGAAGCATAATTAGGATTAATGAATGTCATTGATGTCAGCACTGCATCATCACTGGTAGCACAATGAGAGCAAAAGTCAAAGGTGCGGCCAACAATGTCAAACCTAACTATCTACTTTAAGTAGATAAAATATTACCATTATAAGAATGTTTTTATGTTTGAGATAGCAAAAATTGCAATCAATGGTTTGTTTGGGCTTCTAAAACTGTCAGTATGTGCAATGGTTACTCTTATGTTGACTAAAATGTTTACCTGCTTCATAGATAGTATTGTACCAGTATTGAGCTGCTAAATGATGTGACTCGAAGCACTTTTGAACGTCGCTCTGGACAAGACCGTCTGCTAAATTCCCAGGACATCATATCAATCCCAACCCTTACAGAATAAATTGGTTACTAAAAATGAATGAATGAATCAGTGAATGACTGAATCAATGAATGAATCAATGAATGAAAATAATGTCCTCACTTATGTTTAAAGTGCTTATGCTTATACAAACAGCAGTAATAAAACTTAAAAAGGAAATTGCAATCAACTCTGTTAAAACTAACAGTATGCAAACAATCATAACATTTAGGTGTCACAAAGTTCTCAACCCTGGTAACATCTTACAACTGCATGATCGTATGTTTGTAGTGTTTTTAACAATTTTGTGCCTAATGAAATACTTTTAAGTATCAAGTTAATAAGTCATTAAATGTTTTTGATATCATTTTTCCTTTAAAGCCTTGTGAAATGCATGACATCATCACGGGTTGTTTTTTTTTCCATGGTGTCCATCCCAAGCATTTATCTAAATCAAGCCTATCCTAGTCTACAATGCCAAACCACAAGCGGGCATAATCTTGTTTAAATAACGCTTGAATGAAACATCTCCAGGAAAGCAAAAGGCGTAAAATCTCATCTAATTTTCTCCCTTAACGACCAGCAAACATTTTTTTGTCAACAAAGCCTTCAGATTAGATTTGGTTGCTTTCTTTTACTTTGCTGGAAAAGAAAAAAAAAAAAAATCGACCCAAATGGTCTTGTCGGCTGTGCATATTAATGAGGCGCAAGAGTGCGTTTTAAAAGCTGCCGCTCCGAGCGCACAGTCAGATCTGCGCACAGTTTGTGGTGGAGTCTCTTCAACCTGCGCACTGCTGTCATCTCCAGAGACACACAAACACACGGAAATACCAACTAGACTGATTTTAACACGACATTGACTTTTTAGGAAAAAGGGATATTATCATTTTAGAGAGAGGGGAATTTTGGGGAAGAGAAAAGCGGCGGTCGGAGCTTCTTAACCTGCACTGGGATGAATCGCTGCACAGCTGCGCTACTTCTGGTGGTCATTGCAGTTTATTCTCTGAGCACAGAAGGTAAATATTGTCGTTTTATTTAATTAATAGTTGGTTTGTAATAAAAGAAATACCTTGTGCTGTGTTGCCAGAACGATATGGCACATTTTTCGCACTAAACTGGATCTTTTCTGTCACTTTGACTCTGTTGTACTTATTATACTTGGTAGTGGGAAATGTTAGTGCAATTCTTCCACATTATTTGCACATTAAGGACCAATATTCTGCATTTTTTTATTATATTTGACAGTATAAAATGTAAACCTAACAGCTGGTTGGTAGAACATTCTGGAAAACATTTGTTTGTTATTCTGAGAACAGACCCATTTTTATTCCAGGAAAGTTTTCCTTACTCAAATATAACAATTCAGGGTTTTGTGCTTCATTGCTTTCACAATTATTTCACTAAAGTTCCTCTAACTTCTACAATACTATTGCTAGAACCGGACAAGGTTCTGGAGAACCTTCACCTAAACGTTTCACTGAAGAATCTGAAGCTCACAGACACATTACATAATGCTGTAACGTCCCCAACATGTCAAGAAGTATTTTTTGGATTCATCCTCTTGTAAAATAGTTCCTGGAATTCCACAGGAATTTTATGGGGAAAGTTTCTTCACATTTTTTAACAACCTTTAAATATCTTCATTTTTAGGAACAGTTCAGTCACCTGCAATAGTTTTTTTGACCTTGTTAACCAAACCATGTTCTTAGAATATAATAACATTGGTCCACCTTAAAAAATGCATAAATCTATAAGGGAAAATGTTTGTTAAACTATTTGTGTTTCCATCAAGAATAAAAAAACTTTTTCTTTTGGATATGAAATATGGAGGTAACTGGGTTTTAACTGTTTGCCTTCTGTAGTATCTTTCATGCTTTGCCTTGGTCATTACTCAATATAGCGTTACACCATTCCTGCATAAAGCAGCACAACTTTCCGGCCATTCATTTTTCTCCTGCTTGGAGTAAAAACAATTCTTCGAGCAAAAATTGGCACCGCAGTGGTGTTTAGTAGCTCTATGTGTTGGTTGAGTTCGTTTTGGCCCCTGGCCCGGGAGTATGCTGAGTTGAACAGGAGAGGATTGATGGAGCAGAAGATGTAGGTCACACGTCCCTTTCAAGCCAGCAATCTAAACACACCTACCATTAACTCGCCGTGGTGGAACATGCTAGAAACAACCAGATTACAGCTTTACCATGTGTGTTAACAGATAACGTTATTAACATTGTTAACAGGTACATTATTCTACACAGATTTATAAGGATTTAGTGTTAGGGAAAGAAAAAGAAAAGAAAAATGCCCTCTCAGGGTTCAGGTACAAAATATAGTACATAACATGTCTTTTAATAAAATATATGATCAGTTGAAATTCCATTGGACGCTGCGTTCTGTGTTCTGAATGAAATGTTTTAAGTAGAATAACAGATTTTAGAAGTATTTTATTACCCTTGGGTTCTTAAACAGCTTGTTTTTTTTACAGCTTACAAATGCAGATGCACCAGGAAAGGCCCCAAGATACGATACAAGGACGTGCAAAAACTTGAAATAAAGCCTAAACATCCTCTCTGCCAGGAGAAGATGATATTGTAAGTCTTAAATCCTCTGTTTGTTTTTTTTCTCTGATCCATTGTCACTTTTCCAAAAATAGGATCATTTATAAATACTGGGAAACAATAAAATGAAAGAAAAAACACGTCTTTGCTGTTAATGGTAACCTGATTGCGGCGCTTATCACTGAGAGTCGAGAAGGTTTGCAACGGCGCTGCTTACCTCTCATTTATTATTGACAATGTGTTATATTAGAATCAATGAGACTCCAAATAGCATCTCATCTCTTATTTAATTTCAATTATTAGTGCATTTGTTATCTATATTTTGGCTTAATATACATGTAAAAAACTTTTATTATGACCCTATTTAAGATGAAGAGTATTTTAAGTATTTTAAGATTATAGTAAATTGTCACATCAGCTGTAAATTAATGCACACAAAAATACAAGATGGCCAAATATTGTGTAATATTAGATTTATGGCAGTTCTGTAACAAGCTTGTGTATACAGACTTCCTCGGCCTGTTTACACTCATCTGTATACAAGTTGAACACCAGGATGGACATAGAAGGATGTCAGCTGTGGAAAATCTCCTGGAGAGGAAATAAAATGGATACACAGCTGCCACCTGCTGATGTTATAAGGGGTTGCATATGCTATTCATATGCACACTTATTAGAGGATTGTGCGAATAAATTCATTATGTACACAATATTTAAGAATTAATGAATTAGAATCATAAATAGAGACATTTTTGTACTATGCTTTCACCTGTTTTTGAAAGAAAAGAACATTGTAAACGTCTTTATGGATTATAATATTACTAATATCTCTTTCTTCCATCCATGATGTGAGCATTTACACGTGATTTGGAATTTAAAACTAACTTATATAATGCTGTTACTATTAATCTTTGTGTTCTGATATTTTGTGTTAAAAACTGATGGGCCTATTCGAAGTGAAAAGAAAATCTTGCTGACTGCAGGAAGTCTCCCGTCTGTTTCTCTCTGTCTCTCTTTCTCGCTCTGTCTCTCTCTCTCTCTCTCTCTCTCTCTTCCTCGACTCTCTTGCTTTTCTAGTGTCTGGCAACAGACACACTCTCACAATTTAGCATTCTGGAGGAATCCAACGCTCTATATTAGTTCTCACTCTCTGTAGGCAGGAGTTAGGTGTCAGGAGAAAGCTCTGCTGGCTACAGTTCGGAATGGTTAAGTAGTAAATGAAAAGGATACCAATGAGCCCCGTCTTACTCAGCATATATAATTAGATTCTGTAACTTTTAAACGGATTCACAGGACATTAGTATGACCAGATGACCAAGTAAATCTGCTGGATCGTCCTCTTGGCTACTTGGATTTGTTACCCATTAAACGTTAAGTGTTACTCGAGGACAAAGACGATGGCACTTCTTAAAAAACAAAGGCTGATTTAACACCACTTATTCTTTCTTTAGCTACTTTACAATGTTAGAACAATGTTAATACTACTTGTTTTAATTAATCCCACACCTCATAATGACAGACATAAAAATTTACAAAAATGAGAAATATGTAAATAATTTTCTGTTTGCAAATTTTAACTCATGGCATGTCTGTTTTCTCTCATCCTCATCTTTTTCTTTTTTTTCTTGTCTTTTTTTTCTTTTCTTTTCTTTTCTTTTTTTTCCTTTTCTTTTATATTTTTTTATCTTTTCTTTACTTATCTTATCTATTCTTCTCTTTCCGTTTCCTTTCTTGCTGTCTCTGTTGCTCAGTGTCACCATGGAGAATGTGTCCCGTTTCAAAGGTCAGGAATACTGCCTGCACCCCAGACTGCAGAGCACCAAGAACCTGGTCAAATGGTTCAAGATCATGAAGGACAAGCACAAGTAAATGACAACAAAACACTTCAAATACAATAACACAATACCATCTTGGGGGTTTTTTTCTGTTTGCTACACTGGATAGCAAAATATCGTTTGTTTCACACTTTAACGATTGCATTGCAGTAACACTTTCATTAACAGTCTTAGATTAAAACAGAAATAAATTTAGCTTTTTGATATTTCAACACATCAAGTATTAATTTTAGTTATTATGATTTCAGGTTTTTATTATTATAAGGAAAACATTAATTTGATTGTAATGCAACACTGGGAAAAACACATACTATAAAACTTAATAGGCAAATACACAAAAACAGACATAAATCAGGAAACTGTTTGATAGGAGAACACTCTCTCTCTCTCTCTCTCTCTCTCTCTCTCTCTCTCCCTGTAAATCAGAAAGACACTAGCCAATTATTCGCAGATTTTGTATAAGGAAGAAGGAAATGAACAGTTATAACCTTCTATAACAACCTTCTAAATTGCCTATAATGTATTTTGATTGTCAGGGGCTGACCTGCATAAAGTTTTTACTTCAAATGTATTTTTATATTTGTATTTATTGTATCATGTTACAGTGTTGTCCCAAAATAGATTCATTAGACCGTAAATATTACATCCGTTTTCTCATTGCATTGCAATTCCAGTTAAACCAATATTTTTTACTCTATTTGTTTTACAGGGTTTACGAAGCCTAAAATGTCATAGTGTTACAGAGCTAAAGAGGTTTCTGTGGAATGTACAAAACCACCAGTGCACCTGTGGATCAGCGGCGGACCAGTTTTCTGAGCTTACCGAGCACAAGACCTTTTCTTCAGGAACAACGTGTAGGAAGATTAAAATAAAAAACCACCAACAACAGCAACACCAACTCACATAATCATAATCACGGTCCAAAACAAGCACTATGTATTTATTCCAAGTGTTAGACTTGAAAAAAAGACTTGTGTAAGAAAGTCTGTCTGAATCAGAATTAGATGCAAATGATCACTGCCTGTTCAGTTGGAATGGTTTTGATCCCCTGATTTAGGCTTCTCATTTATTTTTTAGTCTGATTCATTGTGCTGTGGTACGTCAAAGGGTTCAGCCACAACTACCTGAGAGAAGCCATACAATAGTGTAGAGTAGTGTGCTGTCCAGATGGTTTAAACAACATAGCGCTCTAAATTGGCTTTTCACTTTTCCGGTCTTTGTCTATATGTGAATACAAAATCTATGTTATTTTGATATCTAAGTGAAGCTAGTTTCATATGTGGTGATTCAGAGCACAACCATATTTAAAAAGAGAATATGTGTGTAAATAAGTGTTTACTGTGTGCCATACCTCCATAGCGCAGGTAAGATGAGTCAAAATAGGAAAGGCAGGTTTAGACGGCCACAAGTCTTACGCAAATTTAATAAAGCTTTTATTGATAATCACAAACTGCTATACACAGTTACACATACTAGAAAGTTATTTATAACCTTGTCTAGTTTATCTACGATATCTGAGGCAATGTTATCATGCCGCTCCACTGCCACTCCATTTTTTGTCTCTAGACCGCCTCATGCCCACATTTGTGAAATATGAGCCTGAGAATTTTGAAATTCACAGAAAGACTTTATTTACCTATTGTATTCAATTCCAGCCCATCATCCATTTCCACCACCATCCAGTGGTCTACACGGGCCTGTCCCAATTTTTTTTTTTTCATTACTCAAGCCTGGTAAGGTATTTTCACTAAATGAAAGGTTGTGTAAATCACATGTATGAGAAGTGTTTATCTTGTGAATACAAAACATTTGGCTTAGGCCATTCCTCATAGCAATTTCATAGTGGAATTATACAGACTGTTGTATTATAAAGTGATTTCACTATTTAAATATACAATAATAGTAATATTTCAGCCTTTGTATTTGGGTATTTGCACCCAAACCTTGCTTCGGTTGCATTCCAAGGAGTGTAATGTACAAGCACAGCAATAAAACTATTTAAATGACTCTGATTCTGTTTTTGTCTTATACCGACTTATTTTAATCTTGCTTATTTAGTAACTATAACAATTATTTTAATGTCAGGGTGCCATTTACGTCTCTGGGTTTTCTACAAACCCTACTGGTATGACAGTGGGTGAAATTGCAACTCTAAATAACCCCAGTTTTGCAAGAGTGTATGCGTTCGTGTGATTGACTGGCAAAACTGAGGTGTATTTTCGAGATACAGGATATCTGAGTCCACGTATTTCTTTAAACGCTATTTTTAACCAGACATTTCTACAAATTTGCATGCATTATATTGAAATTGTGTATATTTGTGATATCATGGTGTCAGAAAACATTTTCTATATTCAAAAACATCTCCAGAAAACATGCTGTAGGTTTGCTGGTAGTTATGTAAGGGTGTGAGTGTCACTAACTGCCATCCCGGTTCACAGAGTTCATTGGTCTAGGCTATATATCCACTGCAACCATGACCGGGATGACCGGGAGAGAAACCAGACTCAACAGAGAACCCATCCTCATTTGGGTGAAAAACAGGTAGCAGGAATTATGTGGTTACACTGTGTGTGTGTGTGTGTGAGCAACTTAAATCATTAGTCTTTAAAGAACGTCTTTTATGGCAGAGTGGGACATCCTTGGTCACCCTGGTGATGTATCATCCACTGGAGCAGGTCACAGGGAAGGGTCCGACATAGGGGTGGCTATGGGGTCAGGATCACCGGCAGTTCCATTGTGGCATATGTAGTTCAACAGTGAGAGAGAGAGAGAGAGAGAGAGAGAGAGAGAGAGGGAAAGGAAGACAAAAAAGAAGGACAATGTAATCACACGGTTTGGAGTGATTAAATGAATAATGTAGAGTGCAAGGATGGACTCCGGTTTAGTTTAAAGTTTAAAGTTACTTCTTACTATTCCACACAGGGTGGTGCTATTGTTTAGCCTAGGCCAAGGTGAAGCGAGAGAACAGCAGGTTAACATACATTAGTGCTGTACATTACATTAGATCATGGAAATGAAGTCTACATATGTCTAAATAAGAGTTTAACATAATCAGCAAGTTTAAAACTCACATTGTAGATAAGACACCTCTTTAAATATGTGTGTCTTCTTTCTTTTAGTACAAATAATAATACAAATTTCAGCCAAGAAAGAAAATAAACTCATGATTTGGATTCTGTGAGTTGCAAAGTTACGATAAACATCAAAAAACAGCACTCTTAAGTAGAATAAAGTAATCAGACTACAGGAAGCCGGTAAATATTTTTGCATCTTTATTTAAGAATAAAGTGATGTGATGTGGTTTCCTGTTGGGGTTTTTTTAGGACTTAAAAGTAAAATATTTTTCCACTTTCTTAACTTCCCTTTTTACACACAAAGCAGTTTTTTATTACTAGATCACATACCCGACTGTGAATAAAAACAAATAAAGAAAAATTATAGAATTTTGTTGACTGTGCAGATAATAACAAAATATGTTTCTAGTAAATCCAGACGACACAGTTAACACCAACTATATACAGTAAAACATATGCTTTAATTTACTACTGTTGAAATTAACACAATATAGTACCCCAATTGCCCAGTTGTATAAATGAAATAAATGTAAGTCGCTTTGGATAAGGGCATCTGCCAAAAGCTAGAAATGTAATTTTATTTTATTTAAAATAAGTTATACGTGTAATGAATATGAATTCCCAACTATCTTGTTTATTAGTCAATTTCTTTTAAATAAATTATAAATAAAATCTTACACTAGTGATTAATTTCAGTAATACACCACATACGAATGTTAAATAGCTTTATTTAACACCAGGAAGGGGGTCGCTGGTGAGATGGGCGGGGTTAGTTAGATTCCAAGGGCCCACGTTCATCAGGGGCCCCCAGAAATCTGTTTAACAATGCGGAATGGGTGCGGTTGGTAGCCCAAACCTTACACCGTTGCTAACAGCGCTTCTGTCTCTGAGCTTTAGAAACGGAAAGTTCTAGAAACAATGCCGCGTCTGTGAACTCCTCATACGGTGGATGCTGAGGGATGTGGAGTTGAGTGCGCATGCGCACAGTGAGAGGCGGGCTCAGGATTTTGGCATGTCTGTGTCCGTTGTGGGTGTGTTGTCTTTTCGGCAGTACTGTAAACGAATTCGCGACGATTCTAAACGCTTTTTTTACTCCATTTTAAGCGACCAAGGAACGAGTATGCCATTAGCTTATTTTAGCTAGTTTTGTGTTGTTGTGTGTTGTATAAAGGAGCCCCGCGGGACGACAAATTGCAGAAAGCAATTTGTTGCTCTCGGTTGTCGACGGATTTGACCTGGTAGGTGCTTTAGCTTTCTCTCCATACCGCCGGAGTGACTTAGCTTCGAGCTATCGCTAGCTTCACTCACTGTCTTAGCTTGCTAGCGTACGACCTGAATGACCACTACAAATATAAAATAGCTTACATTTATTATGTCTGTTTTTAGCACGTTGTATGTATAAAAATATATATATATTTTTTTTTACCGAGAGATATATAATTCTTTAAAACGTTTGTCTTCTAATTATTATAATTTTAAACATATTTAACAATTTTTCCCATCTGCACCAATAAGAGACGGACATTCCAGTGCTCATCAGGAGCAACGGTTAGATACACAGCTCCTTAATTACAAAACAGAAAAAAAATAACAAAATATATATTTATTATTGGATATTTTACACACACACACACACATTATTATCCGTTTTTTAGGTCAGCTTGTTGTGACTGGGTTTTTATAATGTGGTCATTTTGAACAAAATTAAATAGAGATAAATCAAGCTTTGCATGTTTACCTCAGATTAACCTGTCCCGGATGTTTAATTCCCAGTTCTCTGTTTGTAGGTTCTATTTACTAAACGACTAGTTTTATCTGCTAACTCATCCTGAGCTGTCACATTCAGACAGCTAGTATAGTTACCAGTAACTATGAGTTAGGAATGGGAACTCGGTTAATGTTATTAGGAATAAAGTTAATATGATCCGGTTATTAGCGGCTGAATTGTTTGATTTGATCGTGTTGTGTGTTTTATATCCTGCTTTAGAGTCGAGCTTTATTAAACCTGGTCTTAAGTTTCGTTTGGGTCAAGTTGAGGAGTCTCTTTCCCTTTCTTCTGTCTGTCTCTCTCTCTCTGTCTCTCTCTCTCTCTCTCTCTCCTCTTCTCTCTCTCTCTCTCTCTCTCTCTCTCTCTCTCTCTGTCTGTCTGTCTCTCTCTCTCTCTGACTCTGTCTCCCTGTCTCTCTCATTCCGTCTTTCTATTTTCTCCCTCTCTATCTTGGACTGTCTCCCTGTCTCTCCCTCTGTCTCTCTATTTCTCTCTCGCTCTCTCAACTGATCATTTTAATCACTCACTGTTTTAACCTCATTCATTGAAATGAAATGATGTTTTAGTCATTATTTTATTTTATTTATTTATTGAGTCACAATGATAATGTGTATAAAGTAATTTGGTTAAATAAAGGAATGTAAAAAGTAAAGTCTTTATCTCTCCCTCGATCTCTATCTTTCTTTCCTTATGACTCTGTCTCTCTCTCTCTCTCTCTCTCTCTCTCTCTTTTTCAACCCCCTCTCTTTGTTTCTCTCTTTCTTTCTCTCCTCTTACACTGTATCTACTCCAGGTTAAATACAACAACAAAAAGCAGTTATTAAAGATGAAGATTTTTTTAATCCCACTTTCCCCTTTCGGGAGTCTTTAGATCTATTTATGCTATTTATAAGCTTTATTTCCTAATTAAATTCCCATTAAACTCAATCACTCATCAATACAATTGACTTTAATAGTAACAGTTTGTGATTTAACACAGCATAACGGCAGATTGAGAACAACTAGTTTAAATCACACTTTTCTGCATGTTGCCGAATGTAGGGGTGTCCCGATTATTAAACTTGGGTGATGATTAATTGTGAAAGAAATAATACGATTATTATTACGATTCGTTGTTTGTTTTAGGGTCTTTAAAATTTTATTATAGACAAATAGTATTTAAGGAAATTCATATTTTGTGTCCTGTCAGTGGTGTTTATATGTTTAGCAACATATAAATGAATTCCCTTTTTGTGCAACTGCATTATGGGATGCTAACATGAGTTGAGCTGGTGATGGAGCGTTATTGAAGCGCCCTTGGAGTGTCAGAAAACCCTCTTATGCTCGGACTTTCAAATCACACTGCTTTACCCACTCACTCATAATGGTTGAAAGTAGGGTGCCGCAAGTACTACAGCGCCCCCTTGTGACTAATGAAAGTGTGCAATATTTGCAGTTGGATTCAACAATCGCGGTTAGGTTAAAAATAATTGTGATCATACGATTATTAAATATTTGTGACCGCCTTAGCCAAACGTAAAATGGTCATATTTAAATTGTAGGCAAAAGGAATAAGAGAAAAGATAAAATCCCTGTGTTTTTTTTTTTCTTTTGTTGAAGCTTAAAATTCGTACATTTAATGACAGTCAAAAAAACATACTTCATTTTGTGCTGTGGATTTGCATAGAACAAAACTGACTCTTTTATAATGACTTTATCGTTAGATAACAAAACGCCACCAAACCTAAAGTGCCATGACATGTTATAGTGTTATTACAAAAGCATCAGCTAAATGGCTTGTTGAATCAGCCTTAAGCTGGTCTAATCAACTCGACTCTTATCGGTGGTTACGGATACACCCTTTGTCAACATAGACAGCCTGGCGATATGAAATAATTACACAGTAGTGCTGGACTGATAAAAGAACTCTCTGTACAGCATAACGGCATGCGTTTATGACTGCTTTTTGATAATATTCTTAACTAATATTATATACTTATGATGGGGTAGGGTTAAAAAAACATTAAAAAAAATACCAAATTTAAGTAGGAAATATTAAAGGAATGGGTTTTTTTTAAGTTTTAGGATTTTCTTTGAGATAGAAGTGGTTTGATTTAAAACAGGAACTGTTTAACATCCTACCTTACAAATGATGGTTTTCTAGCCAAGGTTTCTGATTGGTCCGACTCAAACCTCATGTTCCTCATTTTTAGTCGGGGAGTGATGGGAAGTTTCATCCTCTGTTACACTTTTTTCATGCTCGTTTTTGTTTTGACATAAAAGCAGATCGTGACTTTTGTGCGTTGGTGACATAGAAGGTATCTTATCCATGCACAATTTTCTATCATCCACTGATATGTATTGCTATATGACAGCATTAGGACTATAAAAGGCTTTTTTGAGATATAACACATATATCAGCAGTTCCTTTATGTACTGATTATAAGGATTAACTCTACTCCCTGTGACGCATAGACTATTAAGTACAGACATCAGTTTGTTTCCATAGCTTTATGTATTACAAATCATCAACATCTTTGTTTTAAAGAAACACAAGATCAGAAGTCACCAAACTCGGTCCTAAAGAGTTAAGCTTCAACCCTAATCGAACACATGTGAACTAGCGAATAAGGGTCTTGCTGGGTAAACTTAAACTTTACAGGCAGGCTTTTTCAGATCGGAGTTCGATTTCCTCATTTGCTCAGTTGTAGAAAAGAGAAAATTGGAAGTCGTTCTAGATAAAGACGTCTAACAAATTCCGTAAATATAAATATCATACAACATTATATCCATACAGCTATCACAACTTTCCTTTTACAATAGTGTGTAAATATTCTAACATTCAGTATCGATACATATGTAAATTAAGTTTTAACCGATTTACGCTTACTTTAATATTTTCATTAAAACTCTTTTCCACTTCCTGTAGTCGTGCCTGACACATACAGTCAGGACGGAAGCCTGCTTTGTATTTGTTGTATTTTTAGCTATATGTTTTACATTTCTTTTCAAGTATTGCAGTGTATTGCGATATGTATTGTTTTGCAGTATATCATAATATTGTAACGTGACCTGCGTATCGTATAGTAAAGGCCATTGCTAATACACAGCTCTATATATTGTATTTATTATATTATATAGTATGCCTTTGAATATTTCAGAGATATTTTTGGCTTTATTATCTACCCCACTCATATATCACTTGACAGTAGAAAGAGTAAATGATTTCCGTCAGTCATCACGGTTTCGAGGATAATTTTTTCTATGCATTTAATTCCCATTATCACCTGCATGTTCTTTTGACACATTAGTCTAGTGTATTAAGTGATAAACCCTATTACCCCCCCCACACACACACACACACATTGAGAACTGTTTATGTTCTTACACTCTGTGGCCAAACTAAACCAAACCAAGATCTCCTGATGAGGCAGAGACATCATGTCTGAAAGACGAGACAAACCCAGGTGTTCACACCAGCATGAAACCGACTTCATTCCCAAAACAGAATAGCGGATGCTAGAGCAACTCCTCGCTAGCATCGTTAGCTGTACTGTGTGATGCTGTAGAAAGGTGACCTGCACGTTAAAACATGCTGAATGTGTGTCACACAGATTACAGCTAATGCCAGCTGTCCTCAAGGAGATCTCTCTCTCTCTCTCTCTCTCTCTCTCTCTCTCTCTCTCTCTCTCTCTCTCTCTCTCTCTCTCTCTCTCTCTCTCTTATTTGGCCCAGATAAAGGTCTCTGTGCCAAGCCACAGCTTCTTTTCAGACTCATCCTGCAGTGAGCTGTGAAAACAGTTGGAGTGCCATATGCGGGTCTGTGTGTGTGCACGCACTCTAGATAAGCGTAAGCAGTTATCTGGCACAATGTTATTCAAATGTTGATTGAATTTAATAAAAATAAGCATGTTTTTATAGCCGTGGGAGTTCACCGAAACGCGAATCTCTGTCTTTTTACTTATTTATTTAGGAACGAAACTGAAATATGAGCAAACTTCCTGTTGTGTTTGTGGAGAGTGAGAGGTTTTTTTTTTTTTTTTTTTTTTTATCTCCAGGAATAATACAGCGGAACTAGCCAGAGAACAGATAAAAAGTCAAAATCGTCACGTTAGAAATAAATAGATGTAAATATGCAATATGTCTCCTGCATGATTTTTTTTTTTTTTTTTTTTTTACAAAAGGGTTAAATTGTTTTTCATTTGCTTCAATCTCATGACTGGTGTAAACATCAGTCTGCACATATGTGAAATCCCTTCGGGTAAACAAAGAACATTAAACATGAAATGGACCGATGGTTATTTAGAAGAAAAAATGTTGCACTTGAAGGGGAAAACAGAGAAAAAAATTTACTTAAATCAATAGAAACTCCATGTTTGTTTAAGATCAAGAATCATTTTTATAAATACTATTATTTTTGTTGCTGGAGGGATTTTACCAACAAAGCTTCTTTAGAAGTTGTAGCCACTGCTCACTTCAGGGAAATGACTTGAAGAAAAATTCCCTAAAGAACACGAGTAGCCTGCTGTTATGTGACATTTGATATACAATGCGATATTTATAAAAATTGTGTAATCAACATATGTTTCTTCAAACACCCCTTACCTGTGTTTAAAGATTTCTCTGCCGAGCATAGCTGTGGTACCGAGGCGGCTGTAAAGATTTGTAGAGTTGAGATGTTCTACATAGAACTACAGTCTACGTGTGGTCATCACTTTTGAATTACAAATACTGACATATTTTTAAGGTTCTTCTTTGTTTTGTCACTAAATTGTCGGCAGTAGCTACGAGTGCCTCAGGCTCATCAAGATTAGCTCGCTATGAATGCATCACGGCTTGTTGATTCTTCTGCATCAAAGTATACACACGCATATTGCATCTAACATCCATGTGCCAAACATTTTACTATCCGCATCAACTTGAAACTTTGACTATACATTATCACCTACTCTGTACATGAGTTTTGGACAGAGTGGAAATTTCCATTTGCAACAAAGAATCCTGTAGATTAACTGAGATCAGAGTAATAACAACAGCCCCCTTGTTTGGCTGTAGCCATAGTGTTGCTCTTTCTATGACCTGCTCCCATGTCATTGGCATGGCTGTCGTTCAGCTCTCTCCTAAATAGATCCATCATTACTAATTAATTACAGGCAGGCAGGATCTGGCCTCTCTAACCAGCACATACACAAGTTTTAGATTTAGACTTGTCTCTGGTGCAGCATTAAAGCTTGAATGGGGGCAGCTACAGCCCAAACCTGTGTCGTGGAATGAATAGAAAAGAGTAAACGATGGAGGGAAAATGGTACCATTCCCCCTGACTTCACAGGCACTGCGTTTGCTTCATGAACTTCTTTAACAAAGACAGACTTTGTCAGCTAAAAGGTCATTACTTTCGATGTGGGAGTAATCGCGGCGCTTCTCTGCATAACACAGAAACCCAAGATGTTTGTACTGAAGTTGTTTGTCACTTAACAGCCTAACACTCAGTTTAAGAAGCTCCTATACGCTGGTGATACCAGCTATTATATTAACTGGAAAAATATATTAAAAGGCATTTAGAATGTTTAAAGGGTGTGTAATCATACAGCTGGGATGCAGCTGTGTGTATATTTTCAATTGATGTACTTGGATAAATAGATAAACAGATGACTGGAAGGAATATTCCAGAAGTTAACTTTATTTAAGAGAGCTAGCTGATCAATATTGATTAATAGTTCTTTTACTTGTGTTTCACATGTTTAGTTTGGATGTTGGGGCCCTTCTTATAACAAGGATGTGCAAAAAAGAAAAAAAAATGTAAATACAAATTACTGTTAATTAGGGAGTGGGAGGTATGACCAAAATTTAAATAGGTAGTTATTCTGGAAAATCAACACAAAAAGCGCTTTATATAATAAATAAACTCAAACACTTTGGAAATAGAAACTTTCGAAACTTTATCTAATTTGAAATCACTTTATTTCATTGCTTTTTTTCCCGTTAAAATATGACCTTGGACTAACCTTGCTATAAACATATAACAAACATATAACAAATTCCACTGCATGTCACATTGTACTTTTGTATTATAAACTTTCCTCAACTATCATCTTTTCATGTGTGCGTGAGTCCGAGCGAGACGCTGCATGTTAGACACACCCACTTATTATGGTTGTCAATTCATTCCGCAGTAACGATATATATTGTCATAGCGCCCAGCCCTAACTACGCTAAGGCTGGGTAAACAATAAAAGAAAATGTTAACCTTTGTTTTAATTAAAAAGAATTCCCAATATTCTAAGAATTTCTAGAACTACCATTTTTCAATAGTAGTCATATTCTCCTCTGGTAAGTGTATGTCAACAACCTTTTCAAAATCCGGTCTAAAGCATCCTTCATTTACTTAAATTGAATTGAACATTTCTTTGGACTGGATGTCTAAAAGGTATTTTGGGGGGATTTTCTGGCTGGAATACTGTTACAATACTAGTGCATTTAGGCTGCATTTACACTGAATGTATTGAGCGACCCAATATTATTTTTATTTTGGGATGGGATATCACCCCTGATCGTGTAAGCAGGAAAAAAGTACATCGATTCTAATATTTATTTAAGATCGGTTTCAGGCCTCATTCATATGTAAAAATAAATCTGATAAGAATCGGATACGTGCATAAGCTACTGCCATGTAAGCAGGCAGATCAGATTTTCACCTGTCAATGCGAATCAAACATCATTGAATAAGAGACGATGCCGCATGACATGAGCTAAGGTGGACGCCTACAGTATATTTATAGGCTGCAACAAGGGTTTTTTGTCCACCTCAACAGAGAATTGTTTTGCCGACCTTTAAATATGGTGCGGAAGAAAAAAAAAATTGGTAATCATTTTGTCGTCGTCTATTTCATCCTTTTTATTATCACGTCATATTACTTTCTTTTCTGGTCAGTATGTCTACATTAGGATGTTTTGCTGTGTATAGTGTAAATGCAGATATTGGATACAGGTTAGTTTTGGAAGATGATGTAAGAAAATATCAAAAATATTAGATATTGGCACAATTAAAAGTGAGCATCATGACCTGCAGTGTAAAATTCTGGCCTAGTCTTAAATTACAGGTTGGAATTCTTACCCAGGTTTTTAGTGGCTATAAATCTAATCGAGTTAATGCAGATTTGTTTTTACTCATTCTACCTGTTTGTTGTCCTCTCTCTTCAGTTTAACTGCTGAAGTCCTGAACAGGATTTGCGGTCTGTCAATGAGGAACTACAGGCTCATCTTTTGCCATAACCTGAAGCAGCCATAGATGGTCTTTCAGTTTACTGCTAGCGAGTGGAGCAGGAGATACAGTAATCAGCTGGATATCTAAAGTAAAAACACGGTGAGTAAAAGTCTGGTTTCCATTGAAAGAAATTATTGTAGCTTTTATTATTATACAGCAGATTTCATGTTGCCATTTTCTTCCTCAGACTGTTTTTTGTTGTATTATTTCTGTTATTGTGGTTTGTAGCATTTCTCTGATTGTCTTTTCTGTCTTTTGGTCATGCAGAGCAACTGAAGTGGTGTGGCTGTGGAAGCGATGAGGAAGAGCCTCTCTCGTAACCTGAGTGAGTCCCTCAACACAGCCAAGGTCTTTGGTATTCCTCTGGAGGAGGTGCAGCAGAGCGGCCAACCAGGCCACGAAGTCCCACTGTTGGTCAGGACCATTGTGGAGTACATTGAGGAGCATGGTGAGTAGGGGCTATGTACTCTTCCAAGTACAAGAATACCTCCAGCCTTCCAGTTTCATTTCTGTTTTTTTGTTTTCTAAAAATATAATATCACGTGTATTTGGAGATACTTGGAACAACATTTAGACTTACATCTTGATGCTGTTTAGATTTTCAACCTGAAGACACAGCACAGCATCTTTCTAATAGAAAAATAAAAGCATTTATGCATGTCAAAAGATCAGAATATGTATTTTTTCTTTGTAAGTTAAGTACAAGACTTTTTCTTTTTTTTTTATAGAAAACGTAAATATCATGATACGTCTTTATTAGTTTAAAGAAGCAGAAAACCTGCTGCTAGTTCTGTAAAAAATATGGTTAAGGTGAACAGGGGCTTGTGTTGTCTACTGTGCTCTTTCTATTTAATCGTCCACCCCGTCATTCAGCCCTGTGGCATCACCTTCCAGTGTATTGTGTTCAACACAGTTGCTAAAAAGTATCTATGCATTAGCACAACAAGCACTTTGTCTGAACACATATTCAGTGGGGCTTGATATATCATGTAACACCAATGAGGTCCTCCATTAAACCTTCAAATTCTGTTATGTGATTCAAGTTTTTACAAATTAATACAAATAAATGTTTTGGTGTTTTTTTGTTTTTTTTATAACCTTGTTTATTTAGGCTACTTTCTCATTAAACTGTATTCCTGACATTTATTTTAGTGTTTTGAAGGTCATTCACTGACAAATGTGCTAAACTAAACAGGATTTTTGACTCCTTATTATTTGTGATACCATTTTTTTAATGTTAACACAAAAAAAAACCCCAGAATTTACTGTATTTTTTTATACCCAGTCCACCCTCCACCACCACTTTACCACAAACTTCCCCTTCCCTTTACAAGAAAAGCGCTCATAAGTTTATGACAGATTTAAAGATAAAGTTTACACCTTGTCTAATATAAGTGGCAACAGAAACTTAAGTTTAAATTAAGGTTAATAATATCTAATAAAAAGTAAGCAACCAGGTTGTATATTCTTGCAAAATTGCAATAAATGTAAGGAGTAATTTGGAGTTTATAAGTTTTATTTTCTATATGTGGATCGTATAAGAAATTTCCCCAATGTGGGAGGAATAAAGATATCTTATCTTATGCCAAAACCTGTGAATTAAGTTTCAGTATGCGAACAGGTTGGCTCTCTGTGCATAAACGTCTTGTGTGTTAACAGGGAGATTAGGCCTTGAAGGTCTGTTCCTGGTGAATGGAAATGCAGAGCATGTGGAGTGGCTGCGGCAGCGTTATGACAGTGGTGAGGAGGTAAATTTGGAGAAGGAGGCAGATCTGGCCTCAGCCGTCAGCCTGCTGCGCCTCTTCCTGCAGGAGCTCCCGGAGCCCATCATCCCTGCAGACTTACAAACACACATCCTTCAACTTTATCAAGGTGACTACGTGCATTTGTGGTTTTTCTCTTTAACTTTTTTTTCCAGGATTAGTTTTTTTAACTTGAATCGATGTTTTACTTTCCCCCTGTGACAATCTCAATCCTCTCATTTTTAGAACCTAATGGCATGACCAGTATGTTTTAATAATGACCAAAATTTAAAAATGCCTGGTAGCTCTTCGAGCAGGCACTCAAAACATTAATCATAATCATAGGCTTTAAAATAACCAAAATATTATCATTAATTCATCGTCAATTATTTGGTTCTAACTTAACATTTTTTTTTTGCTATTCTCTCTACTGCACATGTGTGTATCTCTATCACATGTTTAAACTTGCTGTGTGAGATTCCTGTTGTCACGTGAGGATAATAATGTCTGGCAGGACGATTTCAGAGGAATTTGTGCACAACAGATCCAAAGGCTCACTAACAAATCGTGTAAAATCAGGGCCGCCGCTCCCTATACACAGTTTGCGTGAATTGAAATTGAACGTGATTTTAATACCTCACATGTTGATCGTGGCTCCTGAAGCACTATATTTGTGAGAGAATGCAAAAGCATTGACAAATATTTTGCCTCTCTATGCGATAGCCTGATGGGCAGGGCAGGGATACATTTTTATAGCCTGACTGAAAGACAGTAACGCTGGGACGTCGAGCTAACGATTTTGCGAGCCCGGTGAAACCTTTAACAAACTGAACAAACTTTGGATGTTCCATTTTTTTAATAATGTAATTTTGGGGTATTTGGCCACAGATAACATAAAACAGAGCAGTTTTGTTACAAAAATCTAAAACTTGGCAGGAAAATTCTCTTGAACGTGAGTTAACGATAGCTAATGATTGTTTGTGGAATAGTACAGGAAAGTAGGTGGAAAATTATGCTTGTTTTTTTAATAAATAAACTGATACTATGGCTGTGGTAAGAAATAGGGCTTCTATTCAAAGTAGTTGATTGCTTGGAAACATAAAAGACAAAATGTTTAATCAAAATTAATAATAACTTTCATGATAAAGAGATTACTAAAATTTAGTATGTTACATCAACCTTACTTTTTTGACTATAAATTTAAACTACCAAAAAAGATATTTTTGTACATGTAAACATGGCTGGAACTGCCACCAAATCAACTGTTCTACACTGTTTAACCTTCCACACACTCATGGTTTGCATTCCAAGTGGAAAAAGTCGGCTAAGACGATCCAAAGTTTTTGAATATTTTACCTTTCTAGCTACATTTCTTTGTGTTTGCTACAATATTTATCTGCATGCCAATCTTGCAAGCAGCAGTAACACTCTTTACTCCATATTTTTATGTCTGTGGTCTTCATCTGGTATGCATATGACACCACAGTCTTATACGCTAACTCATTTTAGAATACAGTGGTGAGGACGAGCTGGCGAGAAACATGAAATACATCCTGCAGCAACTTCCCCAGGTCAACTACAGCCTCCTGCGCTTTCTGTGCCGCTTCCTGTCTAACGTGGCGTCTCTACAGGAGGAAAGCTGGAGCATCAACACCCTTGCTGCGGTCTTTGGTCCTGACATCTTTCAGTAAGACACCAAATGCTGTTGATGTTTTAAATCATAATTGAATGCCCATTAGCTTTCATTCAAACTCTTTAATTGGTGTTCTACTACGTTGTACTTGTGTTGACTGAAATCTTAATGCTCTGATATATTTGGTTTTTTTTGCTCTGAAGTTTAGATACAGATGTGGAGGAGCTGCGGGAACAGGAGTCGGTGAGCCGCATTCTCTCTGAGCTGCTTGAGAACTGGGAGGACGTCTTTGACACTGAGGATGAGCTTTCCACTTCTAATGACTACAGCTCCATTAACGATCAGGTACTCAGACGCAACACAAACGTATTTCTATTCTCAATCGTTCTTTATTCAACGGGTTACAACATTATTATCGATACTAACCTATTGTGCATCAAATCAAATCACTTTTCTTACATCACCATCAACACACGTGTCAAAGTGAGGGAAAATCTTGATTGAAGCTTAGACACGGCAGTAACAAATGAATTATTAATACAGTAGTGCATAGACTTGGGAGTTTAATTCGTTTCCGTGACGGAGCTTCTAACTCAAATTACTTGTATGTCAAATCAATTTTCCTCATAGAAATAAAATTTAAATGCCGTTAAACATTTTATTGTTACATGTTTTTAAAAAAGGAAAATATACTTATAAATAATGAATATTGTTTAAAAAACAAAGACAACAGAATGTAGTGCAATAAACTGGTTTTAGTGAGTATAATGCACAGCATTTACTTTGGTGATCAGACACATGGCTATCGAGTGAGACACGAGTTTACAGTTACTTCATCTGTGTAATTACAGCTGCATTCATAGCATACATACATTTGTTTTGTCTGACATTTACTTTGGACATTAAAAGCGAAAAATGCAAACCTGTCTTATTTTCATAAAAAATAAATAAAATAAACATTCTGTGAATAAAATAGGGCAGACTCCTGTGACATGTCGAACCTGACCAAAGACAACGCTCTCAACCCTGCATGTGCAGAATCCAAAACCTAAATGAGTTTATAAGATGAGATTTTCTCTTATGCATGTTTGAAGGCCAAATGCTCTGAGCAGCATTCTGCAAAGGTGGAGCCTTACAGTGCAATAATGTCAAAATGAAACACGAAAACAAATTGACTTAACGTGGGTTAAGGTTTCCTGCATCTGTCTCCAGCATCTGTCTCTTCCTGTGTAATGCTATTTATTGCTATTCTTAGCATGTCATTTTTGCACTTTCAGTTGTTGTTGTTTTTTTCAACACATTTGATATGAATTCTGAGCATAAGAGTTGATATAAAGCTATAGCAGGTTCAGACCTTCGGCTTTGTATATTATCTGTGGTATGAACAGTTTATAACTAGTGTAGTTGATTAAACTTCTTTAGTGTAAGCATAGTTTAGGTGTAGAAGATGGGTCTGTTTTGTGTGTTGTGTAAATATAGGTGACCAGCTGATCGGCTCTGTTGCTGCTTTGGATGTTACCCACCGGGTATTTTAATGGTTTTAGATCATTAACTTGTTTAAAACATTTACACAACAAGTTTCATGCAATCATTTCATGTTTGGACTTGGACAGATGTATTGGGTGTCTATTAGCCATACAGTTTTACACATTGTTCTTTTTCCAAATTCGATATAAGGTCCAAGTCTTTTCCTTCTTCACATTTTTAATGCCTCCCACTTGTCTATGTAAGTGAACCAACTGTGCCAACACACAGAGATCATTTGTCAGTGCAGCTGAAATCTTCCACTTATGTGCACTGACAGCACTGTGTGTGCTTATTTATTCCTTAGAGAGTTTGAGTACACACCTTTTGTACGTGTCTGAGTGTGTACACTTATTAGTCGTTAATTAATCATTGCAACTGCTGATTAGACAGCTGTTCACTCTACGCACTTTGTAATACATGTGTTGCCTAATCAGAAAGTTTCACCTATCGACAGGGCCTTTTGGGACAAAACAAAAGTCTGCTCTGTGCATACTGCATACTGCAGCTGCTTGCATGACACCAAACCCAGTAATGAGGAAGGACATAAGCTGAATTTAGACCATTGTCTGCACTGGGTTTAGAAGTGTTTGAGCATGTGACACAAAATATCACGTGTAACCAGACTGGTCTCTCTAACATACATTTTAATAGAATAAATACAATTGATTAAGGAAATGACTTTGTATTGCAAAAGTTATTCATTTACTGTTTTTTTTTTTAATACGACAAAATTATAAAATTTAATATAAATATAATGCATATAAAATCATAATCTCTCATCTTCTACCCCTATTTTCATGCCAAAAACTGCAGTGTTCTAACTGTTGCCAAGCAGCGAGATCATAGAAAATGTTGACCCAGTAAAGTCTGTAGCCACGAGAATAAAACATACCTATTAAGGTTATTTTAATGATTAGCCAGCTAAAGTTATTCTACCTTCTGTAATAAGATGTGTGTTAAGGCCATTTGTGTTGTGGCTTTGCTGTCAAGGTTATTTCTTACCGATAAGGTTTTGCCACATGTTTTGTCTGTGTCTTTATCTGACACTTAGTTTCAACGTTTTAGAACATAAATAAAGTTAAAATTGTCTCTCTCTTTTTTCTTTTTTTTTTTTAAATAGCTTTCCACAATTCTGCTGGATCTTACAGGCAATACATTATTTATTAATACCTTTCTAAATATTACCGAGGAGTGTTTCTGTATTCGTTTTTTTAATATGGCCCTGAGCTTTCATGCTTAATAAAGATTTGGGGCAAAACAAATAAAAAAACCTATTTTAGTCATATTGAAATGCAATTAGGGGTCTGTATCACTACGAGTGAAGTGACCGTGACATTAATAGTTACTTTAATGTAACTTGAATCCAGTGTCATGCCAAGATGCAGGATAAAACCTGTGTGCTTGAAGACGTGTAGGAGGAAATGGGCAAGTGGCGACCTGATCATCCTGCTTTGCTGCTTCAACTCTAGCAAGGATGGACAGGAGTGGTTTGTAATCACATGTCCCAAATAGAGCTAAAGAATCAGAGCGAAATAAAAATAATTATAGCTTGAGTCATGTAGGTGCCTAAAGATTTTGATTCAGGAACAGCCACCCGAGTTGTTGCTCTTTATAAAATGTTGCGCTGATTAGGCTTAAGCAGTCCATTCTGGAGTCTGACAAGAAATCTTTAGCACTTCATTTAGTGAATAAACATTACATGTGCTGAACATTTTCACTATTAAGTTTATAAGATGTTGAGTAGATAAGTGTGAAGATCTGGCACCTGCAGTACAGCCATTGCTCCTGCTGCATATGACTCATATCTGCATACACGATGAGTAGCAACTGCGCTCAGCCAATTAGAAGCTGCCGGTGTGGTTGCCATGGCAACGTGGCAGTAACACTGCAGCAGATGTAGAGGACATTTGGGATTCAAAGCAGTGCTGCAGGCGATCGTGTAGGCCATAGGGTTTTAGGTTACATGTACACAAAAGACTTTTGCGCTGCCATAATGGCTGTTTTTTATTAGTTTGTCAACATCTTTATTCATACTCTAAAATTAAATCACAGGACTATCTAAATAGATTATAACATGACACATCATAAAAAAATGAATCTTTTTGGATAACTGATCATTTTTTTGCCTATAAGACAATGACCAAAACAAATTCCATTTTCCCACACGCCGTAGATCACTGAGCTTCTGGAAGACGAGAAGATTGAAGCGTGTGAGGAGCTCCTGCAGGATGGCGAGGACGGTCCTTCTTCACTCTCCCCCCAACACCCTAATGTCACCCCTTCTTCTAGGTACGAGTCAGTTTACTTCTTGCAGGTAGTTTTATAGGATGGAAAAATTTTTTTATTTTGATTTGTAAAGGCTTATTTAATGAAGCGACATGGCGGGGAGCTCAAACATTGGGGTTTTATCTGCTTATTATATATGCTAAATGCATTTTACAGTTTGCACACATCTAATTTTAGTTGCAAATGCAAGTGAAATGCTTGCAATGTCGAGCCCTGAAGTGCACTATAAGGGAAAAATATAAAAACAAAAAACAATTCGAAACAAAAAAGTTTGTTAAATTGTAATCGAGGTAAAATATTCAATTATTGAGGTTTAGATTTTAGGTCATATCGCCTAGCTTTAGCTCCTGCGATTATTTGTGTTAATATTACAGATTTTAAACATAAATAACCAGAGGCACTTTGAAAAAAATGTGAAAAATGATAGAAAAGAATGACTTGTTCTATTTTTGTCTAATTCCTAATCTAATCCAGACAGCATGAATTTAGCTCCCACAGACTCACCCATTAACTTGCAAAGAAGGCTGTGTTCATATTTTCATGCTCTTAAAAAAACAGACTGCCTGATTTTTTTTTTCTGATATAATAAGCAGTATCTTGTGCTATAGCGTAAAAAAAAATCTAGTTTTGAAAAGCTTCAGTAAACGACATTACAGACATCAGAGGCAATTTGTTTTTGACTGTAAAATTCTGTTTTTTGTTATTATTAATGAAAAAAAAGGTGTTAAAATAAAGCAATTGTTAAAGTAAAAATACTTTAGTCTTCAGAAAACCCTTTATAAAAAATGCAGAAAGGTTTCTAAAAACTCTATTAGATATTATAAAATAAAACACAAAGTGTTGTGCACTGCAATAGTATTCTACAGAATACTACAGAACACAGAAAGCAGCCCTGAATCCTGTCTTCTCTGCTGATTACTATTGGCTTAAATAAGCAGTGTGTTTATCCGTTTGTGGCTGTTTTATTGTGTTTCCTGGTTTATTAGTCTCGCGTTTCGATTTCATGACTTTTTCCTGTTTTCAACCCTGTTACGCCTTTAAATGCCTGCTCTTGTGACTCCCAGCTTGGATTTGCCCTTTGGATTACCTTTGCAACGCTGCTCTTTCCGCTTCTATATTCCGGTATTATGGGTTTTGTTAAATAATCAGCCTATAAAATGTACATGTTTCAAAACTGATCCCAAACCTGCCCAAATTTCGTAAACCCGCCAATTTAAATTTTTACCCGCACAATTAAATTAAAAACCGCCCAAGTCTTGCAATCGTAATTGCACAAAAACTGTTGAGATTAAAACTCCGGTCTAGAATACGGAAGTGCTGGTGTAAGAACCGAGCGGTACTTAACAAAATAAATATAAACATAGAGCGAGGAGTAAGTAAGGAGAGGGTGAGGAATTAAAATCCGGAGCTATTGTAAAATGCTTTGAACGCAGAGGGAAATATTTGCCGCTCCACTCCGCTGACATGCTCTGCTCGGCAGACCGGTGGGAATTTTGTTATACCTTACAGTTTATAGCAAATGAAATAAATAAACAAAATTCCGTTATATAAAAGCTAATATAATCAGCTAATAACTGGCCCAAAACAATTACTAAATTCAACAGCGTTTTAGCTAGATTACAAAATCTAAAATATTCTGCTTCTTCAGAATTTCTTTGTAGAAAAATTCAGGTGTAAAGCATATTTTCAAGCAAATACCTGCCTCTAAACTGTTAACGTGCAACCAAAGTGATTAGAAAAAATGAAATGGCAAAAGTCTGACGCTTTGTAAGCAACATTATGCTTATTAAATTGCGCTTTGGTTTTGCAGTTTGTTTTACCCTGTAGAGCTCATATAAAGGCTAAATAGTTACAAGCGTGTTTGAATTAACGAATTAAGCCTGGAGGTCGAAATCTAAACAGATCTATTGGCTCTTTGTCTGAGCGCTGATCCTCCCCATCTGTTGCAGATTTAATGCACGGTGGGCAGACAGGGACTTGGTCATATTGTCCCAACCTTCCCTGTCCTCAATGTCAGTCTGTTATGCTGGAGAAATACTGTCAACTCATGAACAGCAGGTGCACGAGGGGCCCGTTTAAACAGGGAAAATGTACAGTCCGCATTTACATGCATTAGAAAACATGTGTGTTTTTATAGACATGCTTCACATTTTGAAAATGCTGTGTACTTAAGACAAAAAGTCACAGGCGATTTCTTTGTTTGTGTCCTAGTACTTATTCTATGGCACGCCATAGAAAGTGGCATACAATAAAAAGTGTTGTGTTTCTACCACATGGTGCAGGATGGAGAGTGATGTTTTACTGATTGTTATTTTGAACAGTAAACTTTTTGTTTTGTTTAATGTGCGACTAGAAATTTGTGTGCTCGGAATGTCATTGCATTGTGTTTTGCTTTTTAGTTTTATTATTATTATAGTTTAATATATAAATGTTGTACCATTTGCCAAGTATACAATACATTTATAGTGTAATAGCTGGGGATGCTATTAGCCACACAGCAGCTTCGAGGATGGATTGGAACTCACTCTGCTCCACTGACCCAAGGCTACAGCTCACATTGATTCAATGACCATCACTGCACACCTTAACATTGTCTAGCTGTAATAAACGGACATTCGGTGTCACCCAGATAAGGATGCTCCTCTCAACGTTTCTTCCTTATTTCATCTCAGGGAGTTTTTCCTTGCCACAGTCACCACTATAAGCATTGCTCATTATAGACACACAAAGAACAAAGATCTTTTATTCTTAAAAGATTCTCCATTATCCGTGTAAAGCTGCTTTAAGACAATGTCCCCTTTTAAAACACTATACAAATAGGAATGAATTGAATTAAATAGCACATATATAGTAACAATAACAGTCAATTATACCAGTAGAATATTTACAAATACTTGTAAACAAATGATCCAAATATGGTCCATGAATGATTGAGATGTTTATGGTCATCCAGTAAGTTCTACAACCGTTTGTTTCAGGTCCTTTTCAGGGCTATTTTTTCCATGCCTTATGGCTATGGTTATGGCTATCTGAAAAAATAGACAGAAATCTAATATCACATGTAAACTTTTCGTTACTGTGGTAAAAGTCTTATTTTAGTCACTGTTTATGTTCTTAGAGATGCAAAATGGTCACTTGAACCCAGAGGAACTGTAAAGATGGTAACTGGAAGAGGGTATTAATACGGCACATGAAACATCACAGAGTATTTTACAGCATGAACATCTTTATTTTATTTTTTTCTCCTGTTCTACTTTTAATTACTTTATTAACCGTCATTGTTCGGCTACATTTTTTTCTTATTTAATACATTGCTAATTATAGTTGAAGCCTAGGGGCTACCTCTGACCTGCTTAATACCCAGTGCTTGGATTCTTTGTAAAGAAGATAAAACACATGTCCGAAGGGCTTTAAGTAGCATCTGTGACAGTACAAAAGCCGGACGTTTTTTGTTCTTTATGCCTCTGTGAATTAAGAAACATGGGCTGGACAAGTCAGGTAAGACGCTATTATGTTTGAAGCGAGTACAGTATCTTGTAACTGATCTTAGAAAGTGTGTTTAGCTGATATCTGGGTCATGGCCCGGTGTCAAGTCTAATAATGCACTCTTAAGTATGTGTTTTTGAGATGTTTATTCGTCTTCATTTACATTTTATGCTTGTTGACTTGTTCAAACATTAATTAGAAGACATTTAACAAATGTTATCTGGCGGAGGTTTTCATAAACCCTAATTACCCTGGTTTGTTGCTTGTTGCTTGTCATTACTCAATGCGTTTACAAAGACTTATGAAGCATCACATACAAGTTTTAAGTTGCTGTCATGCTTTGGCAGAACAGCCATGAGTTGTTTGTGTCACATTCCTGCAGTTCTTCCAGTTTGAATCCGACAGGCCGTCTATCTGCAAAGCTAAATTTAAACCCCGCCATATATCCATTTCACCAGCTATGGAAAGTATTTTTCATCTGCCTTAAATAAACAGTGAACAGCAAGTTATGACATCGTAGTCAGATGGGTATGGAGTAGTTACTCTCCAACAACGAAACGGCTCATCAAGTTTTTACTTCCGTTTATTACAGTAGCAACTATTATTAATGCTGTTTTGTTTTTTTTCAGCCTTGCTCACGTGGAGAATATTTTTCCTCAAATAAACGATAGACAAAGCCATAATAAATACATTTTAGGCTAGCAATGTCGATCTAACATCAGATACTTAGAGGTGTCACCCGAGCCTGTTCCTGTTCCCCACTTCTTGGGCGCTAAACTAGTTGACCACATGATCATGTGTTGAGAAAGCAAAAGCAAACACTCTCTTGACTCATCGTTTATGTTTCTGACCTTGGCAGACGTCCATAACACATTTGGAAGTCAAGTGCCGACATCTTTGCCTCCCAGTGTTTTATTTTTATGGTCATGTCACAGAGCACAAACAACTCGTGAACTATAGAACACAATATAAAGACCCTTTTTAAAACCCCTAACCATTGCACTCAAATGTGGTTCTTTTTTAAACTGTTACCACAAAGTTGGAGGCACAGAATTGTTTTATAAAATGCTGTTTACCATTTGTCCTTAAACACCATGTGGGTTATTGGCCAATGCTTTTTTTTTATCTTTGTTTTCTTTGTCAAGTAGAGTCACTTTAACAGAGTGCTGGATGCATGTGTAGTTAAGGTTCTTGGACTGTTGACTGAAAGATTGTAAGTTTAGGTTTCAGAACCAACAAGTTGCCACTACTGGGCCCCTGAGCAAGGCCCTTAAACTCGCTCAGTTGTATAAATGAGTTAAATCCAAGTAGCTCTGTATAAGAGAGTTTGCCAAATACTAGGAATGTATGTACAGTGACATCTTGGATTGTGTGAGTGGCAGAACTCTTTCACAGTCACAGTGAAATCTGAAACGTTTTCCCACACAGCCCTGTATAATCAGCCTGAACTTTATAACCCAGCTTGTGTATATGAAAAGTATATGGTGCTTATTTTAATCAGTGTTTGCAGTTCATTCTGTTTGATTTATTTGGCCCGGACCAAAACGAAAAATGATGGTCTGCCCAGTGTTTCGCCCTTGCAATCCTAGCAGTGAATTTAAAGATCCTGATCCTAAAGGCATAGTGATATGTTTACAGCCTGATTGGTCGACTTTTGTGATGTATATTCTGCAAATATTCTCTAATACCATTGGAAAAACAGCTGTGTATTGGATTTTACAGCTCCTGAAATGTTTAAAACAGCATCAGAATTTCCTCCATTGTATGCATAAATAATGATCCAGAAAATTCTGTCCTTTAAAATCAAAAAATCATGATCAGAATTGCAATAGCCGCGCACCTTGTAATTTCCTGAGTTTGTTCTGTTAGATTTATTTGGCCTGTGTCGTGTTTATATATCAATCAGACCACAGTTTGTTTAAAAGCAAACCAAGATCTTTTTTTGCGGTCTTGGTTTGCCGTTTGGTGCACCAAATAAACTGCATTAACAGTCACAATCGCACCAGAGTTACAATTGTGAGCACACCCATTAATTGTGCTCAGTTCAGTTTAGCTTCTGTCGCAAAGATAATAAGGTCAGTGCAGGTTCAGACAGAATGGTGCCCGGACATGCGGCCACTTTTTCACTTTTTACAGTTCTCTATTCTTGGGACTTGTCAGGACACAACTAACTGTAATCTGGCTAAGATTTTAAAAAGTCTGTTTAATAAAGCATATGTTTGGTGCCAAAGTAATGGACACTCTTGACTCTGTATGTATTTGCATACGTTTTCCTTAGAGGAGCAGGTGTTTCTTTTTCAGAACTCTACCAGCACTATCCAGTAAGGGGTTAATAAAAAGTACAAAAAAGGAAAACCTTAACTGATGAGCAAGTTGTACAAGGTAGAAGGGTGACAGATGCTGGTTGTCTGCGTATCTGCCTGTCTGAAATCTGCAGTGTTGGGGTGTTTGTGTGTGTGTGTGTAAGAGAAAGAGAGAGAGAGTGATTTACACAGCGATGCGAGTGGAAGAGGTTAGGATAAGACCCTCCTCTGTAGTTTTTCTATTGGTTTAGATGGCTGCTGGTTGCACTGCGTCACACAGAACTGTATTTGTGCAGAGGTCCAGCTTGTTTACTGCAGCACTTTCCAGAAGTGCCGTGCCCTACACACCACGCAGACCGTAGGCCGCACGATGAGCGCCGGCAGCCTGAGCTTGTTCTTTGACCTGCTCATACAGACTTTAGCTCCACAAAGCGCCCAGTCTGGATAACCAAGTGCCCCAACTGGAAACACAGCAAAAACGGCTTACTTGTGCAACCCAGGCTGTCCAAAATGGCTTGTGAAGTCCTTCTACACAGGTGATGTAGAAACAGAGAGAGAGAGAGAGAGAGAGAGAGAGAGAGAGAGATGTCTAGAGGCATATTGGCTTTCATAATGGAACTGAATTAAAGGTTATACAATTGGAACGTGAGCTGCTAATTTAGAGCCGTGTTGTCCGGACTAGCACAGTTTATAGTGCATTCGTTCTTCTCGATCTCTAGCCCAGGGTTTACCGATATGTTATTTTTGCTCTGGACAGGGTGACATTTAGACACACATGGGCTTTACCCCACTACCTTAGCTTTATGCCAAACTAACTATTTTTTGACAATGCTAATTTTTGTATGTATATCAGCGGAGTCACTTATGATTATGTAATTAAAGGCAGCTGAGAATAAACATCTATCTGTGTTATGGTAATTATGTTTTTTAGTTTTTTTGTATTAAAAACTTCTTGTTTATTGTTGGACCTATAAAGCTGCTGAATCATGACCAGCTTCTGCGTTTGACAGCTTTCTACACACATTTGGTTAGCAGTGTGTGTAAGTGAGGTGTTACCAGTGTGTTGTTTCTAAACCCAATTTTACTTCTCCCTGTACAGCGTAACTCTCTCTCTCTCTCTCTCTCTCTCTCTCTCTCTGTAAATGGCTGAAATACAGTATCATGCACATCTTTTCCCCCATGTTACAGTGTGACATTTTATCAGTAAGAATTCTAAGTAAGGATTTATATGTCAAATGTATATTCGTTTTCTCTGTGTTTTAATCATTGGGAGATTTGTATTTGTCCTATCTATATAAGTTCTGCCATTAGTTTTATATTAGTACAGAGGAACCATAATAAACTCTTTTACACTATATTCAGTAGATTTGTAACTGTTATGTCTTCTTTTTTTATAATGTTCTATTTCTCTGCACAAATAAGTAATATAATACACACTACAACTCTCTGCTAAGTTATCGAACAGGCAACGATAAAGGAATGTGGGTACAGCAGCTGGCATGACTCCAGACTGCAACGTATCACCCGAATAGCTAGATAATCTGGAACGTACGTTTCTGCTTCGTACAGACAGGTTTATTTTATGTCACTGTTGCTTTGTTACACTGAACCACAATGTCACGGCAAGTTATTATAGCACATGTTATGTTAGTTCTACACTTTCTTTCACTCAAGCCATAAATGTGACATTAAACATAAGCTGATCCTTAGCGTGAGCAGCATGTCAAAATTTGTTTATGCGATAGAGCGGACTTGCTGTATAACCACCCCCCCTTTCACACACACACTTCCTGTCAGACACCATCTTCCTGATCTGTTCATTGTAAAGCTATCACTTTCAAAGAAGGACAAAATGTACAGCACATCCTGTCCCTGGTGGCCAGGCAAGGAAGGGCTTCAGGCCGTCTGTAGGTCTGATGCATTGTGTTTTAGGACTAGGGCTAATTTTCCTATTTCAAAATTAGGTAAACATTTTTCAACACATCATTGATGGAAATTGACTAATTAAGTGATCCGTAATGGAATAAATCAAACTATAGGGCCACTTTCGTTAATCAAAATTTTCTAATAACATATCGATTCAGCATAAAACAATAGTTAGCTATAAAATGTCCGTGGCTTCATTTGCCAATTTTGTTTAAACCAGTCGACACCTCCGGGTTCGTTAGTGTCAAACATCCGGGCTCCTGATGTCACATAAGATTAAAGGTTATGAAAATGTCTAACATGACCTTTTCTTTCCCTTTCTCTTCCCTTTCTTTTTAGCTCACACATCACTTCCATCAGCATTCTTCCAAGATCTGCAGAGTAAGTACTCAGACTGCCACTTTAGAGCTATGAATGTGCTTGTTCATTTTAATATAACAGAAAGTAAAAATAAATAAAACAGCACTTAATGAGCTTTGCACTTTTCGAGGTTATATCACTGTGCACATTAGGGATCCACCAGTGATCGGCCTGGCAGATGTTAGGTATTTTTATGATTATCAATATCTGTCATTTTCAATACCAATTTGGCGATAAATAATTTAATTTTATCCATCGGTCCCTAGTGAGTTAAGTGTATGCAATTTATAACAAAAGAAGGACAAGCTCTCGGAAAAGCATACCGAGAAGCTCTGCTTCCAGCACCACAACCTGGTACTGCTGAAACTTGGTGTTGTTTACCTCTTTAACCTGAACAAAATATTTACAGAATACTGCTGGGTGCACTCTTTTGGGTGCAATTTTGATGTGGTAATTGTTATTGATGGTTATTTAATGCTATTATTATTAACAGTTATCAGAATTAAATATGTTAAATGTGCTTTTAAAGAATTTTTTTTTTTTGTAATAGCCCTTGTTAATCTTAATTTTTACATTAATTTTAACTTTGACAGTAGACATAATCTGCCTCGGCCCTGAAAAACACATATCGGTCGACCGCTAGTACACGACTATAATGTTTGCCTTACAATGTAAACCTGAAACAAATGTACAATAGTAGTGATGTCATCAACATTTCTGCAAGGTGAATAAAGAGCAGGATAACACTGAGCAAATAACATTACTGACTGTAACCCAGTTAAGGCTCAGGCTTGCAGACAGACTTTCGGAAAGAGAGACTGTTATATCAGTAGCAGAAACCAAAAACCAAACACTTTTAAATGATTTCCGAAGGGTTTTTTACTGATTTTACTGAACTGTACTGTTACTGCATTAATCTGTTAGCTTTTGCTTTATTATACGGTAATCAGGAATGGAATGGAATCAGGAAATGATGATCTCACAATTCTATATTTCTGAATGCCCTGGTCAAGGCAAAAATCTTTAGCGATTACTACACCAGCACAATAATGCACCGTCTCCACAGACAAATTATGGATTTATGCTGCACAGTTTTTGGCATGCAGAGTGTCAGAGCGACCCAGCAACTGCCCGTGTGCTAGTTGAACACATGGGAGCAATGAGCGTTCGGCATCCCGATCCAAACTTTATGCCGCAGCTGTGCAAGCCATTGCCCTACATGGCCGTGTAGCCTGCGAATGCTTGGCTATAATCATTGTCAAACTGAGCTCAAGTCCAAAATACTCTTATTACACAGACCTCATTGGATTGAGGTGCTTAAGGTAGTGGGTTATTTTTCAGGATTCGAAGCAGAGCTCACAAGGCTGCTTCCTTCCTATGAGAGAATCATCTCTAACCTTGTTAAACTCCACTTTCAGAGTCTAAGTGGGTCACATATTATCAGACAGCCCAGGAACTGAATTTACTGGCCTAAATGTAAAACTCTCTGCTTTACAGATAATAGGAGACTTCTGTTCTTTGTCATCGGACAATTGAAATTATAATTTATCGTATTCTGCTTTCAGCCATCAGTCTAATATAAATTATTTTTTCTTATTTCTGTACTTGCTAATTGATTTTACCGTCAAGCGTTAGTTTAAAAAAAATTTATTAATTAAATAAGATGTCTTATTTTTTTTTATCAACTTCTAGTTTGTGTCTTTGGGCATGGGTGAACAAGTTAATTTCTATTTTATCTCTGTAAAAAAGAACAGGACAGTTTCTTTCCTTATCTGTTTTTCATTTGTTTATGGTATACCGGTACTGGAAAAATACCAGGCTGTGTGTGTGTGTGTGTGTGTGTGTGTGTGTGTGTGTGTGTGTGTGTGTGTGTGTGTGTGTGTGTGTGTGTGTGTGTGTGTGTGTGTGTGTGTGTGTTATACCGCCGCTACTATGAAGCAGCCGACAAAGTGAGAGGTTTATTAATGATTTGGTTATCTGAGTCTTAAATCTAAAAATAATCTGAGAGAGAGAGAGAAATAATAATGTGGCTGTAAATTTTTATTTTGGCTGTTTAAATTTATTAGATAAATTGACCGGCAGTGTTAAACGCACTAAATGAATCTGTGTTTCCCCTGCCATTATATCAGGGAGAGGTTCTGGTATATAATACCTAAATAGCCTAATGTTTATCTCATTTACACGACAGCATGTCATTTTTGTCTCTACACGATCACACATTTAAAATTCTCTGCTAAAAGTGTCGTGCACAGCAGAATTCCGTCCCACTGCGCGCACACACGCACACACACACACAGACATGTGCACCTTCACACATGAGCACAATGTACAGTTCAAATAATTGTTCAGTTACTATGATGACTGCCGTCATTAAACAAAACAAATGGACACCATGATTCATTTAATTGTTTGTGTCTGTGTCCGTCACACCTCCCAGAAGATAAACAATTACGGGGAAACAATGAATTATTTGCAAATGACTTTATGCATTAAACACACACTTAACATTAACCATGATTGATAAATTCGACGCATGAGGATCATTTACTTCGCTGATACACGAATTTTATGTTTTATATCTAATTTTATTTTGTAATTCTTCTGACACCCACAGAAAGGAATAAAACATCACATCTTCAGGTAGCCAGCCTACTATTTTAGAATTACAATCAGCTACAAAATTATGATTATTATAAATTATAATAAGATAGTTATTACACTCTTTTAAGGCTGGTTATTTGTCAATTATTGTATTAATTTAGTATCAATACCAAGGTTTTACATTCTAATATCATAGAAAAGCCAAAATGATGGTATCAATCTGGATTATCCACACACAGGGTTCCTGTTGATTAAGTGCTTCTGTGGACAGGTGTCTTTCATATAGGTAACAAGCTGAGATTAGGAGCACTCCCTTTAAGAGGGTCCCTTTAAGAGAGTCCCTTTAAGAGGGTGCTCATAATCTCAGCTCATTACCTGTATAAGAGACACCTGGGAGCCAGAGATCTTGCTGATTCTTAGGGAATCAAATACTTAATTCACTCATTAAAATGGAAATTCATTTATATCTTTTTAAAAAAAATAGTTTTTCTGGATGGTTTTTGTTATTGTTTTGACTTGAAAATGTTTAAATTAGATTGATCCTTTCTTTGTCATAATATTTTCCCTCACTGTAAGAATCCAGCCTTTGTAAAAGCTGTAGTCTAAATGTTAAAACAAGTGATTAAAACTGTGTTTCTGTTCGCAGTATCCTCCAAAGAACCATCCAAGCTGCAGTGGAGCAGCACTTTCTGGATCTGCAGAACTCCATTGATCAAAACCTCAGCAGCTATGAGAGTCGAGGCCCATCCTGCCATGATGATCGGGGGTGAGTGTATTTATCCACACACAGTTATAGACTATTTGGAGCTATAATGTTACCGTGGAATAAATCATCAACTTTAATAGATTTTTTTTATTCTGTGCATACAGTCACGTGTAAGCGTGCGTAGCCTTGAGCAAGACCAGGCTCACAAAATCCGTAGCCCGATGTCCCGGGACTATTGTGTCTTCCAGTCAGGCTACCAAAATGTATCCCTGCCCTGCCCATCAGGCTATCACATAGGAAGGGATAAAATATTTCAATGCTTTTACATTCTTTAACAAATATACTTGGGTAATTATGTTGTCTGTGATTTTAGGGGCATTGGGGAGCCACTGTCAATATGTGGGATATTAGAATCATGTTTAAATGTGTGTTTTTTTTCTTACTTTCAATCCTTCACCACGCAAATTGTGTATAGCGAGCAACAGTACTCGTTTTGCAGGATATTTGTCAGTGACGCTTTAGATTTGTTGCGCACCAAGCCCTCCAAATTCAAACATCGAACATGCGAGCCCTAAAGACGCTGCACGTGAGACTGAGGGAAACACTGGGGGAAATAAATAAAGAAAAACAAACAGATGAGGATTATTTAAAAAGTGCTTACATATTCATATTTAAGATTTGAATGTTATTTATGTTATTTAAGTGGTGTTTTACTTTATCCCTGTGAAAACTGGGGAAATTAATAAGACAATAAGGTTTATTGGGCTGTTATTTGGGAAAGTGTATAAGTTAATAAGGTTTGTCCACACAACTGTGAAGTGTGACCTGCAGTAAAATTTGTTATTGTAAGGTTAATCCAAATTCCTGTTTTATTTATTATATATATATATAGCAATATATAATTCTCATGAAATGTATTGTTACCATGAAATAAAATTACCCGTACTGTAAAAAATAGAATTTTGGTCATACCGCACACTCCTACTTGTTTGACTCCAACAGGGACTGTACAAGTAAAAAGACTGAAGAAGAGCATGGAGAAGAGGAGATAACTAATGCTGGATTGTCTGATCCTACAGACCTCGACCAGGATGCAGAAAATGAAGAGGTTTGCCAGCATTATTGTGTGTTTATGTACCACTATACTCGGGCATTCAAATCTGTGCAAGAAGAACCGAGTATTAACAGTACAAAGCATATTTCCAGTTTTCAGGAAGTTTTGACTTCTTGTACACCACAAGGTTGTTCTGCATTCTGTCCTCCAGTATTCAAAACAAACAAAGTGTTTAATGTTCTCAGCAGGCCACAATCAGCACTTCTTCTGTTTTATACAAATCAAACCGGTGGCCTTCCTCTTGCTGAACACACGTACATAGATAAATTCTATCAAGCCCTTTGCCTTATCACTAGTTAACCTTGAGGTGTTCAGGACTTTTGTTCTGGCCTTGTGTTAAAGCGCTTAAAAAGTTTTGTGAGGTTTGTGTACTCTTTTAGCTAACTAAGCATTACAATCTTGTTCTTGTTGTTGATTAAAAAAAGTACATTGTGTTTATACATAAAGCAAATTTTTTTTTTTTTTTATTTCTCCAGGTATTTCAAGCTTCCCAGACTGGTGTCCTTGTGCCAGATGAAAATCTGAGAATGGACCTAGACACCGAGGCTCTCATAGATGCTGAGAACAATATTAATGCAACTCCAAGGTAAGTTTTAAAGTGAAAGAGAGAAAAAAGAAAAACGCCTTTACCTACAAAATGTATGATTCTGATATTTGATGCTGAACTGTACAATATTAATTAGATTTTTACTGCAGTGAAATTAAGGTTACTCTGCCTTAAATTTTAAACAACAGAATTTGCACAGACATGCATACCCTAGACTCCGCATTCCAGGCCTCTTTGCACATGTATAAAGCCTGTGATGTTTGTCTATTTGTCTCTTATTTTAGATAATTTAAGTCATCTGTCCGAATCTCATATACCTTAAATTACAGTATATCAACATATTTGGCCAAAATTTCAAGATTTTCTTATGACTACAACATTTAATACATTTCTTTGTTTATTTATTTTTTTCACACAGAGTACAAATGTACCCTGAGTGTGAGCACATGGAGCAGAATGATGATGCCACTTGTGTGAGTATACTTCCAGAATTTAGACTAACACCAACGCTTACTCTTGACCCTAAAGCGATCCTGATGCAATCTTTTTTTCCTTCCTTCCTTTTTCCAGGAGTCTGCTGCAGAAATCTGTGATCTGAATGCCAACAAAGAAAGAAAAAAGCAGCCTAATTTGGTGGCCCATCAATTGCAATCCCACTCCTTAACCCATGACGCAGAGCGGGAAGGTAAATCTAATTGTTTTGCTTATGCGTCCTTTCTTAAGTCCTATTTTACACCAGCTGATTATTTTTAATCTGTAAAAATTGCTGTTTGGAGCTGTGTGCCTGCTGTGTGGGCTGTGCAAAAAATGGATACGGCTAAATATCGCAATATATTTTTCCACGATAGTGTATCGATATTTTAATTATAAGTATATTTCAATTATGTTTTAGACTGATTTAGGTTTTATGTTATGTATTTCATTATAACCCTCAGATCTCAGTCGACTTCCTCCTTTACTTCTGTATTTGTCACTGGCACATACAGTTATTGTCTCAGAAAAAGCCTGGTGGAAAACTATTTTTTTTGCGATATGTATTGCGATTTGTATCGTATAGTGAGGCCCTTTGCTAATACTCAACCCTACCTTTGTCTGTAATAAATAACGTATAGGTGGGTATATATTTAATAAATCAACTGTTAATATAAGATTTATAGAAGAAACCAATTTGCAATGGATCAGTTATTAACTGCCCTCAAAAATCCCAGCATTTTGTTTGCTCAAGGGCAGTTTGCACCTACTGACATTTAATAACTTACTAGTCATGACTCATTTTCTTCTCAGCCATTACTCCAAATCATTATAAGATCAAGTGGTCATTGGTGCCAACACAAAACTCACCACCATCTTTTTTGCTATCTGTCCCTCTTATTTTCTCTCCCTCTGTCTCCTCCATCCTTTACTTTTGTCAGCTTCATGCCCCAACACTTTCCCCCTCATAGACTTCACATGTATGCACCTGCAGAGAGAAGGGCATGGTAAGTGTTTGCTTGATGGCCGCTGTTGTGTTCGTCTATATAATGAGCATCTTTGCTAAACACTCCTTTGAGATTGAGACTGACTAGTGTCCCTCCACTCCCCTTACACCTTATTAGTATGCCTGTCTCCCGCTGGTCTTGTTCAGCCTCTGAAAAAAGTTTTCCCCTAATGAATTGCTGGTCTTGGACATGGAAAGTGTTGAACGGAACAGCTGAGTTTCCATAGCAGTGAGCTGCTCTATTATATTCTTGTAATTCAGAGACACTCTGGGCCTCTTTGGCTGTAGGGGATGGAATCTCGCTTTAGACCCGCAGGCCAGAGTAATCCTGTTAGCATGCTTCGCTGCTTCCGATGCTACTCAGCAGTATTGAAGACTTGTATTGCAGCTGATCTGGTGGCACTGAGCTTTCTTACATTGTTCCTGTTGATGACTTGTTTTGGGTGCTTTTAAAGGGCATTTTCACACGTTCACATGCTTTTTATGCAAATCTTGCATGCAAGATGTTGTACTTTTGTCTGAATTTAATCCACTACTGAGAACTGGTGGTGAATAATATGATAACTTTTTCTTTTAATTATAGAAAAGTATTGACAAAAAAACGAATTAAAAAGTAGATGCTGATGGATTAGATGAATTTTTGCAGTATTTAATATCTGTATGGTCACAGCTCAAAGACTGTGATTTTGTTAATAAGCTAAAGTGAAGCTTTATTATAACATAACGTGTATTTGCCTGGTTTTAATCATTCTGGCTGCATTTACACTGCAGATCTTGATGCCCAATTTTGTGACTTTATCTAATTTTTTGATGGCCTGCTTACATCTTCAGGGCTCACAAATTTTCTCAAATTATGAAAGTCCTTCTAACTTAACATTATTCCAGATGCCAGTGATTTTTGCCATCTCTCCACTGCACATGCGTGTATCTCTATGACATGTTTAAGCTTGCTGTGCGAGGTTTCTATTGTCACGTGTGGATGTTTATGATTAGGATTTTAGAGGAATTGGTGACCTGGATAGTCACTAACAAATATTGTGTAAAATCAGTACTTCCTATACACCATAGTGACGACCGGGGATGCAATTTGGTAGCCCAACTGGAAGACACAATGACCCCGGGATGTCGAGCTAGCGATTTTGTGAGCCCTGATCTTCTTTCAAAACTGACCCGTATCCGATATCTGCATTTACACTGTGCGCAACAAAGCAACAAAAGACAGACTACTGAGCAGAAAAGAAGATGAAAATGGTGCAATAATCATTGTATTTACCAAGTATTTAGTATTTTGCTTTTGGTAACATATTTAAAGCAAAACAATGCTTACAGAAAAGAGTAGAGCCCTTGTTGCAGCCTGGGCAAATGTAGCATTGATCACCATATAGGTCGCTGTTGGTGTCCACCGGAGTCCCTGTCATGCACCACTGTCGCTTATTCAGTGACATACGACTCGCATTGACATGTGAAAACATGGATAATGTTAATGCACGTATCGATTTATATTTTATTTATTTCCACATATAAATGACGTTTAAAACCAATTCGAAAATATCAAAATCCATGTGCTTTTTGTTCTGCTTACAACGATTGTGGGTCATATTCCATCTGTGCCACATTGGAGATAAAAATCAGAATTAGGTCATTTGATGCATGCAGTGTAAATGCAGTCATTGTAAAAGTTTCCTAGATATCAGGAATGACGTAATGTTACACATTTAATCCCCAGGGAAAAAAGAAAATCTGTCTGTTTAAAACAAACGTGCAAAAGTGACAGTCCTTCGCCTGAAGGAGTTAAAAGTCAGTGTTGGGTGAAGTGTGAATATGCCCTGGTTTTGAAGCCCTCTTCAGCCTCCCTGTCTCTGTCATTGATCATCTCCAGCTCAGTCGGAGCGTCATCTGTTTTCCTGTTGATTTCTTTGGTCGTCTGTGTGCTGTGCCAGCCTCATCCCTTTCTAAACGCTTCAGGATGGCCCTGCGGCAGTTCCCTAAATCCTCAAGGGTTTTGTTTGTTTATATTTATTGCCAAACTGAGTCTTTTGTAATTGTAAGATTGCTCTTTTATTTTCGGTGACCCTGCATGTATATGTTGTAGATCCCGTTCCAGTATTCATGTCATGGCAGGAGGAGAGCGAGTCTGGAGAGGCACAGTTGTCCCCACTGGCAGGCCGCATGATGCCGTTGCCTCTAGGGGAAGATGCGCAGCCGTTACTAGCGCGCCACTTTCTGGACTTTGGTCACAGTCAACGCTTCCTGCAGCAGGACTCTAATGCCACACCCTTAAATAAAGCACTATCTTGTGGAAGGTGAGGAGATTTATGGACTGTCCTCTTTACTCTGATAACTTTAGGATTGAAAACACATGAGTTTAGTATTCCAGCATTCCGGTTTATCTGATTTTTTTTTTTTTTTCCCATTATTTTCTAGACCTCGCCGGGCCTCTTTTAGCTCTAAGGAGAGTGCAAAGGGAGACGGTGTCTGTCAGCAGCTCACCAAGAAACTCCAGAACCTCAAGAAAAAGATCAAGCAGTTTGAAGAACAGTTTGAAAAAGACAAGAACTACATGGTTGGCACTGCTACTTAAAACACTTTTTTTCATTTTACAGCTAATTCTTTATCTGGATAGCTGTATGGGGTTTTGGCTGAAATTATGAGCAAATAAATTTAACAAATCTACTCAAGAGGAAAATGTGGGGGTTTTTTTACATAAAAACGTTAAAAAAGTATCTATGAAAATACACGTTTGCTCACTATGGTTAAACTATAAACCTATAAACCTTTTTAATAAAAGAGAATTCTATATACTTTTTCATAAAATGTATTTTTTTTATTTGCCTAAATATTTGTTTGACTACAGTTTTAGGTCAAAATGTTTTTGTTTTATCATACACCACACATGCAGTAGTACATAGTTATCTTTATAATGTTGCCCCTTCTGATATCATTTACATTTTATTTATGTCTTGCATTTTCAGCCATCTCATGCTGACAAGGCAGCTAATCCCAAAGTCCTAAAGTGGATGACTGACCTCACCAAAATTCGTAAACAGCTTAAAGGTAAGCCCTGAGCGTGTGACTAGCGGGGGTGCCTGGGTCTTGCGTTGGTCCTCAGTGATTAACATTAGCCAAGTGATGGACAGTGTGACCCTCAAAATAGAGTGGTCTCCCCATCACTGCTCCATGTCACACGGTACCCCCCACCCACTCTCACATGTTGGTCGATTCTAATTGGCCGCCACCCTTTTCATTCTCCATTACCATGTAACGCCCCATCAGAGGTGCACTGCCGAATAAGTTTCTCTCTCTCTTTAACTTAACTTTCCTGGATGACCTGATCAGCAGGACGACAGCACCTCTTACCCAAAGCTTCCCTGAGGCACCAGGCAGTGCTTCACTTGCACAGACGCCACTCTGCTTTGACCACACCCTATTTTACACAGTCACGCCCCCTCACTGTCTCTAGACAGACATCCCACTTCTGTAAGTACTTTCAAGCAGCAGTAAGTAGAAATACAAGCTATTTTGTGGTCCTCTCTCCTGTCCTCTTTCATTGGTTTTGTCTGACTGTGGCCGTTCCCCTACGGGTGAACTCTCAGCCATATGTCGGGTTTTTAGCCCACTTTGTTTTTTGTGTTTTTGTTGTCATTTTTTTTTTAAAGGGTGTGGGTGATGTCACTGTGCCTCACTGGTAGTTTATAGGCAGCCTGTTCCCTCTGTGCTGACCTTCTGTTTTATATATTTTCCTAAAGAAGACCTGGGGTTTAATAACATATTCTTCTTTGTGTGGACAAAATAAAAAAACAAAAACAAATGAATTTGCACCATTTTTTCTTTTCCCAATGTATTTGATCATCCAAGACATGTTTATTTTGCAGCTTTGCTTCTTTATTGTTGCACTGAAGCTAGATAAATGATATCTATCTTACTAATCTTTTCAGCAAAGATATTTATTTGTGTGTGTGGGGGGGGGGGGGGGTCCTGTTTTATCCCGTATTAGTCTCAGTTCAAGCAAAGAAGCAAACTTTAAACATTACATCTATCTGAGCTGATCCTAAATCCTAAAAAACCCCTTCTGCTTATTTTTTGGAAGCCTTTATTATAGTTCAAATATAAGCTCTAACATTTTCTTTATTTATTTTTCGGTCTGTGTGTGTCTGTGCTTGTATATTTTACAGATGCCAAACACAAGACAGAGAGTGAGTTGACCCCACAGACACGCCCACGCAGCAACACACTGCCTAAGAGTTTTGGCTCCACTTTGGAACACTCGACTCCTGAGGGCCTCATCGAGAGAGATGGTGAGGGACGGGGCTGCCGACCTACTCGTGAAGAAACGCTGCAGCTTATTGAGCAACATCTAAGAACCAAGAGAGAGGAGGACGACTGGCCTGAGGACATCAGAGTCAGTACACTATAGCGGTTCCATGTAGTAGCTTAAAACTCCTTTATGCCACCCGTTTTAGTTATACAGTGAAAATGAGGACATTATTATAGCAGGATGAAGGATCTATAATGCAGGACTTTAATACATATTTGTTTTTTGGACAGAAAATGACAAAGGAGCAGCTCGCTTGTGAGAAGACTCTGCTGCAAAAGAACTTACTGTATTATGAGGGACTACATGGTCGCCCTGTAAGTCATGAAATTTATGCCCACGTACATTTTTAGCTATGCGTACATAAAAAATATGTTTAAAAAAAGAATGCTCTTCAGGCCACTGCTGATCCATGTATATATTTTAGGTCACTCGTGAAGAACGCTTGATTGTCAAACCCCTGTATGACCGCTACCGGCTGGTGAAACAGATGCTTACCCGTGTCAGCATCACGCCAATTATTGTAAGAACTTTTTTCTTTATACACACATACTAACACACACAAAAATCACTGGGAATATGGTGTCACATTATATTTAAATTTTAGATATAGTTTCAGGATATATATATATAATATGCGAATGAGGTGCTTTTTAATAACCTAATAACCAACAGTAAATACATTTACATTTTTATATTATATTATATTACGTTATATATTTACATTTCTAGCATTTGGCAGACACCCAATGCTGGGGTCCAGCTGTGGCAACTTGGTGGTGCTGGGAATCGAACCTCATTTTTCCAGTTAGCAGTCCAACGCCTTAACCACTGTGCTACCACCCCCCCAAAATAATAAATATGATAAATTTAAAAGGCAAATATAATAGAACAGAAACAGGTGATTAGTTATGTCAGTTTTATATTTACTGCATCAGAATTTATTTGGCAAATGCATTTACTCGCATTAACCCTTTTATGCAGATATTTTTTCTTTAAAATGTTCTATTTCCATTACATTTGTTTCTGATGCACAGGCTAATAGAAACATGGCAAGAGAGTGGGTAAAAGTTAATAAAAGAAATAAAAGTTCAAGTTTATGCCAGTTTTGTTTTAGTACCGTGGGTGATTTAAATTGTTCTTGCCTTATTTCTTCTTCTCCTCCTTCCTCAACCCCCTCTTTCTTTCTTGTCCTGTCCTGCTTTCCTTCATCTTTTTCCCTTTCTTTTTTTCCTCTGTTCCCTCTTCCAGGCTTCGCCTTCCAGCAAGAGACGCAATCAGACTCTGCAGCCCATCATCGAGGGTGAGACCGCCCACTTCTGTGAAGAGATCAAAGAGGAAGCGGAGGAAGAGGACGAGCAGGAAAGTGGAGAAATGCAGAGCGAGGGGTCACAGGTCATCATCGCTTTGGACCCGGCAGCTCAACCCAGCCCCCAACAGCCTTCACCCGACAGCATCCTGAGGCCTATGATAGGAGAAAGCTCGGGCAAGTTAAACCTTGACCTGCGCCTGTCCAGCTCTAACGCCTCCTCCATGTAGGTGTGATTTAATATGGGGCAGCCTGTCAGTTTTTTTAGCTGATGAGTCTTGGGTTTACCTTAAGTGTGTGTTTGTCTTTACATGCTGTAATTCTCAGTTTGAGGCAACCCTCTCACCTGATATCAAGAGAGAGATGATTATTTCTATACATTCAACTTATTCAAATAATATTTTTAGTTTTACTTTAGTCATTTTAGTTGTACTTAAGTAATATTTAGCCCACAGCTGGGTAAAGCACTGACAGCCTGTAGTAAGTGTATTAACTGCTTCGGTTAAGCAGGGGAGTGATAGAAACCACAAAACGGTGCTGTTATACTAAATACTAAAACTCTTGGAACATTTACATTCCTCAGACACCCTCATCTAGACAACTGACATTTATCTCTATTTAAGAGGGTTAAGGGCCTTGCTCGGAGGCCCAGCAATGATCAGAAGACCAACACCTTAACCACTGGAACATCTCATGAAATTTATGCTGAATGAAATGAAATAATTGTAATAATGAAACAGTAAATCTCCTGCATCCTTACAGGCCTGAGCTCCTAGAGCAGCTGTGGAAAGCCAGAGCAGAGAAGAAGAAGCTGAGGAGGACCATTCGTGAGTTTGAGGAAGAGTTCTACAAGCAAAATGGAAGGTAAGATACAGACAAGTCATGTGACTAAACTGACACACACACAGAAATGCTTATAAGAACATCTGGGCTCTGAGCTCTAATACAGCTGTTGGAAAAGTGCAGTGCTGCAGTGTTCTGACTGTCTCACTGACCGAGTCACTGGTGTTTCAATAGGAACGTACAGAAGGAGGACCGCGTGCCCATGTTGGACGAGTACAAGGAGTATAAACGCATCAAAGCCAAACTGCGCCTGCTGGAAGTCCTTATCAGCAAGCAGGACTCGTCCAAATCCATCTGAAATCCAGCATGCAACGTCAGTAACACCAAACCCCTACAGCACCACACATCCACGTCTACATCCCGTTACCTAGCAACCCACGGCTTTCGCTTTCATACATTCAGCAGGAGGACATTCTCTCTGTCCCAGGTTTATTACAAATATTGTTTTGCCTGCTTGATTTTTGTTTGATCGTAGCAAGAAAATCCTCAGCATGAAGAGGGACCCAGTCGGCATGAGAGTCGATTCATCAGAAGTGTGTGTGTGTGTGTGTGGACACATTAGAGACTTTTACCATTTATTAAAGCTGCATCCCCACATGCCAGGGGACAAAATACACTATTAATGCCTGGACTGAATTCTGCGTCTGTGTGAAACTCGTACTCTTATGTATGCACAATATGGTACAGTATGTGTTGAACACATTTCATCTAAAAGAACTTCTTGATCTTTTACTGTAAATGTTGGTGTTCCTCTGGTTTCTCAGTTACTCTCTAACATCATAGATAGAAGAGCATTTCGGTGATGTTTAATTCGTTTTTGTTGGTTTTTTTTAATATACACGTGACTTTTCAGCAAACGAAGAGTTGATCAGACTGACCAGAGAAATTAACGTTGAATTTCAGCTTGACCGTCGCATAATAGTCCATCTCCTTCAGCTGTGTATCCAGATGTATATTCATGTATAGCTTTTCTTCACTCTTCACGATGGTGTGTGACTGCTGTCTCACAGACGCACTGCACTGCACTGATGTTCAACAGGATCAGTCCTGCAGTCATGGGGTCACACACTCGGGGTGTTAGTATTAATCAGCCTGGCTGGTGGAGGGCTTGGGGCATAAAGCAGTGGTGTGTGTGTGTGTGTGTTCTAGAACAGTGCAGCTGAACGTCACCAAAAAAGACATACTAGTTTAACAGAAAGTGCGTGCAGTCACAATAATCACATGCTCGTTTTAAAGCTGACATTCCATCGACATTACATATGTTAAGGAAGTGTCCACAAAAACACTTCCTCATCACCGTGTCACTAGTTTCCCATCTGGAGGACGCTATAGATTAGATTATTGGACTAATCATTGTCCCGTAGATCAGTTCAACTTATCAAACATTCATTAATGTCTAACTTTCGGTGCTCAATCAAGCAGCTCGGCGGTGAAAGGCACTGATAACAGCAGCGAGGTCCAGTCAAGAGCAGGCATGTTGGTGCGTGTGTGTGTGTGTGTGTGTGTGTGTTAGTGTGTACAGTCGTTTTGCTCCAAAGAAGCACTAGATGGGACACTGGCTGGCGGATGCGCTGGGCTTCTTTTTTTTTTTCTCGAGTCAGTCTGTGTTGGCGAAAAGCAGGATGTTTCTGTGAAGCGTTAATAAGCAAGTACATGCTATTTGCTCAGCATTCTGAGAATGCGGTCCACGGTTTTGTTTCAATTTGCCTGTATATGATATAGAAGCACTAATTGTATCTGAAGGATGTTCCTTTTAATGCATGTCAAACCCCCTGTATCACTTCACAATGGTTACATGTGGATTATCTTTTTTTTTTTTTTTTTTTTTTTTTTTTAAACGAGTGTAATTTTGTACTCATTTTTTTTAACCGTCACATTTAACAATCCATCTTTACATGGTGTGGTTTTCTGTGTTCTCTAAACATCTGCTCGTTTTGTATTAAAAAGATGTCAGTAGTGAGTCTGGGGAAATGGTTCTGTTTCTTGTTTGTGCCATTAATAAGTAGCAATAACGAGGGATCGAGATCTTAATCAGTGCAACGAGAGGACGACCGCATCCGACCAGGAAATCCAAGCGTTTCCATTAAAGGACGTGTGGATCATCAGAGATACCTGAAACCTCCAAATTGCATTTTTATATATTTGAAGTTGGTGTTAGAACTAAACTGCAGCAAATGAGAAAGAAAAGCAAATATCTTTATCTCTGGTTTTGTAAACTGTGTGTGTGTGTATGTGTGGGTGTGTGTGTGTGTGTGTGATTACAGGCTCCCACCGCTACACGACTCTTTACCCGCAGTTCTAATACACCGCAGCAGTTTACCAAAAAAGGTTATTTACATTTACAGCATTTAGCAGATTTGCTTATCCAGAGTGAATTACATCATCACATTTTATTTTTTCTTATCTAACTGAGCAGTTGAGGGTAAAGGGCCTTACAGCAGTGGCAGTTTGGTGGTGCTTGGACTTGAACCCAAAACCTTCTGCTCACCAGTCCAACATCACAAGTTTTTTTTTGTTTTGTTTTTTTTAACGCTTTTCCTACGTTAATGCTAACAGCATCAGCAGTGACGGACTGTAAGTGACTAATCAGACGCCATTTTGGTGTTTTCTTGGTTTAATTTTTTTTTTGAATTGCATAACATTTTCACACTGACTTGACGATGTAACATTATAATTTTTGGTTTGACAGACTAAAAAAAATGTAAGTTGTATTTAACAATGATGTTGCAAAGGAAAACTAATATATGCCCAGTGTTTTGCATGTATGCTATTTGGCAGATGTTCCTATCCAGGGTGACTTGCATATCTCATTTATCCAGTGGTGCTGGGAATTAAACCCACAACCCTTCCCTGAGCTACTAACATTCTACACATCACCGTTCATTTTTAATCAACTTTTCAAGACGTCATATTATTGTCTTGACTTGGTTTTTGAACCCACAACCTTTCCTCCGGTCCGCATGGTAAGATCAGAGCTCGCCTTTCCCAATGCTCTTCTCATTCACTAAAATATTCCTGTCGTGTGTCGTGGGATGCTGATGTTGAAAATAATGTCACAAGAGCAAATCTCACACTAACATGTTTACAGTGTGTGATCTGTTTCCATAGCAACATACAGATGTTTAGGTTCACTTAAATATATAATTAATTACAAACTAACTATAAAAAAACAATAAAGCACGATTTTCTCGAATGACAATAAGCAACCAGATACTGTGATGCTCTTATCATCCCAGCGCATGTAAGTGGAAGTGTTTTATTTATTTTCTCTCTTATATTAGAACAAATTTCTAATGATTGCAGTTTTTTTCACGACAATAATTGATGTTGTAAACTGGCTGCTAGGTCCTATAGTCACTTTAATGTCAAAGGAGCTTTAAATAATCTTTTAATCAGATCAGAATCATGTATCTATCAGAAAACTTTACCATGTTACCTGTAACAGAGCATTTACACTGTAGACTCCAACAAATATCTACAAATAAAAAGCATTAACCATGTTCAGATTTGGTTTCTACACTGTAATTTACTGTCACCATAGAAACAATAACAATTAAAAGGTGTGCATAATTAAAAATAATCTACATATTCTGATTAATAAGAATAAAAATTAAAAATGACTCCTGACATGTTGATGATGAGATGACTGCAGCCCCCTAGCGGTCAGAGCGAGTAGCTGCAATTTTGCGTCCATCTATGTCCAAAACTTCCGGGTATTTTTTCTATTTTTCCGAGCTAAACTATTAAGATAAATAAAGAAATGCCATGACTCGATCCTGGAGCTGATGCAATGCAGTGTATCGCGATATCACAAGTCGAATTAGACATTATGGTAGAATGACGTCATATTTTATTATCGCTTACCTCTTGTGCTGCTGTCGATATTTCCCGCTGGTCTAATGTGTCCATAGAAAACATAATTTAGACATGAATTTTGTTCTTTTTTCTGTCTTCAATAAATAGAAAAATAACCTTTGGTTTTTATTTTAGGTTAAAGGGTAAAAAAATGAAAGGATGCAAAAGTACACAGATCAAAGAGCTGCTCGTGATTCAGACCAGAGGAAGAAAGAGAACCGAAAGATTGTTTGTGGAAAAGAAAGTTAATTTAATAAGATGCTGCTTTCAAACTCAAAAACAAGATTACACTCGTTTACACTCATTCGGACCACTGCAGCGCTTCAGCTAGTACAGATAACACCGCTAACTGCATTAAACACATCTTGGTGTTGCAGTAATTCAGCACTTTTCTTAATCATATTAAAGGAGTTTGTCACTTCTGTAAGGCGAATCGCAGCTGCAGTGAAAAGTGATGGAGGGAAAAGTGATGAAATGTCCATTTAAACGCATAAAATTAGGAAAATCCACAGAGAAAAACTGCAATTTTACAGTTTTTCCTAACCAACTTTAAATCCTATAGTATTATATATTATTATATTATAATAAATACCGACTGCATGATCACACGGGACTTTCATACTGTTTTCATCAGAATTACTGAGGTTTATACGAACACTGATAGTAACAGCTGCCTTTTATGTTTCTCACTCATAGAACAACCCATTCATTGTAAAGTCGCACTGAAAGCGTGGATTTAAACCTGAATAAATGTCCTTTCCTGTTCAATAAACAGAATCATCTCTCACTGCGGAGAAAAGTTTTAAAGAGCTTATTATTGAACTGTGAGTTCCAAATCTACTTTTCTTATTGAACTTAAACGCTGATGGATCTTTTTTTTTCCTATATAAAATACATCTATTAGAAAAACATATCACAACATCACAATGCAACCCTATGTAAATTGTGCTTGCGTAGCGTTCATTATTAGCTTCTTTACGCAGACAAGCATTTTATTGCTGTAGAAATGTGCTGTTTAGTCCACCTGATGACAGAGGATGAGGAACCTCTCACACAGACTAAATGTCCACTTTTGTGTATTGGGTGCAGTCCAGTCTTTACAGTCCCTGATCATTTTATTAGATTATTTCTAGTGATCTACTGTCTAAATCCTTTTCCAGGTCCGAAAACATCCCATCCTAAGCCTCCGTACAGTTTTTCGATCTCTATCCATAGACGGAAAAAGACTGTTGCATAATTACAGCATTCACAATGACGTGCTAGTGTGTGTGTGGTGCTGATATTTGTACTGCCCATTTTATTAGTCCACTGTATAAATATACAGGTACATAAGGTGTGTTCATCATTCTCTAGTATCACTTTCTAGCACCCGGCTGGTAAGAAGAGTGTAGCAGTGATCTGTAGCGGAAGTCATTAAAACTCTGCTGTTAATTATGAACATAGCGCAAAACACACCTCTTAGCTGTGAGTACTGACTGATTGTAGTGAGGTCTGTCAGTAGTTGTGCATAAACAGTGTGAGGAATGCAGAAGATACGCCATTAAACAGTGAACAGTAAGGTGAATATATCCACTGCCGACGCTTTTTCATTTCACCAAGCAACAGTTTTGACTAAACAGACACATCATCCCTGCCATCGTGTTTTCTGGTCAGTATTTAGTTGTGAATTCACAAGTTTACCTGTATAAAGCTGACGTTTAATGCACCAGTGCCCTGTGATTTTTTTTTAAAGGGTCGATGTATTGAGTTTGGTTTGTCTGCTGCTTGAGCTAATAAAGCAGAAAGGCGTCATTTTTAGTATCTCCTCCATCGACGCAGCATTGGAGAAAACAATACTACTGCCACCGTATCACAACAACTAACAGATCATCTGGTTCAACTAGATCATATTTTTGATCATACATATAATGTATAGTACATATTTCTATTCTTGACTTTTTGACCTTGGCCTACAGCGTTCTACGTCATGTCTCCATACCCGGTTATGTGATGTTTAACTGGTCACCTGATAAAATGCTAAATGTTTGGTGTGCTCAATAATAATCTGGCTCTGTCTTATAAAAGCGCTGACATTCATTTGGCACATTACCTCATTGTGTTATCGACCTGTTTTTCTCTGTGTTCTGGCACAGACATGTAAAACGTTGAACACATTATGGCACAAAAGCAGCTGGTTACAACCAGACGCCCATTAGTTGTTCTTGCGGAGTTGCTTTTACAGTACACATTTATTCCTGATAAACCTGCTGGGTTTATAATTGAGGAAGGAATATTAACATGTGAGAACTGGTTCAGAGTTTAACTGAGGATATTCAGTAGTGGTGTTGAGGCTGAAGTCCGTGATGAAGGATATATCTTATAGGTGGGCTATAGAGAACATAACCGCTTCAGCCTTGGAGTGTGCATGATACCTGTATGATAGAACTGACTTTAGAGTGTTATAAAAATCAGTAGTAGATCAGAGAGTGAGTTACTCTGTACCTGCAGGATCTGAGTGCCAAGCATGAACGACCACTTCATTTTACCCTGCCTGCCCTTCAAACCTCGCTTTGCTCCATCCAGGCCATTTTCACTGATGATTTTATAATCAGCAGAAGCAGATGGCACATCCCGAGAACTTGTGAGAGGAGATTAGCAGTCAATCGGGCACGATTTACACACCAACATGGTGGGCACAGGCAGAGAGACCCCTACTCCCCCGGGGCAGCTTTAAATGACTGTATGTCTACCTCTGCCTTTTACTTCAGTCAGTGAGCTCCTGCTCACCGTAACACTTAGTCATAACAGCTTGTCAATAACAGACACTCCTGGGAATGAGAGTAAAGATGGTGAGTATCATGTGTGTGATTATGAACGAACCTGGAGCAGATCTACAGAAGGAGGTTCACCTGCATAGCTGCGACCATTGCTCATGTTTGTGGGAATCAGACTCCACTTGTCAGTAGCAGGATTGTAGAACTCCACAGAGGACAAGTTACACGAACCATCGTCGCCACCGATGACATACAGCAGGCCGTTAATGGCACACACTCCTGGATAGCCAAGTTTACAACACACACAAAAGCATTTTTTCAATATCCAGAGCTTATCATCGTTATCGACAAAGTTTATCACGGTTTGATATGATATTGTTCATCGACCCAGCCCTAAACACCATGTTCCAAAATGTAGTCGAAATTTGTGGAGGATCTTCTTTTTTTTTTCTTTCGGCTTTTCCCTTTTAGGGGTCACCACATCGAATTATCTGTCTCCACCTAACCCTGTTCTCTACATGGTCTTTACTCACACCCACTAACTTCATGTCCTCGTTTCCATATACCTCCTCTTTGGTCTTCCTCTTTGCCTTCTGCCTGGTAGCTTCATTTGTAACATCCTCCTACCAATATATTCACTATCTCTCCTCTGTACATGTCCAAACCACCTCAATCTGTGCTTCCCTGACTTTCTCCCCAAAACATCTAACATCAGCCACCCCCCCGTTCCTAAACCTATCCAACCTTGTCACTCCCAAAGAAAACCTCAACATCTCCAGCTCTACCTGTTTCTTCCTCAGCACCACTGTCTCTAAACCATAACAGCAAAAAGAGTGTTAAATCTGACATGTGATTGGTCAGGTGTTTACATATTCAGGGTACAGTGTACTTTATACAAATCAGTTGAAAAAAGTGACCTGGAGAACTTGCATTGATTAGAATGATTTTTTTAAACACAAAAAAATGAAATTAGCCTCCATTATATATCCACAATCTACGGCTACATCACAATACACTGCTTCTGTAACCTGTCCTGTAACTGTAACCCTGCTTTAAAGTTTGTATATAAACTTTTTTTTTTATCCTCTAGTGATTTCTTTCATTACACTGTGCTGAAGCTACTCACCTGCATTCCTTCTGCACATGTTCATATCACACACCTGCCTCCAGGTGTTAGTGGCTGGATCAAACACCTCCACACTCTTTCTGACAAGTGGACCATCATGTCCCCCTGCTGCATACAGCTGCCCATGTAGCACACCTACGCCTATTCGACAAAACAAATCTTGTGAACTTTATCATATCAGTCATTGAGCAGAACAGAGAGGAAGTTAAAGTAGATGTTACTCATCGTTAGTTCAGTTCGGTACCTGCTCCACTGCGTCTGGTGCTCATATCAGATACGTAGTTCCATTTGTTAGTTACTGGATCATACTCCTCCACAGTACTGAGACACTGACGGGATGCACCATCATAACCACCCACTGCATACAGTTTACCTAAAAACACACAGAAGCACAGAGTTACCAGGAGCACCTGTACATCATGTGGCAGGAACACAATGCATTACTATCATGCTAATTTGGAGCTTCAATTAATGCTTATATTATACAACAGAAGAGGGGAAAACATGGGATGTCTGTGACTTAAACTTTACAGTTACATGGTTACTGGTACCAGATAATCTTTTAAAACTGTCCAATTAAAGTCTCTAGTGTGTAAAGTCTCTTTCTCCAAACATTCAGATTAGAAGAGACTTCCAGATTGTTTTAAGATGAAAATGCTGATTATTATTACTACTGGGCACAAACACTTAAGAATAAGGTAAAAAAAAGCTAATAATAAAGCTAATAATCTGTCCAATGTGGGTAAACACAGATTTCCACTCTTGGTTGCTATGAGTAGGATCCTGATGTGATCATCTGCTGTTGTAGACCATCAATTTACAATGTTTCCCACAGGCTGAGATGCTTCTCTGTTCACCAAAAGTGTAATTATATGTCATGGTATAAGTTCTGGCTTTTTTTTCTATTACATACATGTAATTTTTACACACAGAACCGTTGCTCATTTAGTGTTTTGTGTTTAACAGCTCATTTGTTGTAAAAGCCGGAGACTGTTGTGTGTGAAAAGCAGTCCATAACAGCTGAGGTGCCAAACTATTCTAAGCAGTCCTGTTCAGTGGGGAAGCGATATAAGAACCAAAAACAGTTTTATAACTAGCATATGAACATATGAAAATCATGAGTGTTTACCGTCCACTACGCCCACCCCCACACTGCTTCTCCTGGTGTTCATAGGAGCCACAAACACCCAGTCATTAGTCTTGGGGTTGTACGCTTCCACAGAAGCTAATCCTGGAAAATAAGCAGAGTTGTTTTAAAAGAGTGTAGCAATGCCTACACATGCTCAAGGAACCATTTGGTACCCATCACATCTCCACAGCAGATCACTACATACAGTGTTTTTACTAAAAACTTGAAGCAGTGCTACGCCTCAGGCTGCTTATAATGTGTGTATGTGTGATCAGAAATGTAAGATGCTGCCTGCCCATAAAGAGCTTTTAAAGAGGACATCAAAATTGAACTGGGCTTTTTTTTAAATCACAATAGACTGAAGAAAAATAGTTAATAAAAAAAACAATTAACAACATTTTGAAATGACGTCTAAAAAAAGACAGGAAGCCAATGACACAGCATGACCAATTTTTTTAGTTTTTTTTACCTGTACTGCCATCAAAACCCCCAACAGCATAGAGAAGATCCCCGAGCACGGCAGCTCCCAGCGTACTGCGTCGTTCCTGCATGCTTGGAACGGCACTCCATTGATCCCTTACACCGTCATACACATCCACTGTCCTCACACGCAGAGAACCGTTAAAGCCCCCTACTGCATAAACTTTACCAACCATAAACACTACCCCTGTACAACAAACAAATAGAGGGAGAGGGTCACCCCAATGTAAGCAGTGAACAGTGACAATACAACAGGGACACTAAGAGAAGACATGCCTGCTCGGCAGCGTCTCGACGGCAAATCAGCCACCTGGTACCAGCGATCCTCTTGGAAATCATAGCACTCGACACTGCGTATGGCTTTAGGAGCCTGGCCACCAACCACAATCATCACCTGTCAAAAAAAAAGGGGACACTTTTCAGTTCAGCTGTAGCTTATACTAAATCAGCAAACTATCACAGCAAAAACATTGCCAGAACTCCAGTCAGGACCTGGAGACTCTTATTTATGCTTTTATCACCAGTAGACTGGACTATTGTGTGAACTCCTGACCGGCCTTCCCAAAAAGACACTTAGACCGCTGCAGCTCATACAGAAGCCAAAAAATCTGATCGCATCACACGGGTCCTCAAGTCCTTACACTGGCTTCCATTTACATTTAGGATTGATTTTGAAATACTGTTGCTCGTTTAGAAGTCACTCAATGGCCTGGGACCTAAATACATTTCAGATCACAGATGCTCACCGAATATAAACCAATCAGATCACTTAGTTCATTAGGATTAGGTCAGTTAAACATTCCAAGAATTCAGTCTAAACAAGGAAAATCTGTGTTTAGCTATTATGCAGCCTGCGCTTGGAACCAGCTATCAGAAGAGATCAGATGTGTTAAATCGGTAGCATCTTTAAATCCAGGATTAAAACATCTATTTAGTTCTGCATCACTAAATTAGCACTGTGCTATGTCCATACGGAATTCTTGTTTTTCTGTTTTTCTTATTGAAAGCACTTTAAACTACCACTATGTATAATATGTGCTATATAAATAAATTTGCCTTGCGTAATATATAGAACAGAATAACTACACTGTAGACAAAAAAGGGTGACACATGAGATAAGGAAAAGTGTAATAACATATCAATAAACTAATGAAATTAAAAAATGTAAACTATAATGTTATGTCTTTACACGCCTTGCTAGTAGGAGTGGGAAAAAAAATCAATTCATCAATGCATTGCGATTCTTTCTCTAACGATTCTACATTTTAAAAAGGTTTTGTGCAAGACACAGAAAAATTATAATTGTAACCGAACGTTTATCGCAGGTTCGCCTGAACACTTAAATTTAATAAAATAATGAACGAAAGCATTTTAAAATGTACTGAACTGGTTTATTAGATACTGACATGTATTCACAACTTTTTCTTTTGTCTCACATCCCTGTGCGCATGCACTCACCAAACTATGGCAAGCCCAGAGGGGAAAAATGCATTTACCCACACAAAAAACACTGACAGAAAATAACCACGTCTAAACTTAATTAACAGTTTAGTCTGTTACATAAGCACTGACTGACGCATGTACGTATGCTGGCGAATTTTGCTTAACTTAAACAAAAACAGACAATTAACATCAAATTTAAAATTGACTGTATGGCATCACTTTGCAATGCTTCCACCGGATTCTAAGAAAAAGGCAAAGCGAATTAATCGGTCAGTGGCGGTTTTATTGCCAAGTATTAGTCAGTAAATGAGGCTTCCATGATTTTTTCAGAAGATGCCTTAAGTTATATAGTGGATGTAGGAAATGTAACTGATTAAGCAGGTAAAAAGGAGTAAAAGAGGATAACTTATTATTCCCCACCTTAGGCAGGCTGACAGGCGTACGTGGTCGGGTCCTGTCTGTCTTCATCAGGTGCCGCTGATCTGCAGGTAACAGGTGATACTTCATGGCTTCGATAAGGAAATCTTTACATGTGTTGTTGTTTTTTATCAAGGCTTCCTCCTCTACAATCTGGTGGGATAGACAAACAAAAAATAGCACTGTCTCCATATGAAAAAGTTAAACAAACGTTAAAAAAAGAAAGGTGTCATTTAAAAAGATTAAAGAGCTACCTGAACCAAATAATCTCGTGATAACAGTGGCAGACGGACATGCTCCATGAGCTTTGGCATGTGTTCTAAGCGGGCTTCCTTATCATACTTTATCCATGTAATCATGGCTTCAAACACCTGAGGGGAAAAAAATAAAAACCTCTTTCAACCTTTAGAGCAGTGGTTCTCAACTCTATTTTAAAACCATGCCTCTAAATCAAGTTGAAACCCCATACTGCCCCAATGCCCAAGCCCAGTTATTGTACAATTGGACTTAAAAAAAAAACAAATGAAAAATATTATTTAATAATTAAAAAAACAAAATAAGCAGCATAAAAATATAAAACAAATGTCATACAAGTTTACAGGTTAATTAGTGAGAGCGCTGTGTATGTTGATTTGCTATTTTTTTTAATAGATGGCAATAAATTTTAGGGGGAAAAAACTGTACTCAAGACAATTCACGTTATATTCGCAGAATTTTTTCTTAAGCTGTGCAATTACTGCAAACTTCCACATAGAAACACTTAACATAACCGTCTCTTTACTGCCCACTCTTTGTGTTAACATCCAGTATCACCTGCTCACAATTTTACTGCACTGAACAAACAGCCAAAAGTAAATTACTTTTAAGTAATAATTTAAAGATTTCATAATGGAGTCATATTAATTTCTATAGAAGAATCTGGAATACACATTTCATGAACTATGAAGTACTCGATCTAAAGCGCGAGCTTATACAGAGATCTTTAGCATGAGAAATATAAAATTCAGCCGGATATCTGACACACTGAAAAAACCTGGGAAAGTGGTAGTGCAGAGGTTAAGTTGTTAGCCTGCTAATTGGAAGATGAGGGTTCGATTCTCTGCTTCACCAAGCTGCCGCTGTTGGGCCCCTGAGCAAGGCTCTTAACCCCCAATTGCTCAGCTGTATGAAAGAGATAAATGTAAGTCGCTCTGGAAAAGGGCGTCCGCCAAATGCTGTAAATGTGATTATAAAACCAGAATATCTGAAATATTTATGGATATATTATGATTTGGCATACAGTGCTAATGTTAAGGTTTGTAGTGTTTGAGGCAGTGTATTAGTGAGCATTAAATATTGCATTTAAATGTTTAATGCTTACAGAGGAAGCTGAATTTAATCACTTATCTATATCACCACACTTTACTGAAAGGATAGAGAGAAAAATTACCTTCTCCTCAGTGGAAACAGTCAGCTTGTCACTGGAGATGAGACTGCACACCTGCTGCAGGGACAGACCCATAAACTCTTCCCCTAACATGACCTCGCTAAAATGCTGCTCTGAACAGGACAAAAACACCACGAATAAACAAGTCAAACAATTAGCAAATAGTCTTCAGCTTGAGCACGACGCACACTCGTTAGCCAACTCACCAGCGTAGGCATGTGACTGACTGAGCAACTCAGTGCATGTGTGCAGGTCAGCGAAGGCACGGATGCCCAGGCAGTTGGTGGGGTGGAGCTGGGCCTGAAGGAACTCACAGCACACCTGTCTAACCTCCATTAGCTGCAGTAAGCTAGCGGCCGGCAGCAGTACCTGTCCAGACGTGTAACACACTATGTACACAGCTCTAAACACTTTTTATTTGATGGCTTATGTTTGAGATGCCAGTGCAGTTTTCCTAGGAGTAACATGTGGCTCTTCAGAAACTCTATTCTATATAAACAAAATGTCTGTAGCGCAACAACTTTGTACTAACAACAATTCAATAAAAGAATAAAAAAAAACAGAGCAGAGTCTAATATTCCCATCAGCTTAAAAAACAATAAGGGAAAACAAAGGCAGGACTTTCCCTTGCTCTTTACACATTTCCCCTTTTAAAAATAAGAGGAAATGCATGCCTTGAAGAGATCCAGCTGGAAAAGCTAGAGAAAGAAAGCATAAGCACATTCCAATGCGAAGAAAAGAAAAATAGGCAGGTGAAAAAAGCTCAGCTGAACTGTAACGTACAGACACACATACACGCATACATTGTATTGATGATTTATGAAAGGTTGCACGTGTTTCAACCAACCTGCACGTTATCCTCTGTAACTTCAATCTCTGCTGTATAAATATAATCCACCAACTTCCTGAGAGTCTGTCCATCCATATCCCTTATCTCAACACACGCAGCCTTACTCTCGCTCATTTCTCCTGAACACATTAGACACGGTATCAGTTAAACCTTCTGAACAGAGAGCACGTTTAGTATTTAGTTTGAGATGCAAACATTTTGATCCCAATTGGTATATAAGATTATTGCTAAATGAAGGGAACCTGTAAACATAGCGCAGAAGTAGGGACTACAGGAAGCCAGCACCAGTTTATGGGCAGGAATCTCCTCTTCAGCAGCTACCAGCAGCACATCACAAAGCAGCTTCCTGCTGTACTCGCATGCAAAACAAGAAACAATGTTTTTTTAAAAGTTAAAACACAACTTAACGAAACAACATTTATTAAAACAGAAAAACAACAAAACTGACTGGTTTGATCGGCTGCCTTTTCTTATAAAAAATAGCGCAAATTCCTTTTTATATACTTCCTACCGACGACAGTTCATTCCCGGTTGGTGAGTTTTAAACCAAAATTTAGCACTAAATATTTTTTTCATGAGTGGATCGAATTTCTTTTCTTAAAACCGAAAAATAAAATACTTATTTAATATTTATTTAATATTCTCATTTTTTGCTGTATAGATAGAAGGTTTGGGATTTAATGCTTTCGGTTGATGCAGATAGTAAAATATCTGCCACACCGAAGTTAGTTGGTCTGCGCTTGTGCTACACACGACAATCAACAAGCCGTGAAGCTTTCAAAGCATGCTAATCTCGATAAGGCCGATGCACCCGCAGCTGTGCCAAACAAACAAGCGCCTTAAAAATATGGCAGTATTTGGGTTTTAAAAGTGATAACCAGATGCAGACTGAAGTTCTATGTGGAACATCTAAATCTCAAGTGACATTTGAAACGGGAAAAACTACAAATCTTTACAGTCACCACAAAACCAAGCACAATTTGTATCAGCTATTTTTAGCAACAAAATCTGCAAACACAAGTAAACGCGTTTGAAGAAATATATGTTGGTTCTATAATTTTTTTGTGTCGCATATCAAATATCGCATTATTCAGCATGCATATCGCATTTTTCTTCATCAAGCAGCCCTAGTTAAGAACTATATTTTGTAAAACGTCTGGCTTTATCTGAAATCGCATACTACTTAAATGGAAAGTGGTGGCTCAGTGGTAAAAACGTTGGGCTGCTAATTGGAGTTAAATTCCCAGCAAAAACTCTGCTGCAGCATGGGTAACCTACTGGTTTATCTGGTCAGAGGAGAACTGACCCCCTGACTTAGCCTGGTTTCTTCCAAGGTTTTTTCTCCACTCTGTCACCAATGGAGTTTTGGTTCCTTGCCGCCGGCCGTCGCCTCTGGCTTGCTTAGTTGGCGACTCTAAATTTATAAATATCAATCAAATGGACTGTTCTAATGAATGTTTATTATTGTCTTTTCTGATGTTTTTCTGTAAAGCTGCTTTGAATCCCGATTGTTAAAAGTGCTATAGAAATAAAGGTGACTTGACTAGCAAGTTACCACTGTTGGGCCCCTGAGCAAGGCCCTTAACCCCCAATTGCTAAGTTGTATAAATAAGATAAATGTAAGTCACTCTGGATAAGGGCGTCTGACAAATGCCATACATGTAAATATGTACTACATTTAGGTACATACTTCCTGACCGTAAAAAAGTGTGTTCTATATAGTATGTTTACAAGTAACATGAATAACGATGTCACAGCGGCGTGAATTTTATGTTGCATAATGTTTGATATCAAACGAGTGCAATTTAACTACCGGTAACAATGATTTTTTCTTTCTTTAAGCACTTAAAACTACTTTCATAACTTTAAAGTGCTTTCTGACACTTCTGCAGATTGGCAAGTCTTTTCTCCCCGCATGGGAGATAGGGGATAGAAAATTGTGCATCTTATACATACTCCAAAATCCTGGTGGGAGTAATAGATCATTCTGGAACTTTTCTTTGCATACTAAGGATTTCGGACATACTACTCGCCTTGGATACTCAATTTCACCTACTATATAGTATGCAATTTCGTATGGAGCCTAAATGTTAGATGCAATTACATAACATTTATGTTACAAAGTATATGTTGTAGAAAATGTTAAAATGTGACTATTTGGAAGGTTTTTCCAGGCTACAAAATATCTTTTAAATAGCTGGAAGTATTAAAGCATAAATTTCAAACTTCATATTTCCAAATCGCATGTGTGATCGTGATTTTAATTCCGAACAAGAGACACTTCTGATTCCACCTGTTTAATAAGCAGATCTTGGCTGTTAATAGACTAAGTTGTTGCTTCTGTTTGGTTGGAATGAAAACCTCTGCCCACGCGGACGTTTCCTATAAGACTAAATGTATTTGTACGCACTAACCTCCTCAGGTCATTCATGACCCTAAAAGCTTTCCTCATATGCACATGATTAAAGGTATGCATCCCTGGATCTCTTCCATCCTCATCCAACTCCAACATTGTCCCAGGTGGTCCCTGACTCCTGGTAACAATAAATAAAATATTGTACACACAATCACAGATCAAATTGTATTTGCGCATTAAATTCTAACAATATGAATTGCTACAAAGCAAATATACAGAAATCTGGATGTAGATTTGTTTGTTTTTTTTATTCCTAGTTTGATGTGAGAGTCACAAGAAATAATCCTGTGATTATAAACAGTACCAAGTGCATCGAATCGATGATCAGTTTGAGTAACGTTATTATTTTATCAATAAAGACAGAATGACAGTATTTACATAAAATCATTTAATAAAGAAATGGATGGGGTTGTCTATATATTGTTTTTTTCCAAGTATCAGGATGAAAATATAGCACATGATCTTAAGCGCTTCAGGTAATCACATCAGGTAATCATTAAACCCAAAGTAAACTGAGAGAAAACTGAAATACACTATACGGCCAAACATCTTCGCATCCATCACCCAGACGTGTGACTGTTGGAAACACACAGCTGCCCAGGATGTTCTATATTTACTGTAGATCTAAGACTTCCCTGGAAATAAACGGCTCAAACATTTTTTCAGCATGACAATGCTCCTGTGCACAAAGATCTGACTTCAGTCTTAATAAAATGGGATGAACTTGAACACTGACTGCACACCAACATTAGTGCTGATCTTACTAATATAATATAATATAATACAATATAATATATATAATATACAATATAATATAATGTCGCTAAAAGAGCAAATCCCTATTGGACATTAAATGTGTGGGTTAAAAGAGAGATTAAATCTGAAATAACATGTTCAAAAATACAGATGGATGTGATTTGTCAGCAATACTTCTGTTCATATAGTGTGTGTGTGTGTGTGTGTGTGTGTGTGTGTGTGTGTGTGTGTGTGTGTGTGTGTGTGTGTGTGTGTGTGTGGTGTGGGGTGCATGGCTTCTCTGGTCTGTTATTAAACACTTCAGTACACCTAACTGAATTTAATGCAATTTTCTTTCTTTTGTATCTCGTTATGCATTAAAATGACCATAATGTTCGGTTTGTTTGTATTATGTAGATATAGACAGTTGTGTTACGCTGACACTGAAGTTAAAACCTGTCTGTAAATGTTAACTTGGACTCTACCTTAAGAACCACTAGCTACATTAGCTAACCGTGCGGGTTCTGTAATCTTATTTGTAGGCAATCAATGGCTTGTGTGGTTATTTTTGCTTGTTTGTTTTTTTAATACTACATATTTAAGTCCTGAAGCCCGAGTCAAACGTAAGCACTCACCCGACAAACTCCATTATTTCCGGAAAACACTAGCGTTGTGGCTAACCGTGGCAGACTTGCTAAAGCGAGTTAGCTCTCCGGCTAAACCGGCTGCGGCTCATAACCGTTTAGTTTTCCCGCTTTCCGTTTCGCTACGACCGGTGATGATCAATTATCACAGCCAGAGTTACAGTTGCAGTTACAATTACCGTTACCGTTACCGCAGTACAGTTAGCTGTGGGTTAATTTGCTGGTGCTGTAGTGAAGCTGCCAAATACTGTTCACATGCTGAAAGTCAAGTCTGTGTGCGCGCGCGCGCTCTCTCTCTCTCTCTCTCTCTCTCTCTCTCTTTCCTCTCTCTCTTCTCTCTCTCCTCTCTCTTTCTCTTCCTCACACCCTCTCTCACACTCTTCCTCACTCTCTCTCCCCTCCCTTTATCTCTCTCTCTCTCTCTCTCTCTCTCTCTCTCTCTCTCTCTCTCTCTCTATCTATAGCTATATATATATATATATATATATATATATATATATATATATATTTTCCCTCTTCCTCTCGCTTTCTCCTTTTCTCTCTTTTTTCTCTCTTTTTCTCTTTCTCTGCCTCACTCTCTCTCTCAGTCCTCTCTCTCTTTCTTACCATCTCTCTCTCCCTTCTCCTCACTCTCTCTCTCTATTACTCTCACTCTCTTTCTTACCCTCTCTTTCTCTCCCTTCTCCTCTCACTCTCTCTTACCCTCTCTCTCTATATTACTCTCACTCTTTCTTACCCTCTCTTTCTCTCCTCTTCTCACTCTCTCTACCCTCACTCATATTCTCTCACTACCTTTCTCTCTCTCTCACTCTTTCTTACCATCTCTCTTTCTCCCTTCTCCTCTCACTCTCTCACTCTCTCCCTTCTCCTCTCACTCTCTCTCTATTACCCTCACTCTCTTCCTGTCTCTCATGATGAGCTCATGGTCAGCGTCATCCAATCAGCGTCAGGACATCCGTTGCCAGGTAACACACTAACGTGATCCAGGCTTTGTTAAAAATAGCAGGATTGTAAACTGAATGATTTTTTTTTACTGCACCTGTGTATAAAGTACGCCAGTTTCTTTGGAAACCCGTTTCCGCCACAGTTAAGAAAAACATATGACTCTGTAAGTCTTATTAATAAGATAATTTCTTCTAATAATGAAATAGTTTCTCATAAAACGGTTTAATTTCTCGTGATAATCAGAAACTTCCTCGTAATAATGAGACGGGTTTTTTTGTAATGATGGCTTAATTTCTTATAATTATAATTTAACATGTCATAACAATAAGAAACTTTGTAATGATTAGGCATCCCATACCGCTATACTGACTATGCGCCAGTCTGTGTCGCTGATGTGCGCCTAGATGGAGCAATAGAGCAGTATTTCAGACAGGGACTAACAAATCCTGAAATTCTTACTCTTAAAAAATGTTAGACGAAAACAACATTAGAAATCACACCCCAACTGATAAAGCTGATGTTACATCTTTCATTCAGCAACAGCTACAAACATGAGGAGTCTCCTTTATAAAACTGATCCGTATTAAAACTATTCGTGCGGCCGAGAGGCAATTTAAGCGCTCGTCATGATTACTAAAAAAAAAAGGTTCTCATATTATAATCAATAAAAACCGTGCGTACACACAGGTTACCGAAACTGTTACCGTGCATATTTTAAGATAGGTACTTATTACAAACACATTATTACTGTTACCGTGCGTACACACACCTGTTACCTTTATAAATTACAGTTCTAAAATTTTCTCTTTTGAGATAGGTCTCCTAGAAAGTTTCTCATTATTTTAATAAGTTATCATTATAATAGGATCAGTGCATTATTAAGATAGGTTAATAAATATTCAATACAAAGCAGGTTCTCCGCATTTTAAATCTGAATATTTAATATCATAATTACTAAAAGATGCGTATTATTCATAATTACAAAGTTTCTCTCTATTTTAAGATAGGTTCTCATACAGCGAAAATATTACTAGAAAGTTCTTATTTATTACTAAAAGTTTATCTCTATTTTAAGATAGGTTCTCATTATTACTAGAAAGTTTCTTATTATTACTAAAAGTTTCTCTCTATTTTGAGATAGGTTCTCATTATTACTAGAAAGTTTCTATTATTACTAAAAATTTCTCTCTATTTGAGATAGGTTCTCATTTACTAGAAAGTTTCTTCTAAATTATTCTTTTAAGATAGGTTCTCATTATTACTAGAAATGTTTCTCATTATAACTAAAAAGTTTTTCTCATTATTTTAAGATAGGTTCTCAGTTCTCATTATTACTAGAAAGTTTTTCTTATTATATTAAAAATTTCTCTCTATTTTGAGATAGGTTTCTCATTATACTACTTATTAACTAAAGGTTTCTCATTATTTTTAAGATAGGTTCTCATTTTATAACTAGAAAGGTTTCTATTCTCGTTCAGATATAGGTTCTCTTAAAAGTTCTCATATTTAAAAGGTTCTCATTATTACTAGAAAGTTTCTTATTACTAAAAAGTTTCTCTCTATTTTGAGATTTTGAAGAGGTTCTCATTATTACTAGAAAGTTTCTTATTACTAAAAGTTTCTCTCAATTTTTTTAAGATACATGCTCATTATTACTAGTTTTTTATTATTACTAGAAAGTTTTTTATATTACTTATTAAAAGGTTCTCTATTTTGAGATAGGTTCTCATTATTACTAGAAGGTTTCTATATTACTAAAAATTCTCTCTATTTTGAGACTCGGTTCTCATTCTGAATTACTAGAAGATTTTCATTATTTTAAGATAGGTTCTCATTTTTACTAGAAAGTTTCTCATTATAACTAAACGTTTCTCATTATTTTAAGATAGGTTCTCAATATTACTAGAAAGTTTCTTATTATTACTAAAAAGTTTTATCTCTATTTTGAGATAGGTTCTCATTATTAGAAAGTTTCTATAAAAGGTTCTCATTATTTTAAGATAGTTTCTCATTAATTATTACTAGAAAGTTTCTTATTACTAAAAGTTTCTCTCTATTTTAAGATAGGTTCTCATTATTACTAGAAAGTTTCTTATTATTACTAAAAGTTTCTCTCTATTTTAAGATAGGTTCTCATTATACTAGAAAGTTTTCTATTTTTAAAGATTTCTCATTTACTTTATTTAAGATAGGTTTTTCTTATTATTACTAAAAATTTCTCTCTATTTTTAAGATAGGTTTAATATAGGTTCTCATTATTACTAGAATGTTTCTCATTATAAACTACTAAACGTTTCTCATTATTTAAGATAGGTTCTCATTATTACTAGGAAAGTTCTCATTATTTTTAATATATTTCCAATTTACAAAGTTTCTCAATTATTACTAGAAAGTTTCTTATTATTAAAGTTTCTCTCTAAAGTTCATATGATTCGTTTCTTATTACTAAATACTAAAAATTTAAAAGTTCTCTCTATTTGAGAGGTTCTCATTATTACTAGAATGTTTCTTATTACTAAAAGTTTCTCATTTTTTTTAAAGATACATGCTCATTATTACTAGAATGTTTTTTATTATTACTAAAAGGTTCTCATTATTACTAGAAAGTTTCTTATTATTACTATAACATCCGGAACCACAAAGATCTTCATCTCAAATAATGAATACACTGCATATATCGTTTGTTTTTTTATTTATCTATTATACTATGTATAAATATAATTGTGTTGCCTTTAAGTCAATGAACTACAGCGAAAATGACATTTTTTTATGTCTGGAATGCAACAAAAGATGATTTTAACTTTAATTTTTTAATCTTAAAAAATTAATTATTTTTCGTATTTTTAAACCAAAATTTAGTTCGGCGCGCGCAGTCAGCCGCTAACCTAAATATAAAAAAAAACTAATCCACTGAGCAATGTAAAATATTTATAAATATTTTTTTTAAATATTAAAATAATAGCCAAATATTTATTGGTTAATGGGATTTTTGCTCTTGAACCTCATCGCACAGCGTCTCTTTATCAGGAATATATGACGTCACCTTTATTTTCACAGAATTGTACATTTAATTTATTTTTTTCCGAAGCCACAGCGAGCCACAGCTCTAGGATGAAAGAGCCGCCCATTGCAGACTCCTCCTGTAGGCCAAAATATTGACAAAAAAACGCTTGGAAAGGCTTTACTCCATGTGTAGATTATCAGTGGTTAACGTGTTAAATCATGGGTTTAGTTTCCATCACTGCTGATACGAAGATCATGGCCTCCAGCACTGTTTCGATCACTGCTAAGAAAATCAAGGGTTGTTTCCAGCACCACTAATGCCCTTAATCTCCCATGGCTCATTTGGAGTTTGAAAAAAATGAGATAAATGCAAGTTGCTTTGGATTAGGGTGTCTGCCAAATAATAGAACTGCAAAGTATGTAATTGTTCAGTCTAAATAAATAAAAAAAAATCCAAACTGGATCACATACTGAGTGAATAAACGTGGTCATGCTTGTCTTAGTGATTGTTATAAGTGTCTTTATAAAACAATTGCAAACCTACTCGTTTGTGTATGAATCGAAATAACTAAGTTCAAAGTTAAACCTGTTGCTTAACGCTACATCACTCATTAGAGCTGCATCATAAGCAGTCATTTTACATGATGCCAGATGGGCTAGTTTAAAATATTAAAACACCTGCTGGTGTCCTGATAAATTATCAAGACTCCAGAATGGTGGGGGTTTTTTTAAACTTTTTGGTCCCTTAATACCAGTCACTGATGGAATGACGCATGCATCCCCTCATGGTCATAATTGAACCTTCTAATGGCTACCTCCAGCACAGTGACAAAGCAAACGTCTTTTCAAAGTGGTAAAATTAACAAGCATTTGCGGTTAAAAATGTAGGTGGCTACATAGTCATTAATATTGTCTGACCTTGTTTATAAGGTCATTGAGCAAAAATCTGGAATTCCCAAGAAGAGGAGGGAAAAAAAACAACACTTCAAATTTTATTAATTTCTTTATTAGGTTTTCAAACAGAAACCACAGATATGGGACCAGCCCACAGGTTCTTCCTTTCGATTCCATGGCAACATCCAGTACCACAGCATGCCAGGTTTGGCCTGTTAATTTAAAGAAAACGTCTCAACACTTTAAAAACAAAAGCAAAGCTCCATCGTTTCTTGTTGCCTTCCAAGATGGAGAACTGTAGAATTTAATTGTCCACAAAATCAATGACAAATGTAAGCAGTTAGCTCACCAATGCTGCATTTTCCTGTAGGATCTGGATTGCAGGTGGAAGAAATCACCTTTTAAAAATCACCACTGTTTTAAAGAAAGCGGATGGGAAAGAGGACATTGGTCTAATCAATTTAGAGAAGACACAGAAAAGGTGTCCAGAATAGTTACTACCTGAAAGCTTTTAATTAAATAAAAATTACTATACATCATACTTACTCGAAAGCTTTCCAGGATCCACTCTCTAAGCTTCAACCGGCTGGCCTCAAAACTGAGGAATTATCAAACTCCATCAGTTTTGTCCTTTCTGCAGAAGTGAGGAAAAACACAAAGATGTTATTACATTGCTCAATGGGAGTAGCTTCTTTAAAAACAGGCCAAATAACCTGCGCAATCCATTTACTGATGAATCACCATCCCTTCAGGGCATTATAACTGCCATTAAGTCATGGGAGGTATAATGCAAGCAAAGATTCTTGTTCACCCACACACTTCAACAGGCCAGACCAGGACTTGTTAAATAATTTAAGCTAAAGTGCAAGAAATATCCAAGTCCTCACAGAGTACCATAGATGTATAGGGACACACACAAGCATAACACCGAGATGATGAGGGAAGGGGAATTGATAAGATGTAAGGTAAATAACTGAAGGCACAAACCTTGCTTAATAATGCTGTTCTCCTTGTATTTGGTGTCATTAATATCTGGAACTAATGCATCAAGTAAACAGGAACTAAGCCCCACACTCCGGTATGGTCTTAAATTGAAAATTGCCTAAAATGTTGGATCAAGACAAACTAGAGACGAATATAACCACAGCTTCACACACACAGAACCAAACAATATTCTAATTACCAACGCGTCATACAAATGATATACTTCGGAACTAAGGAAGTGGTGCAAGTTAAATTGCATGCATGCACCATCGACTAACAAATAGCCGGTTTAAAGAGGGCAGGTAATTCCAGGTGGATCCATACGATGTGATGTCTTATGTATAAAGTATTTCTACAAACCTGAAACCTGGTGTGAATATCCTATGGGCTTTCAGCTGGGTTTCTACAGCTCTGGCGTACCTCTGGAGAATCCAGTGTTGTAGTAGTAGTGGTAGACACAGCTAAGGTATAGATCCGCCTTATATGATGACTAAAAGTACTGGAACAAAGCTCTAAACATATTTTACAGTAAGACAACATATCCTTATTTAAGTGATGGGGAGATTTTACAATCCCCATTTATCTGTGTAGATATGGTCCAGGTGTATAGAAACCGGGTTTATGACCATGTAGTGAAGGCACTATTGAAAAATCGAGCTACTCGCTTGTTTGGTCTACCAACTAATAAAGGCTCAGCTAGTGAAAGACAATGGCTAATAGAGTAAGAACTTTTTATTCATAGAAATACATACAGCGTGCTTCGAACTGAAATAAACAATATTTAATAGGGCAATAGCTTTTAAGCAGTAATACAATGACATTTAAAGAAAGCCGTCTAAATTGATTTAACTGGAGCAGGGATAGCCGAGACCAAGCCTATAAAACAAGTTCACTGTTAACATCTAGGACAAATGTTTATAACCACTCAACTAGTTAACATGGTGTTAATTGGAAGCTGCGCGTCTGTGTGCGGTGAGCGGCCATAAGAACACGTGACTTCTCAGGCGGGAGTCGCGCCCAACCTGCTAGTGATCAGCAAGCCTAGTTAAAAGTCGATCGAGTTCACGAAAATTAACAAGGCTAGTTGATTAAAAAGAAAAAAAGTCCCATACTTAACACTTAAAGTAGTAAAAAACATACAATACAGTCTAAAAGAAAACAAAAACAAAACACATGCCTAAGCTAACAAAGCAAGTGTTCTAGTCTTAACTTAATTCAAGACATTTTTTCATTAAAAAATAAAATAAAAATATAGGTTTTTACGACAGAAAACCTGATCTCTGCCACCATAGAGTCCTAAAGTAAGGATCCGGAGTAAGAGTCCTATGTCTTGCTGAAATTCCGCCTAGTACCTTTAGGAGGAGAATAAGATGGAGGTTTGGAACTTGATCGCTTATAGTAAATGTCGCCGTTACCCCTAAACATTTTTCTAGTCTGGATTAAATCTGAGATTCTTGTATATGGATGTGCTAAATTCACTCGAGTCCTGGGGTGGATGATTTATGGTTAAAACCTGCTTTTAATAAGGGCCTCCGTAACCCCCCCTGCCTCCGTAACCACCACTACCGCCGCCACCTCGGGAGTAAGGAGCGCTGTTTCTGCCCGAGTAATTACCTTTCATGGGGCCGTAACCAGAGGCCTGCTGGCCGTAGCCGCTGCCAAAGTCATTGTAGCCGTTGCCACCGCCGTAGCCTCCCATTTGATCTCCATAGCCACCCCCATATCCGCCGCCATAGCCACCTCCGTAGCCACCGCCATAGCCGCCATCGTTTCCTCCCCCGTACCCGCCACCATAGTTGCCTCCATAGCCACCGCCTCTTCCGCCGCCGTAGCCATTTTGTGGTCTTCCCATGCCGCGTCCTCCTCGTCCTCCCCGGCTGCCACCGCCACGACCCCCAGCGCTCTGCATCTCCTGTTTGGTCAGGGCTTTCTTCACCTCCACTTTGTGGCCGTTAATGTTGTGAAACTTGAGCACAACAGCTTTGTCGGCCGAGTCGTTGTCCTCGAAGTACACGAAGCCGAAGCCACGCTTCTTGCCGGTCTCTTTGTCTGTGATCACCTCAGCTTTCTCGACGGCACCAAACTGCGAAAAGCAGTCGACGAGATGCTGATCTTCGATATCATCTTTAAGACCCCCAACAAAGATTTTCTTGACCTTTGCGAGGGCTTCCGGTTTACCGGCGTCTTCCCGAGCTACAGCTCTTTTCAGCTCCACGTTGTTGCCATCTAGCACATGAGGCCTAGCAGACATGGCGGCGTCCGCTTCTTCGGGCGAGGAGTAGGTCACAAAGCCAAAACAGCGCGAACGTTTCAGCTGCTGGTTTTGCACCACCACGCAATCGGTCAAACTTCCATATTGTTCAAAATGCTTGCGAAGGCCTTCGTCGGTGGTCTGGACGTTAAGTCCGCCAACAAAAAGCTTACAAAGCTGACTCTTCAGATCCATGATTTCTTCTTGCTGTACGCGAGCAGATGATCTAAAATGGCTGTCGGTAGCGCGGAATAAATGGCGGCTGTCTCCTGGGCGGAGTAGCTGTTGATGATGTCACAGATTCGTCACAAACGCCCTTCTTTGTCAGCATCCATTCACAGATTTATATTCTAAACAAATATATGCATGTTTAATCTACAATATTTATAAATTCACTAATTAAAAAAACAACACCGGTTATATAAATATTCTCAAAAATAAGTAAAAAATCATTAGGCATTGGATCTGATAAAATCCCATAATTCCAGTGGTTTGAAAAACGCGCGGTGGGTTTTGAGAAGATGGCGGACGTGTGCGTTTTAGGTTGGGGTACTGCTTTAAAGCATGCTGCTATTAACCAGTTTTACAAAGGATAATGGATCGAATTCTTATTATACATAAAGCGATGTATACAGATTATTAGCTGTTTTACTGATTTGACGTAAAACTGTAAGTTATTGTGGAAACAAGTCACTATTGTTCTAGATCCAGGTCTTATTTGGTATTTATTAAGATACACCAAGTCGAATGTGTAGTAACCTTAGCTGACAGTTTGAGCAAATAATATTCTATTACCCCTGCATTTTATAAGTATAAAGCAAAGCAAAGGCTGGAAGAAATTTTCGTTACTGTAATGTTTTTTGTTTTCAAATAAAGTATATATTATACAAGACCAGGTTGTCCTGTGTTGTGTCGACATTTCCCTTTAAGGTTTTATTCACTATTTAGATTAAATTCGTTTCTGACAAAAGGTATGGGTGCTCAACGTGTGCAAATGAATTGTAATGGTCGTTTATCTAGAATACCAACACACCACCAAATAGTAGATATAATTTATTTCTCACCGGTACCATTTATAAAAATCTTTTTTTTAAAAACCATTTCTCCTTTTTTATTTTTCCTCTTTTTTAGAATGTAAAATGATTAAATAATGTGGTGAAACGCTGCTGCTCGGAGGAACAGACGGTTGGGGGTTTTGTCGGGAGACAAAAGGACAGAAATCAGAGTGATTGCTCTGAGAAAGGTTTCGTGGGGGGTCGAACATCTGGCGTCGTTCATGTGATGCGCATGCGTACTGCACATTACGACCACTACATCAAAAAATGGCGGCGGCCGTTGAGAATGTTGTTAAAGTGTGAGTTGATTTTCCGATTTCCCCCCAACATTAAAACGACTGTTTAACAATTATTTATTTGTCATAATTGAGCAGGTTTACTTTTAAATAATCAGAACGTATTTGTTTGCAACTAGAAGACCATCGAGTTAAGTCGTTTTACTGATTTAGGCAGTGGCTTGCTTACCGTTTCCATTCATTGTTTTCCAAGAAAACATATTAGTGTATTAGCGATATAGTTACTTATTATTGTTACTGCACATCGATTTTTTTTAGTTCTTATGTTTTACAAACCAATTGAAGCAGATTTTTCTTACTCGCAGTATGAAGTTTTGCATATGTTGGTGTTAAGCTCTTTTTGAGAATAGCATGCCTAGCTGTAGCTATTGTGTGTGTTAGTGGTATGTTAAATCAAACAAGTCACTTAAATAGCGCCGAACTGAGACTTACCAAAACAGATGGACGATAATTCATGTTCTTTTTTTCTATCTTTCTTTTTCTATTTAAACATTTTGGTTTTTTTTAGGATGGGAGAACAGTATTATAAAGATGCCATGGAGCAGTGCCACAGCTACAACGCCCGGCTGTGTGCAGAAAGAAGCATCCTCATGCCTTTTCTGGACTCTCAGACTGGAGTGGCTCAGAGCAACTGTTACATCTGGATGGAGAAAAGGCACCGGAGTGCAGGTTTGCGATGATTTTATTTATTCACATGTCCCACTGTTTCAGTGGTAGTCATTTTTTATTTAGAATGTTCTTTGTTCTTGACCAGGCGTAGCACCAGGGCAGCTATACACGTACCCTGCCCGCCGCTGGAGAAAGAAAAGAAGGCCACATCCACCAGAGGACCCTGCTTTAGTCTTCCCCCCACTTAAAGCAGGTAATCAATTTTAGCAACTTTAAACTTATTTAAAATATATATATATTAAGTTTTCAATAACTCATATCTTTTCTCCTAAAGCCGACATTGAATTAGGATTGAAAAAAGACGGGTTGGGGCATTTGGATGGAAGCAGCCTGGAGGCTTTGCTAAAAGGAGAACCCATAGATAAGAGAGCCGCTCCAGAGCTCCGAGGCCCGGAGGAAGATCAGAGTCTGGCAGACATTACAGGCACTGCCGGGGCCAGTAGCCACAGTGGATCCACACGAGTGAGAAAGGTTTGTCCTTTATGTGAAATCTACAGCCAATGCTAAGTTCAGGGCACTGCTTCCTTTGTGCTTAATATATATGTCAGTGATGCATTGGACCAGAAAGTTTCACTTGTCATGTTTCTTTCATATTTTTATTTTTGGAATTGATTTTGCAATGACTGTACCAAATTTATATATATATAAATGTTGCTCACGTGGCAAAAACATGTACTAGAAAAATAGAAATAAAACTATAAAAATAGTTATACGATAATATCAGTTTAATATTGCTTTTACACAAACCTGCTTAATATCATGCTTAGGTGTGACCTCAAAGCAATCAAGCCAAGTGTGAAAATGTCCTTAAACAGACGTGTATTGCTAAGATCTTTTATTTTTACTTGTTTTCTCAGAGAATCCTAGAACCAGAGGACTATCTTGATGACTTGGACGATGATGATTTTGAAGAGGAGACCCCCAAAAGACGGAAAGGAAAGTCTAAGGTAGCTTGATGCCTTACACACTGGAGTCTAATTACGATTTGCTGATGCAGAAACCACAATAAGCTGATGTTCTTTGTCTGTTAGGGTCGTGGGGTTGGAAATGGGAAGAAAAAAACGGAGGCAGCTGCTGCAGCTTTAGAAGACCGTGATAAACCATATGCCTGTGATAGTAAGTTGCTTTCCTCTGGTGTGCTGTATACATTTGTGCATGCTAATCCATATTAATTTTAAACAATGTACCTTTTGTCTAGTCTGTGGAAAACGTTATAAGAATAGACCAGGCCTGAGTTACCACTATACTCACTCTCACCTGGCTGAAGAAGAGGGAGAGGAAAAAGAAGAAGCTGAGATCCTCACTCCCGCACCCCAAGAGGAAACCAAGAGTGAGTTTTAAACTTCATGTTGTGATTTTTTAGTACTTTCTTTTTTTTAGTTTTAGTTAGTAGTCAAGTAAAGTATATTAAATATAAGCAGATCCAGGAGCTTTGAACACACAGGAATTATTCAGGAATTACTGATGGGTGTTTTTAGACCTGAGAACACAAAGTAGATGTAAACAATGAAACTAGGTTGGGGTTTGGAAAATTTGTTAGGATAGGAAACACCAGAAGGTTGTAACGTTTGTAACCGAGGTGCCCTTTTTCCATAGCCCCTAAGAAAGGTCCAAATGGCTTGGCACCACCAAATGATTACTGTGATTTCTGCCTGGGTGACTCAAGCATGAACCAGAAGACAGGCCAGTCTGAGGAGCTTGTGTCCTGCTCCGACTGCGGACGCTCAGGTATGGCAATAGAAACAACCTTGTAGTCATTTAATTTTTGGGTTATTAGATAAGTGTTGTAGTAGGTAATCATGTTGGCAGTATTTTTATTTTTTCTCCTTCCTTTTTCAGGCCACCCTTCTTGCCTGCAATTTACAGCTGTGATGATGGCAGCAGTAAAAACATATCGCTGGCAATGCATTGAATGCAAGTGCTGCAATGTTTGTGGCACATCTGAGAATGATGTAAGTTCAGTGTTCTCTTCACACACAATTATTTATAAGTTAATGCGATGCAGTAGATCTAATTTTCGTAAGTGCCTAGCTGACTGTAGCATCTTCTAATTATCTAGGACCAGCTTCTGTTCTGTGATGACTGTGACAGAGGATACCATATGTACTGCCTCACTCCTCCTATGTCCGACCCACCAGAAGGTAAATCATGTCTTTCAAATCATTTCAGGCTATGTCTTATTGTAAATGATAGACATTACACAGGTGTATCACAGTGTTTGTCAGTTTAATTTTAAGTGCAAGTAATTTTTACACTTAATATAATAAAGAGCAGTACAATATCGAATAAAAACAGCACAGTGGGCTAAATATAATTATAAAAGTAATTATGGCAATAATGCTATTTTTTAATATATATTATTATTATTGAAACATTTTACCAGCCAAAAATACAATAAAGATACTTTACAAAAATATCTTTAAGCCACTTGGTGTCACTAACTGTCCAATTAATGTGTGTAACATTTTTTCCATTAATATAGAATAAAAATCATCAGAAATTTTCTTTTTGCTTGTTTGCATGTCTATCTTTTTTAGCATTTTTTGCCTTGCTTGTTCTTTTGTTTTTAAGATCAGTATTTCACATGCTTGTTATATGTACTTTTCTATGTAAAGATAATTAATGCATATATTCATAAAATAAAAACAAGCAAAACGCGCTTCCTGTGTAGTCAAACATATACATTGCATCAATATATGTTACATTTTAAGAAGTCACACATTTCTCACCTGAGCCCTTGTTTTTCTTCTAATAATGTCATGATTAGTGGTAGTTTATTTTACAGTCAACGCTGCAATTACATTGTCTTTAACATTTAACATGGTTTATGTTTTACACACACAGGGAGTTGGAGTTGTCGTTTGTGTCTGGATCTTCTGAAGGATAAGGCTTCCATCTACCAAAGCCAGAATCCTACAGTAGAGTAATCCTGTCAATAGGCTGGCTCATGAAATAACACATGATCACACACTCCCTTTGACCTGGTTCATACACACCCACTAAAGATCCCTGTTACACTACATGATATAGACTTTAATGTTCTCACAGCATGGTTATTCGAGGAGCAGAGAGAGTAGAGCAGGAATAAGTCTATATTTGGCAGCATATGTTCAGAGACATTCATACCATGGTTGCAGCATTAGTGTCTGACACATTACTAGATACGTTTAGTGGTTTAAATGATTTGATTTAAATGATTAAGTAAAAAAAGTGATTGTTTTCATGAACATTCCCTCACTAACGGTTATGAACAGCTTGGTTCTTTTTTTTTTTTATTTCCTTGCTTGTTTACAGTGCATGTCAGAAAAAAAAATCACATGGCCTTATTCTGACAAGATTACAGTGTATTTTAATATCTATATGTATTAGAAGTAAACTTTAATTGATGTTAATTTCTTTTTCTTTGCAAAAATCTATGGTGCCAAGGTCCACATTCTCAAAGACATTTTCCTTTATTCATTTGAGTATTTGATGAACTGTGGAGTTTTGTGTCTGTTAGTATTTGGTATTTACTGTCTGATGCTGTCTGATGACCCTTTTATATTGCCCTTTCTTCAATAAACATACATGTAACACATGCTTGAGTTTTATTTCTTTTACAAATGGCTCTACGATTGTATTTGAACCTTGAAGTTTTGACAGTATACACAAAATAACATGAAGTGTTAATACCAAAATAACAAAAACAAAGAGTAATGAAGACTGGTGATATTTAATTACTGATATTTTTCTTTTTGTGATTTCTCTCATGTCATTCTTTATTAAACATTCCTTATCTTATAGTTCTAATGAACTTTAACTGCTAAACAAAAGCATTCCATATGAAAAGCTATTAGTTCATTATTCAGAATATATACAGCTTTTTCTCTCTTTTTTTTTTTTTTTAGCTTACTCTTAACTGGACCTTGACACACCTTGGACACTGGTCCATTATCATCAACATAATCAACATTTATATGGCGTTAGGTCTTTATATGGAATCTGTCAGGTAAACGGGTAAATGTCCATTATTTTTCCTTATGACATTAAAGAGCATGATGCATACCAAATAATGTTTGGTCTAATTGTAAATGTTTAATTACACTGCATGGCCGCATCATGGGCACATCCGCTGACCCTGTGCTCTGCTATCTAAACTGGGATATGTGAAAAAATTAATTTCACAGTGCTGATAAACTGTAAATGTAAAATATAACATTTACTGTAAATTCTCCAGTTAGTCGATTAGCTGTCCTGTGAAAAGATCCATCTTTTTCCTTTCCTCTGTTGTCTCCACCTGCAAAGTAACAGCGCTTTAAAGGTGACTTGAAAATGCTTGTTGCAGAAAGCGTAGCAAACCGGGTTTACTGTGCTGTTGACGTAGCAAAGCCAATACCCCAACTGCCACAGCCCCTCAGGAACACATTGCTCACAGAATGTGGACACCAGCACCATGATGTTGTAGGGCATCCACGTCACAATGAAGGCCAGTAGAATGGCACACAAGATCCGTGCTGCTTTCTTTTCTCTGATCAGCGACCAGCTGCGTAGCTTGTTGCTTTTCTGGGCCACTGACTGTGAAAGAAGTGATTCTCCTGTATTTACAGTCGAAGATTGTCTGAGAGACTGAGTTGCTGCTTGGATATCAACAGAGTCAAAATTAGAATCACTCAGTGAGTCCACCCTCTTATTGACCTGAGCAAGGGGAATATAGGTGGCATTTTTCTGCCTGTCATCACTGCTGAGAAAGCAGTCTATGCCAGTGTGTGTATGTGTATTTGCAGTGTGTGATGAAGCTCCAGAGTAACATATCCGACTCTTTGTCCACCATGCTGCTGTGCACTGAGTAAAAGAGGGACACAGGATTCTATTGCTCGTCTCTGGCTGCCTCTGAAGCCGGGCTTCTTCAACATCGCTTACATAGCTGCTACTGGATTGGGACTGATAATAACAAACAATATATATATTCAATTTTATAAGTTGGTATAAACTTCTGCAAAAGTTGTTTTTGGTTGAACTAATAATCCAAAATCTTTAGTCAAACTCCAAAATCAAATATAGAACTGAATATGGACATTTATAACTCACCTGTGATGACTTGTTTGAATCACCTTCACGGTATGCTATTAACTCCACCAGTTGCCGAGATCTTCTTTCTGTTTCTTGATACACCCGCCAGTACAGACCTACCATAACGCTAACAGGCAGGTAGAAAGCTGCAATGGCTGTTCCAAATGTGATCACAGGTTCTGAAAGGAACTGGACTGAACACTGATCCTCAGTCACTGTCCTTTCACCTACTATATATTGCCAGAATAAAATGGCTGGTGCCCAAAGCAGAAAAGAGATACCCCAGGCCAGCCCGATCATCAGTGCTGCCCTTTTGGTTGTGCGGCTGACCCGATAGGTCAAAGGTCGTGTGACAGATAGGTAACGGTCAAAGCTAATGGCGAGCAGGTTCATAACAGAGGCATTGCTTGCTACGTAATCCACAGCCAGCCACACATCACAAGCCAGATTGCCTAGTGTCCAGCGTCCTATCAGGATGTAAGTGGTATAGAGGTTCATCGAGATGGTACCCAGGATAAGGTCAGCCACAGCCAAGCTCAACAGGAAGTAGTTACTGACAGTCCTGAGGAGAGGGTTGACTTGAAAGGCAACAATAACCAGGATGTTGCCAATAATGGTGATAACTGACAGTGGAACTGTAATTAGTGCGACCATAGCCATTTTCCAGGTAATGACATGACCCCCAAATGGTGCTGCCGTTACATTGGATAAAAAGGACAGAGTTACAGAGGCTGTCGTAACGTTTATCATGATTCTTTCCTGCAAGTCTATCCAGATCTGCTGGTCATTAAATGGTTTCCACAGCCATTAGAGCAGGTTCTATTGCTTTGCATTTTTGTCTCAAAAGCATACTTCATCCTATAGAGAAAATTTTGTTTTAATCAGTGCCAGACAAAATGTAAAACACAGAATGACACAGACGACTTAAACATAAAAATATGTTATTACTAACAAGGTGAAATGGACACAAAGTTCTTTTACTGCAAACTCTTATCTAATCAACAAGTAGTGTACTCTGTGATTAAACATTTCTAGCCACATAATGCGGTGTACTAATGTAAAACTGTGTTTTCACTTAAGTGGTTTATTTACAGCTTGTTTTCTATATTTAATACAATCCTAATACATAAACCAGATATATCAAATATCTATTTGTACATTTGTTGCACATCTTTTTGCTGCCAATGTAGCCCAGAGTAGAGAAATCCTATAGTCTGTTGATCTGCTGTTGCATTGTGTAGTGGAAATTATTATTACTATACTTTCACTTACACCATTTTACATTTTAACCTCCTTTTAAAAATGTACATACAACTTTATTTGCACAATTTACAGTAACTTTGCTAAAAAAAAGTTTCCAAAAACATCTGAAGGATTCAAATAAGAATTCGTCAACCATAAGTTCCTACCTCTTGTACTACGGATGTAGATCCTTCTCCATAAATGTCCAGCTAATCCTTTTTGAAGGGTGCTTTCTCACTTACAGTCATTATTAAGTAACACCAGCCACTCGCTCCACCCTTTATGGCAAACCTGAAAGTTCAAATAAAAAGGCAGGGAAAATACAGGGTCAGTATAGTCCTCGCTACTTCTACACCTTTTCTTTGTCTGAGTAATTGTCACTGAGGAGTGTAAGATTGTGAAATATTTGACATTTGATTAATGCAGAAAGTGGTAGCTCGATTTTAATGTGTTGAACTCTTGATCTGAAAATTGTGGGTTTAATAGCCAGTACCACCAAACTACCACTGCTGGGCATTTGAGCACGGTTCTATAACCCTCAACTATTCAGTTGGATAAATGGATAAAAGGGTGTATGCCAAATGCCAAAAGTGTAGTTGTAAATGGTATGAGCAGCGTTTTAGTCTTCTAAATTAAGGTTTAAAAAATAGACAAACAACTTTATCAAATGTAATCATAAACATAAAAATCATGGTAAAATTTAATGAAATAAAATCTGTGCATGAGGTAAAAAAAACAACAACAACATAGCATGCTGTTACTGTGTTCAGTGTAGTTGAGGTCAGGACCCTAAAGTTCCTCTACACCAACCAGAACACACCATGTTTTCATACAACTTAAGGGCTTTGTGCACAGGGGCAGTGTCATGCTGGAAAAGTAGTTGGGTCTCTAAATTCCAGTGATAGAGTGTAATACTACAACATACATAGACATTCTAGACAACTTTATGATTTTTAAGTTTGAGAAAGTCGCACTTAAGTGGTTTTGCTGGTAGGGTGTCCACAAAGTTTTTTTTGTAATTTTCCAACTTAAATGGGGTTGTCTGCCACCAAAGCTGCCATGTTTTAAAATATCTAACACATCTAAATAACAGCTAAAATGCTGATCCTTCATGTAATATGTATTTTTAGTTATATTCTTTACTGCCATGCTATAGGGTGTCTTATGTGGGGAAGTGGTAGCTCATGGTCCAACTCGAAGATTGTGGGTTTGATTCCCAGCTCCACCAATGTTGGGCGCCTGAGCAAGGCCCTTAACCCCCAACTGCTCAGTTGTATCTAAAATAAATGTAAGTCACCCTGGATAAGGGCGTCTGCCAAATGCTGTAAATGTTATAAGTTTCCATACATAGAAATCTTTTTTTTTTTAATTAAAATGTTTAATATGCTCTTCCATTGTCGATGTCGAAGACATTTCGATGTGCCTTCTCTAATGCTGATGATCACATATAAGCACAGCTGGATTATATATATATATATTTAACAAATATATATTTCTATGTATAGAAAACTTATGGGTGCCATTGGCATCAATATTATCCTTTACTTGCAATAATTCTTGAATAGACAAAATTTCTTTTGTATACTTTCAGCTGTATCATTTATTTAAACAATTTATGAATCTGTTACTCATTTTATCTCCAGTGCAGCAGCAGTCATTTCATGGCAGATGAAAATGAAGATGAGGGCAAATGATCTTCTATAGCCTTTATCTCTTTAGAGAGAGAGAGAGAGCGAGAGAGAGAGAGAGAGAGAGAGAGAGAGAGAGAGAGAGAGAGAGAGAGCGACACTCGGTGTTCAAAGTAGGAATTACAATGGCGATTAATTGGTTTGTCGATTACATAAAATCACCGTATTGACTGCTAAATTAAACCGTTCGTGTCTAAAGATTTGGTTATAGTTTTTTTTATGCTTGTCATTTTATGTTATTCCTTTAGCTACATTTATTCCGAGAGGTTTAAATTTAGACTGTAATTTAACATTTACCCTAAAATGGCAAAATGAAACAAAGTGAGAAAGAAAAGAGAGAAGATAAATCTCCCTTTCACGCTCTTTTTCTCCGTTGTTATGTATAATTCCGAACAGAAAGTGGGATTCTTTTTAGTCTGAAAGTTGTGAACAGCTGTTGCACCCATTCTGATGGGCTTCCCTTTTGTTTTCGTTGTTTTCTTTTTTTCCTTTGCTGATGTCGCTCTAAATGGGGAGGCCCGATTGCTCTAAAATCTGCAGCTGTTATTCTATTTAAAATGCAGGACAAAAGTTTAAAGAGGAATATTAACTCTAGTTCCAGATGTGCCAGATGTATAAGTTCTTTACGTAGCACTATATAACAAACGTCCAGTTTAAAGTTATATAACTTTTTTTTAATGAAATGCTGCACTTATCTATATTTACCTACACCGGTGGACCAGTTCCAGACATTCGTTTGGTTCCCCTTTTTTTGGTTTACAAAGTGTCCCAAAATGTTTTAACAATTTTGACACATATGTTCTGTAAGGTCATTTAAAGATTATAAAGATAGTAATGCCATACATACATACATATTTATCTGCATTTGCACAGTACGATCTATCTATCTATCTATCTATCTATCTATCTATCTATCTATCTATCTATCTATCTATCTATATCTATATCACAGGATGATCAGAAAACAGTGCAAATGTGCCTGCTTCCTTTGTTTATTAGAAATTCAGCAAAATCTGATTTTTAAAATTATGTTATATAAGCCTAAGCACGCCTTTAAGATCTTGCCTTGATATAAAGACTTTTTTTTTGCTAAAATTAACCTGAAATCTACCCGAGTACCCCAGTGGGGGGCGAGGTGGATGAGGTGCCAAACCATTACAGGACACAATAGTACGCAGATCCACAAACCAATTCACACGTTAAGAACAATCAGCCTACAACACAATGATTTTAGAAAACCTGAGTAAACAAAGAAAACCCATAAAATCATGGGGAGAACAGGCCAACTTTAAACAGACAGGGTAAACGATGGAAACAACCCCACCCCCCAGCTTTTAGCTTTAGACGTGCCAGAAAAACAGTGACTACCAAGCTGCTGTGTACAAATAAGACTAAGTTACAGCACTTAATAAAGGTAAAAACAAAGCTAACTTTAAGTCTTCCTGGATAACACTGTCTGCCAAATGCCAAAAATGTACAGGTAATAATAATAATAATAATAATAATAATAATAATAAGCCAGCCATTATCTTTTGTGAATAATTATCCTAAAATGAATTCCTTAGATTCCTTACCGAAAGTCCTGCAGGAATTAAAGCCTTTATGAAGAGATTCAACCTTAAGTGTGCTGCAAATCCTAAACCTGCTCTATATCTGCACAATATTCCACATTATAAAGACTCAAGTCAAGTCAAATAAATTAGTTTTTTAATGACATTTCAACCAGATATAGCAGAGGCAGCACACTATAAAACGAAACTATGTTTTTTTCAGTATCATGGCACAAGGGCAATCACAGAGCCAAGGATTAGAGACTAATTTAGTAATCTCAGAATAACACTATTCCAAATATTTTTTTAGGATTTGATGTCTCCCGGGGAATCCTGTTTCCCTGAAGCTTTGGAATATGTCACAGTACTCATATTGGATTCACATTCATACAGAATTTTGTGTACTATTTGTACTGAGCTTCAAAGCTACATTTTTAATCAAATTTACATATATAGAAAGTTCTGCACATAAGAACATAACCCCAGGCAAAATGTGTATTTTTTTTAGAAAAGATACAAGAAAAGTCATTTGGAGTTGGCAATATGGATTAGGTATCGGTTATAGAAAGAGACCCAAACATTAGAAAAATACCAGACTGCACCAATGAAGCAGTGATATTCCATTCTTTAACTGAAACCCAAGATCAAGTCCTTTTCTGTGATAATCATTAGAAAACATTACCGTGATCTAATCAATCTTAACAGTTTCAGCGATTTTGGATGTCTCGGGTCTTTGTATCTTTTCGTGCATTACTATAAATAGGAGCAAAACACAAAGAAAAATAGATTTTAGGCCCAACCAAACAAGATAAAACTTGTTTGGACTAAAAGACCTTATTAAGTCTTATAATATTTACACTCCTTATATTTATCTTTAAGGTATTTAATGTTCTTAATTGATTATTAAAAATACTTCATAGCAAATAGCTTATTATAACAAATAGAATATTGAACCATAAAAATATAGATCACTTGAATAGGTGCATTCCTGACATTAAAATATCATTATTACACATAACGGATTACGAATAAATGATGGATTGAGCATTCTGAATTTTTGAAGAAATTAAACATACAAATGTTGAAGAAAATCATGAAGGAATAAATAATTATTTGTAGGAACTTTCTTCTTTCTACACAATCTCCGACACGGTAAGAATTAATCATCCTGTAGGATTGTAATTCTTCACAATATCGATAAATGTATTACTATCACAAATAAACAAATAAACACTGAACTTAAAAAAAAGTATTGAATATATTTATTGAATTAAAAATCATACGGCTGTGTGCTGTTTATGTAAGGCAATTTTCTTTCTAATTCAAGATCTTTATAATTGTGCTTGCTTTTTGCTAATTTATTTTGTCGGTACTGCCCTCTAGAGGTTATTTAATGCAACAGCTAAATTTTAAATTCACTCTTTCTAAGGGTTGGCATACCTGCACATGAAATATATGTATATATAAAAATAATGTGCAAGACCATTTCTCGCTTGCATCAGTCACAGTTCTTCTAGAATTGTATAATTTGATTGTAAAGAAACTCTAATTCATTCTCTCTTGAATCCCCTTAAATTGAGTTCCTTAATTTTTTTTATCAGTAAAATCATTGAAATTCATTCTAATGATAGTGAATATTGCTTAATGTTATTTTTCTCACAAGTTCTAAATAAACAAAATTATAGAGAAAAATGACCTGTATATATTTTCATTAGTGTCATTTTAATAATAATGTAAACCCGAGCCGACATACGACATAAATCTTAGTCATGCTTCAACATTTTTTCTGGAAGCTGCATAGGTGAAATTCTGCCCAGGTTGAAGGAATTATTAAGGTAGTTTTATATTGTTAATTAAAATCCCTTCTTCTTTTTTTTATAATAATAAAAATTATATATATATATATATATATATATATATATATATATATATATATAGATATATATATATATATATATATATATTGGTTATGATTCAAAAACAAACATTAAAGTTGGTCGGTGTTAGTGCTGACTAAAATGCAGTCACTAATTCCTTAGAGTCCATAAGCCATATTTGTGGGCATGGCTGTAAACAGAATAATTTCTTTTCCAGGAGGCGGGTTCATGTCACATGTCAAATCAAAAGCCCCCCATCTATTGCCATAAGCATTCAGATTGTCTAACATGAATAGTGCTTATTATGTTAATGACAGTTTTGTTTGGGAGGAAAAACCGATGCAATGTGTGTAAATAATTTCAGTTTATTAAAATAACTGATGTCAAACACAATTATTGACTAAACCTTTAATTCATTTGGTTGTTGGACTGTTTCATTAGTCCATGTTCAATACTGAAGCAGTAATGTCTTCCCAACTATCCCATTCAGCCTGTTATAGTACGGTGCTTTGGTTGAATACAGAGATGTGCAGTTTCGCGTGCCATAGCTGGTAAATGAGGTCTCTACATTTCCCTCCCCCCTCTGTGGTTCCTGTGCCAACCTGACAGCCTGTATACTCCAGTGGGGCTACGTCCAGATATGCGTTTGTGTGGGTGTGTGTGTGTGTCTGTCTGTCTGTCTGTGTGTATGCAGCTTCTTCAACTACCAGCTGGCAGGGTCAGCATGCACCAGTTAATCTCTCTCCATCTCTGTCTGTGTTTAGTGCATTCTCTCTCTCATACCTCCAATTTCCTCCAGTCTCTTAAGTTTCAGTGTGTCTAAATTGTTTTTACCAAATCTACGTTCAGGGACAAGTGAATGAAGAAAAACAATTATGAAGAGTTTCAGTGGAGTGTTGGGCCTCCATTGGCCACCAGAAAGTCTTATCAATGCTTCTACATTCTCTACACTTCTACATTCTCTAAACTTACTAACACTTAACGTGAACCGAGAACTCTGGGTTTGATAATGGTGAAAAAACTGTTTATATGTTGGTCCAAAATATTTAATGTTTAATGTTCACATAGCCCCTAAACAACATAAAGACATGTGTTTTGGGTAATTTGCAGAAGAACTTGTGTTTCCTGCACCAAGCCTTGACCTCAATACTAACTCACTAAACAACTTTGGGATGAACTGGAACACCAACTGCAACCAAAGTCAGTGCCTGACATACTAATACAATAGAATAGTGACTTAATCATGGAGGACTTAACCAATAAGCGAGGTAAGCGGCCGCTTTGGGAACAGGAAACTAATACCCAGTTTGTAAAAGCACGGATAACAGAATATAACTATTAAAATGTAACGTTGTCATTATATCTGTATGAATTCCGCCTACATCCGCATTATGGATTAGATGAACATCCCATTAGTTATGCTCCTATGTTAGAAGCTCAGTGGCCAGAGTTACAGAAAGTTCGGGCAGACAGGCAGAAACGGTTAGAACCTAAGCGGAAGATTAAATTATTATAATGAAATGCAGCTACCCCAAGACACACCAAGAATGTAGCCAAACTTCCAAATGTCTTTTTCTTCACATAAACTTCACTGATAGCCAATACAGTCAGTGCTGCTTCCACAGCAGCTGCAGCAGCTTCTCTCCAAACACAGGGGTTTCTTTTCTCCCTGCCCTGGAAAATGCCAATGTACCAGGGGGTCCCCAAGCCTGAAATTGCTTAGAACCCCCAAGTCACTACACCCCTGGGCTTTATAAGAAAAGTCTCACATCTGTGCACCAAAATCTACTGAAAAGCTCTTCTAGAGGGGTGGAGGTTGTTTTAGTAAAAGTAAGAGTGAGATTAAATCTGGAATCTTCTTATCGTTTTGGCTGTTTTCTTCAGGGGTCACCACAGCGAATCATCTGCCTCCGAATAGGATGGCCAGTTGTCCTATAACTTTTGTCCATATAGTGTGTATTAGGAAGCAAAGGTGAACAAATGCTCTATAAAAAAAACTGTATGGACAACAACTGCTAGCCAAGCATAACCAGTGTTACATGCACACACATGTTTGCCTGCATGTCACAGTGTAAGAAATTAGCAAAGAACAGTGTCACAGAGGGGTGATAAGTGTGCAAAATATTTTAAGAACTTGTGGTTTTTGCCCTAGGTCTCTCTCTCTCTCTCTCTCTCTCTCTCTCTCTCTCTCTCTCGCTCTCGCTCTCTCTCTCTCTCTCTCTCTTTCTTTTACTCTCATCAGGCAGGATTTAATTACATAGATAGGTCTCTTTGTCAGACATGCTCAGTCTTACTGTTGATAATAACTATTGCTGACTGGCTAATTATTGGACATGGAGAGAGTCTGAGTCGTCTCTCCCGGTGGAGGGACTTGGCTGGGTTTTGTTGTTTGTGCTCTGCTCAGTCTGGGATTTCTGTTTTTGCTTCTCAATTTCACCATTTCAGGTGAAGTGTGACATCTTTATTATTATGCATCCAGTATTAGGCAAGAAGGATGGAAGCTTGCTGATGGGAACAGTGTAGAATGTCACAGTTTGGAAATCGAAACACACTAGAGAAGTCTTTCGAGCTGTCGTCCTATCTATTCTCGCCTCCCACTCTTTCTCTGTCACCTGCTTTTCTTTCTCTCTTTTTTTTTTACCAATTGATCTGTCCAATTTTTATTTCCATTTCCTGAAACCTTTTTTAAATATATTATATATATGATGTGTATATATATATATATCTATATATATATATATATATATATATATATATATATATTATAATATATAACATGTTTTTATGCTTCTACAAAGGCAGTAGACACAATGGTAAGAGAATGAACCAGGTCAATTAGCATTTCTAGAATTTTCTTTTTATTATTCTAGCTAAGTCAGCAGTCTGGGCGAATCTAATATCAGCACACTTAAACGCACACACATGCATCACACATGTACGTAGTGCAAACAAATAAGGTCATGCATACAGTGAATGGGGGCACACGCAATTAGTCATGCATACACACAGAAAAGCATCTCACCTGGACTATGAATGTTTAGAAGCTTTTGTCTTTTGTCTTTCTCATTTTGCAGCTGAATGTGTCTGACCTTTAGATGTGGCATTACTGTCATTGCTTATTATCAGATTAAAATACGGCGAAATGCCAAATATATAAACTGGGGTATTGAAAGGGTTTTTATTACTGTCTGTATGTTTTTAATTTGAGACAATTTCTACAACATCATATAGACCTGCAGGTCTAATCTAAATCTGAGAATAATATCCAGTATGACAGGTTATTGCTTGCCATTTACAATACAGGTAGCCTCACAGAATAATCCCACACACGGACGTTTGCTGAGGATATCACTCTTTTATCAGGTTAGGGTGTATATCTGATAGGTTTCTGAGCTGTGAGTGAAGACTGCTTAGTATCTCTCCCTCCCCCATCACCCCGTTCCTCCAGCTAGTCATCTCATCCGTCTATCCAGCCACACCCCAATGCTCCCAATTTCTACCCATCCACTACTATCCTATATTTTTATTTGATTCCAGTTGGATCTGGGAGTATAACAATCGGCTTCACTGCTCTCTTAGTTTTCTCTTAGTTTTCTTACCCAAATCCAATTACCCGTCACATGAGCTTCACTCATTCATTAGATTTCAGGTTCAGTTTAAATCTGAAAGCAAAATATTTCCAGTTTTATTATAGTGGCTAATAACTTGCACTTTGCTCACTTTCATTTATTCATTCATTCATTTATCTTCTATGCATTCAGCTTCTGCTTATTCCCTTAATTTGGGGTCGCAGGGATTTGCCTGAATCTATCCCAGCCGTTTCTGAAAGGGGAAAAGGCAGGAGGGGTACACCCTAGACAGGTCGCCAGTCCCTCACAGGGCCACACACACACACATACACTCAACCCTTATGGGCAATTTGAAATCAACCTAACATACATGCTTTTGGACTGTGGGAGGACCCAGAGGAAACAAACGCAAGCAAATGGAGTACATGCAATCTTCACAGAGAAAGGCCCCTTTTTGCTGTGAGGCAACAGTGCTAACGACTAAGCCACTGTGTTGCCCCTTTGCCCACTTTCATTTTTCTCAATTCTTACTAATACAAGTCTGACAGTCTAGTTGTGCATGATAAATCCACCGTTTAACTGACAACAGCATAGAGAGTCCCAGTTACAGGCATAAGACATTATGTGGTATCAAAGTCATGTTCAACATCTTGAATTGTTTTGTTTGTTTTATGTTTATTTTTTGTTCTTGTCATGTTTGTTTAATGCTTTATGTTATGATCTTGTTTCATGTTGTTTTATGTTTTTGTTTATCATGTTTCTGTTTATCGTATATTCATGTTTAGTTTAGTTTTGGGTCTTGTTCATGTTTTAGGTTTATTACGTCCATGTTTATCACGTCACGTTTGGTGGTCATGTTTTGGTTCCTGTCACGTGATCCTCTTGTCCTTGTGTCATGTTTCATTGGTTTGTTTGGTCATGTGTTCCTTATTATGTTAAGGTTTCTCGTCTCGGTAATGTGTTCCCTGTTAGCCTTGTGTGTATAAATAACCCCCTTGTCGCCTTGTGTCTTTGTGGGTTATTGTTTGTGAACCGCTGTGGATCGTTTCAATGTTTATGTTTAGCTAAAAGTCAAGTTTATGCCTAGTTAAGTCAAGTGTCGTGTATTAAATGTTTATGGTTCTTTACTTAATAAACTGCACCGTTGGGTTCAAAAGTACTATGCGTCTCGATGAAATCTTTAGAATAAATCTGCTAACAAGGTACTTGGATGGATTTTCTGTTAATTTCTCAGTTGAGAAAAACATAATGATATTAATGTTTTTTTTGTAGTCATATGGCAGCTATTCAATAAAATTGATGAAAATTGTAATCTATTTTAAGTTAAATTTAAAGTCTGAAATCTCAAATTCAGGACACTTATTATCTGAGATGCCATCTGTCTTTTTCACTTAGACTGAGAAAATGTACATGAACAACCATGTTCTATTTGTTATGTTACATTTATTCAGTGTCCCAGTGTTGTCCTCCTCTGAGGCTTTTATCCTGTCCCTAAGCCCTCAACAGAGACCTTACTTAGCCCACCCACCACAACCACCACCCCACCAGCACCACTATCCATTTCTGAGTTATATCTTCTGCTCCTCAGCACACAGCATGCATTTATCATCTGCTGATAGATCGCTTTATTAATTCAACTATATTTTAGATCTAACTACCTTTTTAAACCTCTTCCTGTTGTTTAGTTTCAATATAATATCCTTGCATTTATTCTGCATCATTATATTTCTTTCTCTGCTAATGTCTATCTCAACAGGAAGCAGCCCACCCCCATCACACCTTTCTTTTCTGCCCTCCCCCCTAATCGTCTATTCCTGTGTTGCTCTCTCTTAAACACACCCAATATCCAACGTCTATCAAACAGTAAACCAGGGTATCCCTCAGCTTCCCACCCCCCAATCTTTCCCCTATGGGATGCGATGCACAGATAGCAAGAAAAAGGATGCCTAATGAATAAGTGATTACGATTGACATGGTTGCACTGCTGCATCTGGGGTTCTTCTCTGTCCATGCTGTCTCTTTTAGCTGTTGGCCTGCAAAACCTTTTACGTTTTAGTCTCTCTGTCCATTTTACACGACAACATCACCTCTGTTCCCTGTGGCATCATTATAAGAAACATAAAGCTTCAGTCCAGGGTAATGTTTCAAGCTTTGGGCTGAAGCAGACCTGAAGCACATTGCACTGTGTTTTATGGTTCTATAGGGAGTTGTGTCTTTTTCAACAATATGGCAACTTTGGTATTTTTGAAGCTGCAAATGCAAATGACAGATCATGAATATCAAAATGGTTTATAGCTTTATGTTTATTGTTATAACAAACCTTTATAACCCGGCTAATTAGTGAGCTATAGTAATATCAAGGCTTGGATTTATTTATCTTCTATACCCTCTGAGAATATTTTTGAGAACGTGATTTGAAATGCACTAAAACGTAAAAATGTCTCGTTTGCTTAATGTTGATAGAATGTTATTTTTTAGTGTTTCTTCCAAAATTCATTATAAATGATAAACATCATAAGGGCGTTTTAAGAAGTTTCCCCAATGTGGGACGAATGAAAGTATATCTTATCTTAGGAACATTGTTTTATGAACGTTTTCTTTCAACATTACGAGAACATGTGGAAGGTGGATTAAGGAGTGCAGTAGTTGAGATGTTAACTGACGGCTAACCAAAACAATGTGGGTTTAATTTCCAGCACCACCAATTAGGGCCCCTGAGCAAGGCCCTTAACCCCTAGTTGCTCAGTTGTACACATACAAATAACATTATATGGACATTATAAAAATATTGTTCGAATACCAGTTTCTTTTAACATCACAAAAACATATAAACCGTTAATAACGTTAAATGAACGTTCCATGAACATTATTTTCAATAAAAATTTTGTCCTGACATGTAGACATTGAAGCAAATGTTGTAGAAAAGTGAGATGTAATTAGCTTTCGCTTAGTGTAATTAGCCCTCATGACTGAAATAAAACACTGAGGTCCAGTTGGACAAATAAAAAAAATATATAAATATTTATAAATATACTTTTACAAATATTAGATATTATATTAAAAGAGATGGAAAGCAACAGGACTGTTATTTTATCAGATTCTCATTAAATGCAATAGAAAATCTGCAACACAGCAAACACGTACACATGCACACACACTCTCCAGATCCATAATCAGCCGATCGCCGTCTTCGGCATGTGTAGTGTGTGAGCGCGCGCGCGTGTTGTGTGTTGTAACTGTGCGCGTGGGTGAGCGCTCTGTATTATACTAGCGCGTCTCTCACACGGAGACAGTGGGACAGCTCTGAATCGGGGATCTGAGTAAAGGATGAACATTCGTCTTGTATCTTATGCGTAAAGACTAAACTCGCTGCAGAAAGGAGACACGTTTCATCTGGTCGCTTTTTGCCGGTGAGCAACAATGATTTATTCTCTTTTGGGTGCTTTGCTATTCCTACAAATGCTTTCGCATAAAAAAAGCACGAGACGTGATGGTGATCATAGTGCATGAAATACTGAATTGCGTTTAAATATATCAGTTGCTTTTTTCCTTTGAGATGCATCTTGAACCTATGCGTTAATCTATTCTACATAATCTTATTCTGGATTCTATTTGCTTGCACTGGCAGTTTTTTTTAGACCCCCTTGTGTATCAATGCCCTGCATCAATATGCAGGTGTGCTGCTCAGCTCAGTCAGGTCGGTCGTTTTCTCTCTTAGTAACGGTTAAGAAAGCCGTGTCTGATTAAGATGGGGGACGAAGCTTCGTTAATAAAGGCCTATTCGGCTATATTTTGGAGAGGAAGAAAGCAGCGGCCGCAGTGAAAGCCCAGTGTCCCCCAGCCATGCTGTTGTCATGGTTACTGCGCCGGGAGGCTGAGAGAACATGGCTGCGTCTCAGCCGCGGACAATCTGCGCGCTTTGAGCGCATTTTACTTCACTGATGCTTGACACTAGAGTTCAGTATGTGCTCAGACCAACGGTCTCTCTCTCTCTCTCTCTTTTATTCTTTTCACTATCTCTCTCTCTCTCTCTCTCTCTCTCTCTCTCTCTTTCACACACACACACACACACTAACACACACACACACACACACACACACACGATTGAGACTGGCTTGTTTGTTTAAAGCAGAGCTTTGAGATGAGTTGGTCTGAACAGGTGCGCATTAGACACCGTTTCTCCGCTAATTGTAAGGTAGACCTGCGCTGTCCAAATGATCATCCACCGTCATTCTATAAACAATCTTTAGTCTAATGTCAGGTTCTGTGCTGTCACAGGCACGGAAACGCCAGCACGGGTTGTAAAAGTGTGCATTGTGCCGTGTTTATTTGTCGCTCCATTGTTAGACTAACGTGTGTCCCTGTCGGTTAATTGACCGAAATGAAGGCGTGAGACAGACAGCGCAGCGCCAGACGAGACACCGGCCCACCAAAATTTACTTTCTCTTTTTTTTTTCTTTGATCACGTGGTTTGACTAAAGGAAAGCCTTAACAATAAGATTTATCCTCTGCAATGATTTAAGGAAAGAAGCTGAATGCGAGACGACGCCGATACAACACGACGTTTGACCTTGAAATCGGCGGAAATGACAGAACGAGGTGATTTAAAGGCCAGTTTACACGGTCTGGTGCTTCCCACTCGCTCGTTAGTCTCCAGACATGTCACAACTGACTAGAAATACTGCCATCAGCAACAATGCATTGTTTATTTCTGTTTTTGCATCCGAAAACGATATTACACATTTACACAAAGTGGAAGGGCAAAAAAATCTACTAGAAAATAAAATGATGTGTAATGAAGGTGATATAATACACTATGGTTTGTATATATAGTTATTGCCAAGACCTGGCTTTGCATTTGTATATGTGTCTAGCTGTTGAAAGAGGTTAGTGGGTCATGACAGACTATGAGACTTCAGATTACATGCACTACATACTGACAGACAGAGAGAGAGGGAGGAAGGGAGAGAGGTGTGCATACTGACGTGAGCATGCCGAGCATCCCATATTTCAGTACAATTTAGTCGTCTGGCTGTGTGACGTGTAATGCTCCTTCTTTGTATAACCCTGTTTGACCTTTAGCAAGAACAAAATGGACAATTCTTTATAGAATCGTGTTTTTTTTGTACTTATAAATAAAAGAAGATATTAAAATAATTACCGAACAACCGTTTGCTGACATGGGGCTTCAACATCAATAGATAGCTTGTCTCACTCTGAGTTGCACTATATAGTAGATTTCCTTTTGTCCTTGTTGATGACATACAGGAGGATGACACTGTATAGCCAGTCACAATCTGGAAAGTCCATGTAATAAGTTTATTATGAGGGCTTCTATTACTGGTTTGTGAGGTATACTTTGGTCTGAGGAACTCAGATGCTCCTCTGGATTTTGTATACTGGCTAATATTTGTTACTCAGCTGTCACTCCACATGACATTTTCAATAAGGATGAACTGATATAATTTTTTAAAGACCAAGTGTGAGTACCGATATTTCTTTCCTGGTACTAATACCTGTACTTTTTTAAAATGCGGGATTATTGGTATGGCTCCCGGGTTATTGCCTGCCATTTTCTCTCATTTTGCAAGCGATATCATTACCAACGTTACTGCTAACAGAAACAGAAAATTGTTGTGTTTTAATTTTAGATGTTATATCAGATTAGATATTTTACTTGTATTATAAGTACTCGTTTTTGTACCTCTTGATATTATTGTGGAACAAAGTTTACAGTCTGCCATGCGTGGGTTATCATGATTCATTTTAAAATATTTTCCACACTGCTGAGTCTAAAAATCTGTCGCTGCTGCCAAAGTCTTTTCTCACTGAAAGATCTGACAATGACTTTACAAAAGGTACCAGTCTTTGGTAACGGAATGCTTTTACATATACAAGTACATGAGCTCATAACCTTATCTTCACCAAATCTTACTTAAGTCCTCCTTTGCTTTTGGCGATGCAGTTTTTATTCCAAAAAAGTCTATTTAGTCCAGAGTGCTTTATCAGTCCATGGCCTGGAACTGTCTTTTGTTGCGCTCTTTTGTTGCACTGTCTTTATCGTTATCCATCATTGCACAACATAATTCTGCATACCCAGCCTGGTCCCTAACGAAATGGCACCTTACAATCAATAAAGAGCTTAAAGAAAATGTTAGTAGGCAAAAATACAGCACAAAAACATGCAATACAAGGCATTTTTTCAAGTCTGTTGGCCATGGATGCCTTTAAAGCACTATGACACATTTGTTGTTGCATGATGTCACCCTTTTACCACTTCAGGGACCCCTGATGCTTCAGAGATGGCATATAGAATATCTGATGATGGACTGACCGACTTTTTATATAGTCTTTAACAAATAAACATACTCACCAGCTACTTTACAAGGCAACCATGCAGCAATAACATAGTGCCTAGAATGATAAACATGTCATGAGTTCTAGGCAATGTCTACATCAAACATCAAAACAAAGTAAATCATAATCTTAGCGACTTTGACCAAGAACAGATGGTTTGAGCTGACAAGTGGTTTATGGTTACCCAAATGTCCACTCTTAACAACAATCACACCAATCATTTTCCCCCCTCTAATTTGTAGATGCTTGGTTGGTCTGTATCCATGTATTTTTCAGCTTTTCAGTTCGAAGTGGTTGCTCATAATGAAGTGGTTTAACAACCTTGATAGACCTTATATTTAAGATATTAGAAATGATGTTGCTTTGACAAGAAAGCTGTTGGTGTGTAGTTAATTAGTAGATGTTGTGTTGTGTTGTGAGCAGTATGTGTATGTGTGTATGTCATTGCTGGTACATCAGTGTGTGTGGTGGGTGGAAGGTTGACTGAAAGTAATTAAGGGTAATTGATTGTTTCTAAGAACCTGCTGTTTTGCTGACAGCACAGGAACTCAGGCTCATACCTATACATATACATGGCAGCAGGTCCACCATGCATAATGTGCAGATTAAAGAGGAAAAATGTTTGATCAATAGGCCAATTTTACCAGACCATCACGGATCCCAACAGCCTACAACCCAGTTTCTGTTGTTTTTTTCTTGTTGAGCTCTTTCGCTTAAATATTTTGTACCAGAATAGTCTCTTATTTTGTCTCACAAGGTAATGGTTAGTTTGCATCTTGAGCTGTAAACTGCTCTGTGGTTGTGTATACGCAGATGCTGGATTCTAAATCTGTGAACATCTGTTAGCCGCTCTGCACTGGGTCCTTTAGTAATGCTTTTAAAAAACAGCCTGCTATGCTGCAGAAATTCAGCCTGCATTTGTGTGTGTGCATGCATTCATGCTTTTTAGGCCAAAGCACATTTGCTATTAAGGTGAAGTGTGCTGATAAAGTAAGTGTGTGTAGGAGAGAGGATAAAAGTAAATCTTCAGAGTAAACCTTAAAGGTCATATGAAATTATTTTTCCCAGTGAGAAATCTAATCCTGTAATTTTTACTATCAAAATCAAAAAAGGAAAGGGTTACGGTGCAGCAGAGACAAACTGCTGGCTTAAACAACCACTCCAACATGCAGCACAAACGTTGTGTGCTCGATTTAATTTAGTCATTAAACTTGAATCATACCTTGTATGTGCCAACAGAAAGGTATCACTATATTTTTAGATTAGATTTTATTTCTTGGTTAATGCAATGGACGTTTTCACAAAGGGCCTAGTTTAAATTGGAGCTGCAGTTTTATGACTGGTTGATTGAATTAGGTCTCAGGCTTTAGATATTCTTAAACCGCAGTATGTGCGTCAGAGCTGCAGCTTCCTTCTTACCCAAGCTACAGGCAAGGAAAGAAGGAAGAAATGTCCCCTCTTTTTTTCCAAAAAAATGAAATGCTTCATAATTTAAATGTATATTTTTACTATTTAACATATTATTATAGTATTTTAAGTACATTCTGCTTGAATCCTTTTTTATTTCTCTAACAACACATTTCTACATGTGTTTTGCGAAGCAGACAAGCAGGACACAGTGCTGTTCACACAGTCAAATTTAGTCTCTGATTCGACTGCCACAGTGACTATAATTGCCAGACTGAGTGCTAATGCTGTCATCTGATGAAGTGTATCGACAAAAATTCTCAGTAACGTTAGAATCTTTCAAACTCAAACTCAATGTCAAGTTTTTTTTAATCAGTGCTATATATTGACATGAACTGTAAGAATTTAGTACTAAATACACTGAAATGATTGTATGTATGTAATTTAGCTAATATCTGTTTTAATGTATGACACTGTATCAACTCTTGTGCTTGATTTGTTAATTACACTTCACATACGCAGTCAAGCTTTAGATAAATTGCCTTAAAAACCCAGATCACAGAACACTGACTTGACATGACACTTTGGACTGCCATCCCAGTCTACTACTATATTATAATTATTATGCAGGGGCGGCTCATGTTAGGAGTTTTGTTGGGCAAAGTCAGAGAGGACAGATTATGATGGTTTGGACATGCGCAAAAAAGGGATTGTGGAAATGTTGGCAGGAGGATGTTGAAAATGAAGTTGCAGGGTCAAAGAGAAGGTTTATGGATGTGATAAATGAGGACATGAAGTTAGTGTGTGTGAGTGAGTAGGATGCATAGGATTGGTCTACAGTGGAAGCAGCTGATTTGCTGCGGTGACCCCTAAAGGGAACAGCCGAAAGGAGAAAAAGATGCAGCTACTCTGATGTGTCTACATATTTAGTAAGATGCATCTCTTATTGGATGTGAGAAGAAGAACCACATTCCACTTTTTTATTTATTTGTCCTTATTATTTTTACCTGACCGCAGTCTGTATTTCACATCAGTTATGTTATAATTCGAATAATTTTATTTTGTTTCAGCTCTAATTTTGACTCCTGTCTGGACTGCCGACTAACTAGGAAAAAAGAGGCCACCATGAGCAAGGAGGGGCAGGATGACCCCCTCCACATAGATATTCCAACTTCAAACACACCACCAGAAAGCCAACAGGATACGCACAGCCCTGAAACTGAAAGTGTGGAAAAAGATACAGAGGAGACTGAAACTTGGGATGATGCTGCACAGAACAGGGATGCAGGAGAAAGAGAAACAGAGGAAGCAGGGCCAGATGAGGGAAATAAGGATACACTGACTAACGGCACTGAGGAAGTGGAGAAAAGAAAAGAGGAAGAGGAGGTCAAAGATGATGCTGAAAAGAACGGGCAGATGAAGCACAGCAGTAAAGATACCCCCCTGCCTCAGTTAAAGAATTTGGCAGAACCGCAGCAAACTGTAAGGTTAGTAATCTCATTATGTAAAGATTTATAGCAGCCTAAAACAGAACAGCTTTTGACTGTCCTGTTAAACACATTTTAACCTGTACGTGTCCTTGCAGCACATATATCGTTGTGGCGATCAGATTATATCAAATATCTGTGGTAAAGAAAGACAAGTGTTAGTGCGCATTGGGTTTAAGAAACTGTGCCTTTAACCTAAGTGGTGGTGCGGTGGTTAAGGTGTTGGTCTGCTAACAAAGATTGGGGTCCGATTCCCAGCACCACCATGTTGCCACCGCTGGGCCCCCTGATTGGAAAAAAGGTTCCATAGCCACACTCGGAAATTGTGGACGTTATTATAAGGGTGAGATTACTTTTATATTTGGAATAGATGGGTATGATGGCCATGTGTCTCTATATGTTTGTTCATATACTGTAGTGTATCAGCTGTAATAAAATAAACTCTCTGCTGCCCCCCAAATAATGTGAAACACCAACATCCATTTGCAACAAGGGCAATTCAGAGAGTGTTGCCTTTCTCTTTAATATTCAGCCCATGAGTCTATAATTAATCTAGCCTATGATTTGGGGTTTGGATTTGAATGTTGGGTCTTTAAGCAGCTATTAATAGTTACTGACTATTAAACCTAGAAAATGTATCTTTAGAAGCTACTGATATACATTTGTTTAAGAATTCTGTACTGCTTCTTTTTTAACAGGGCAGAAAATTAAGGACAGTATCAGATTTTACAGTGTACAGAGGTTTACAGAAGTTTTTTCCTCCCTGAACCATATGATCAAAAACATGCATGAGTATATAAACATCTGTAAATGTCTTGTAGTAATTTTTTAGGGCTAAATGAAAACCAGCGAGCTATTACGGGTGTTTCCGTTGAGCAGTGCGGTAATCTTAGCGTTAGGCTATAACATGTGTGAGAGGAAGGTGGAAGAAGATATTTTAGGGCTGAGTGGCAGGGGAGCTGTCCTGAATGAGGCTTCACTCTGCTGGCATACTGCTGCTCTTATGTATGAGTGTGGCAGCAGTGCAGCTAAAGATAGGAGACACACACCATTCTGCTTTGCCATTGCTGCCTTCTGACAGCCAGACACTGCATCGTTTGCATAAGATAAAATTTCCTATAGCACAGTAAATTTTTAGATAGCATAGTAGTCATGATATGCTGATGTATGTACTAAATGTGTGTGTGAATGCAGTTTGCAGAACGGTACCGGAGAGGACAGTGAAGGACAGGAGGAAGACTATAATAAAGAGCCAGGGCAGAGGAACCTGGACACGTTCAGTTCCACCTTCGAGCTTTCAGTCGAAGAAGCAGACGTGGAGGTAGAGGGAGAGGACGAGCCACTGCACCAGGACAGCTTCAGCTCAGCGTTTGAGCGCATTGTCGAGCAGGTTGGCGAGTCCACAACTGTTGAGGAAGAGGAGGAGGAGGACGACGGTGAGGACGAGCGCGACAGGACTAAAGAGAGCCAGGACGGCTTCAGCTCTACTTTCGAGCGCATCGTGGAGTCGGAACTGCTGAGAGGCGGGACCTGCTACAGCAGCCTGGACTCGCTGGACGTGCTGTCTCTTACGGACGAAACGGATAGCTGCGTGAGCTTTGAGGCACCGCTCACACCACTTATCCAACAGAGGGCACTAACAGGGCCTGAGCCCCCAGAGCTGGAGCTGGAGACTGTTCAGGAGAGCGCCGAGACGCAGGAGGGGGAGGGAGATGAGGATAAAGCTGGATCAGACAGTCCTCTACACACCTCCATTCCAGGCAGCAGGTCTGAAAATGTGCTGAGCCAGCCAACCCAGTGGAGCATTCCCAATGGATTTCACAACGATCTGGCAGGCAACATACAAAAGACAGCAGTCCTCCCCAGCTCTGTCAGGTAAGTGTGTGTGTATGTAGACGAGGGGATGGATTTGTTATGCGAATGTTGTTGGTGTGGGTGTTATGCCAGGTGTCCCTGCTGTCTTTAAAATAGGATGCCAATTTATTAGTGCTTGCCCACCTGTGACAGTAAATGGGGAGTGTGACTAGTGACAGCATCATTTTAAGCTAACAGACAAAAAATGCCAATCATATTAATTCCTTTTGACCGTCTAGTTCTGTGACTTCTCGGAAGACACACAGTTTTGCAGGTACTATGAGAAAAGTCACTCGTAAATCTAGACTAATCATCATATTCCTGTATGCTTACTGTGTAATTGTGTGGACTTTGATCATGTGATCAGTTCACTGGCTAATGAATCACATTTCTCCTTCATAAACACCAGTTTGCGAAGGTCAGGGGCGCCATTAAAGGGGGGAAAGTTAGAATGATTCTAACCACCCACGCAATTTGGGCCCCCACAGACCCAAAGAGGCCCAACCTCAATCATTTCATAGGGCCCAAAATTGCTACCAAACCCCTGGTAAAAGTTGAACACAAGAGAACACAGTTAATATACAGGGGAAGTAGTGGCTCAGGGTTAAGGTGTTTAAGATTGTGGGTTTGATTCCCAGATCCACCAAGCTGGGCCCCTAAGCAAGGCCCTTAACCCCAAATTGCCCAGTTGTATAAAAGAGATAAATGTAAGTCGCTCTGGATAAGGGTGTCTGCCAAATGCTGCAAATGTGTACATGTGCTTGGTGGAGAGCCCTAAATGACCTGCTTCCCATACCTGCGCTTACAGATGCTTGCAATTGGTTATCGTTGTCTGATAGACACAGGAGATAGATATGCAATCCTTCCATTCCAAGAGAAGGGTCAGTTATGCAGTTATGCTATTTTAGACAGCATTTTTAATCAAAAATCACAATGCATTTTTTTATCATTACACTGTTTTACTGGAACAATTAACTGGTTTTCATTACTGTGGTTTCATTTATTCTAATTTCCCCTCAGTTTTCCATAACACGCCTGCATGTTTTACTGTAGATTTATTTGGATTGACTTCATTTAAAATTAGACACAGATAGACATCATTTAAAGTATATAATTTTTCTTAGATTGGTCTCTTATGCTAAATAGACTTAAGGAAGGTTGCCTGGTTTAAGGGTGCCACCAAATTTTTGAAATCTGTCAAATTCCGACCAGTAGATGGCATGCCGGGTCCAGTTACAGACAAGACCTGTTTTATTTCCTGACCAAAGTGGTGAATTAGCTGCCTTTGGTTACGCTCTTCATTCAGCTGATGTGTAGATATAACATTTCCAAGACACACAGAGCTCTGTACAACAACTGAATGGTTAGAACATACGGTAGATATTTCCACTTCAGGAAGTCCAAAAGCACTAGAATACATTGCAGTCTAACATTGGTGGACTTAATGTTCTCTCCTGCTGTTCTGGGTAAGCTGAGTTGGAGATGGAGGCTTCGGCTGGCTTGCCTGAATTTGACTGAGAGCCAAAAAAAGGAGTGGAAAGAATTTAGACTGCTAGGAGAAAGCTACTAAAACCAGAGCCCTCGATATTTTTTTACAAAAAGATTTTTCTGTCAACCATCTGTCTTAGTCAAAATTACTATCATCTCTCTCTCTCTCTCTCTCTCTCTCTCTCTCTCTCGCTCTCTCTTGCTTTTCTCCCACCATCAGTCTGGAATGCTAAGCAGCAGATGTTGCTGTTTATGCTTTCCCCCTTTTCTTAAACGACTAGAAGCTTCCTGTCCCCTAAGTGCGGGCTGAATGAGGCATTGTTTTTGGAAGAGTGACATCATCGCCTTTGGCTTTCCTCTTGCATGGCGGGAGTCCATGCTCTAAATTTCGCTCACATTATTTGGCCTAAAACTGCTGCAAGCCTAATCAGCGCATTAACCTTCATTGCTCCATTACTCTAGTGGAGATCATCTGGATCACTTTTTACAAACAGTGGGGGGCTAACACTTTCTTAATGTGCAAATAACAAACGTGTTTGCTAGACATGTACTAGCGCTCATCATAACAATAAAATTTTACACTGGGTACTGGTAATCAGCCCCTCTGTTGTGTATGTGTGTAAGCTGCACAGAGACTAGAAACCAGATTGGGGGGTAGTCGTCTGCATATGTCTAACACATGATTCCATTGATTTGAAATAAATTCTGCCCTCTTGTGCATCCTCCAGTGCTGCTGGCTATTGTATTCTAGAGCTTCTTTCTTTTTTTTTAATATCACAAATATGTGCATTTTTATATGCTTGAAAGGCCAAGCTTAAATCTGAGTTTATTTCAGTCATGTAGCTCAGTTGCAGCCAGATCAGACAGAAGAAATAAAATTAGCCACTTAAATATTAATCTCAATTTAAAAAAACCCCAAAACAAAACGAATAATCATAGATATATATCATTTTTTCCAAAAAGTGTGTATATTTATATCAACTCAACAACTGCTCCAAATTTCAACACAAAATGATTTTAAAATATTTTTTAAAGACTTGTTATTCTTAAATTTCTTAGCATTAGCATCAGTGTTAGCATTAGTGTGGGCACTGACAAAGGACGGACAGATTCGGTAGAGATTAGACATATGCACTGACAATGCAAACAAAGACAGACTGAAATAAAGAGGTATAAATAAATAGACTAACAATAGGGAAACAAGCAACACGTAGACACAATATGGGAACAATTAATCAATGGGCAGAATGACAAACAGAAAGCACATGGCTAACGAAAACACAGACGTTTCACAGGCCCTCTGGTGGCCTAGTGGGGTATCAGTCCCTGTACCTCTAAAGATTTTTTAAACTTACTCTTTACTTATTTTTACTATTTTTTTAAATAAAAAAAAACAGCTAATGGGTCTTGAATGTTTCTATTTGGTTATTTAGCTTGAGGCAACTGTTAGAACTGTTAGAATATCCTTAATAAGCTATACAATTAATTATACCAGTGAAAGATTTTCACACGGATAATAATATGTGTGTGTGTGTGTGTGTGTGTGTGTGTGTGTGTGTTTGTTGTTGAAAGCGTAGCCAGTGATTTTTGATCCCCTTTTCTGTCATCTGGGATCAATCTTCATTACCCATGAATTGAATTGCCCTCCAAGTTTCTTTTCAATTACTGTGTACACCCTACAGTGGGTCAAATACTTGCATTCAGAGCTGGACCTCAACCAGTTTTCTGTAGCTCTTCCTGCAGAATCTGAGAGCACTACTATTTTACCCTTTCTTCTATTTTCTTTTCTTTTCCCTGTATATTTGCCTTCTTTCTATAGATTTTCTCATTATCTTCTTCCATCTTCTTTCCTGTCATTTCCTCAGTGCTTTTGACAGACACAATTGCACACACCTACACACAAATACATCCTGTTCGTCGCTTTCCATCCTGGTTAGATAAGTGTGGGGTATCAGCTGCAGATTTTCTATATACATGATTTACAATATACTCTGAAGCCTAAAACACACACACACACACACACACACACACACACACACACACACAAGCAGCATCTTTCTTATTAGAATGTAGTGTCACCCAATAATTTTAAAAATACTGCTTACAGGTTTAGTAATGCTTTATATTTGGGGATGTGTGTGTGTGTGTGTGTGTGTGTGTGTGTGTGTGTGTGCGCAGATAGATTGGTGTCACTGGCTTTGTTTCCCGCTGATAAATCTTCTCGTTTTTTTTAGCACTTTGCAGTATGTGCACTGAGTTTTGGCTCAATCTAATAATAGCTCCACTTCGTCTGTGTCAGACGCATTATTACAACACTGCAGAGTGAAATAGCACTCGAGACCCAGGCATCTCACACTGCATGTTTTATGTTGGAGGGTGATGAAAGCCACTGAAAACATTGAAATGAATCCAGATTAACAGGACAGCTTCATGTTTTTTCAATAAACGTTGTGAGTTTTATTATTTGGAAGGTTAAACGGTATGATGTTGATAAAGAATGAAGAAAAAGTGATTTATGCCATGATGATGATGATAAATAACATTGATGAGCCTAGCTAAGGAAGATCCAAAATATCGAAATTAGTCATTTAAAAGCAGGACTGGGACTAGAAATAGAAATTTGTTTTATAGCTCTGTTCGCTTTACAGATTTTTCCAGAGCAGCTTAACAGTGAGGTATAAAAACCGAGTAAAATTACAGAGATCAGGAAAAAAAGAGGTCTCACCAGGAGGAGTGCATTATATTTACCGACTTGTGAATCACTAGTTGGTTTTATACCACAATTCAGAACCTGCACTCTGGGTTTAAGCAGCAGTAGGCAGAACCTGCACACTGGGTTTAAGCAGCAGTAGGCAGAACCTGCACACTGGGTTTAAGCAGCAGTAGGCAGAACCTGCACACTGGGTTTAAGCAGCAGTAGGCAGAACCTGCACTCTGGGTTTAAGCAGCAGTAGGCAGTACCTGCACTCTATGTTTAAGCAGTAGTAGGCAGAACCTGCACTCTGAGATTTGAGCAGCAGTGGGCTGAGCCTGCACCCTGGGCTGGGCATGTTGCAGCTTTTCTGAGTGTTTTTATTTCAAAATACTGCTTGTGTCAGAGCTTTATCCTTACTGCTCTTCTCATGCTCATCTGGAAAATAAGACTGAGTTGTTTTCAGTGCAGTGTACGTACAGTAATGTCTCTTTGTCTAAATTAGAAAAGACACTGCTAAAGTGACCCTGGTGCTCCCGGGCTTGTTGCCAGATCTGCACTCAAAAAAACGGAAATAAGACAGCATGTTAACCCTCCAGGTCATTCACTAAAAGCCTGCAAGCCATCTGAGCCCACACTCCTCCCTCTTCCCCTCTTCATTGTTGCCAGATTAAGCAGATTTCAGCTTTTTACTTTTATTTTATAGGTACAGTAGGACATCCTGAAAGTAGTAATTGTAGCCTGATAGCACTGAAAGTGTACGTTTAACCTTTGCTATCCAAACCCACGCCTCCTGAACGCATAAACATGCACAGACTAGACAACCAGAGACAACATTAGTACAATACATCATGTGTTATATTCACTGATGATAAAATTTTATAGTACAGTTATATAGACCAAGTCTCGCAAAATCACTAACCTGACGTCCCAGGACTATTTTGGACTACTACCAAAATGGATCCCCGCCCTGCCCGTCAGGCTATCACATAGGAAGGAAAAATATATATCAATGTTGTTGCGTTCCACTTATGAATATAGTTAGGTAAATATTTTAGTGGTAGCACAGTGGTTGAGGTGAGTTTGATCCCCACCACCAGCAAGTTGCCAATGCTAAGCCCTTGAGCAAGGCCCTTAACCCCCAAAAGAGATAAATGTAAATCACTCTGGATAAGGGCATCTGCCAAATGCTCTAAATGTAAATGTTATCTTTTCGGGCATCGGGATCCTCTATCAATATGTAAGGTATTAATCTCATGTTTAAATGCATGCTCATCTTATACTTTCACTTTTATTCCGCTCTCATGCAAACTCATAGGTAATAGGTAACTAAAATGATCACACGACAGGTAAAATCTCACGCAGCACATGTAATAGAGATACACGCATCTAAAGATTATTTGTTTTTACAATATTCAACATTAAACATAATGTCTTTTTTATTTGTAGTACTAAAAATGTTAATTGAGGGAACTTAATTAGAATAAGTTTGTCCACACAACTGTGAAATGTGATATATAGTAAGGTTAATCCAGGTTCATATTTCATTTAGTATATTTATCAAGGCCCAAATAAAAGGGAAAAAATAATAAAATAAGATGAACTACTAATTGTATTTATTATATAAAGCACTTTTTGTAGATTTTCCACCTATTAACCACCAATTTAAAAAAAAAAAAATGACTATATAGTGAAATATATCGTTACCGCGAAAAAATAAAATTAATCATATCATAAAAATAGGTGGTGTCTTGTCGGTAACAGGAATCGAACCTACAAAATGACCATAACAGTATGATAAGTGGCATTGGCATACCATGATATTTTGCATTGCTTTTTACGGTTAAACACATAATTTGTGGTTTATAGTGTAATAAGTGTAACTGACTTGCTATTCTGATTGGCATGAATAATTAAACACACGATGGACGATAATCATGGAATGATGTGATATAATGAACATTTTTTGCGCACAATATCTTTAAATATATATATGTATAATTACATGTATATACTCAGTTACGCAGTTTTGTGTTACTTTAACCTCCTGCCTCTGTAGTTTGTCTATCAGTGAATAGACAGAGACGTGTAACAATCTGGGAGGTTTTTATACAATCTGGCAACACTGTGGACTTTAAGTGACTGTAGTGAGTCTCGGTTAGGCAGAGCCGGATAAGCGCGTCAATTCTGCGCTTCAAACTTTCTGTACCACGAAGGAAAAAGACTTACATTTTTTGTAAGTGTGTGGATGTTTTCGTTTATGTCTTTGTGTCCATCTTTGGCCGACACTGACTGCAGAAACTATTTGAGCTCCGAGTATTTATTTTTTTTCCTTTCGTTTTTGGTTAGTCTGGGATTTTTTTGCGGGCTGATGGGTTCTTCATTCCGCTGTGAGACGCGGAGGGCGATATGGCCATGCTAGTGAGGAATCTGCGCTGAAACGCGATGTGGAAGGAGGAGTACGATGTTCATTTCCACTTTCTGATTGAGCTTCTGTAAGTACATCCTGTTAAAAATCCTACAATGGTTCGAGTTGAGCCACGATGGAGTCTTTAAATTTCTAACATTACGCAAATGGCCTGAAATCTACCACAGCTTTTAAAAAAAACTAGTCATTAAAACCACAAAGATAGTTTCTTGATTTATATTAATTTTATATCTCTTAAACTTTCTACTTCCACAATAAATTAAGTTCTCAGGGTTTTATACATCCAATCTGTTTAGAATGTTTTCAGAATGTGTGTGTGTGTGTGTGTGTGTGTGTGTGTATAGTTTTTTTTTAAATGTATAGTTGCCATGGCAACAACTCTTCATTAAAGAAAAGTGTAGACCATGAACTGGTTCACCTTCTGAAGGTTCAGGGTCCTCCGGCTTTGTACAGATGAATGAATGAATGAATGAAAGTTTCATCATCTTCTATATTCGCTTATTCCCTAATTTGGGGTCACAAGGATCTGCTGGAGTCTATCCCAGCTGTCTCTGAAAGGGGCGAAGGGCAGGAGGGGTGCACCCTGGACAGGTCACCAGTCCATCACAGGGCCACACACACTCACACTCACTCCTATGGGCAATTTAGAATCACCAATTAACTTAACATACATGTTTTTGGACTGTTTTTTTTTTTGGACTGTGGGAGGAAACCGGAGTACCCGGAGTAAACCCACGCAAGCACAGGGGGGGAGGGGGGGGGGAAAACATTGCAAAACTCCACCTAAAAAGGCCCAGACGAAAGAATTTACAGAAGAAGTATAATGTTTTCCACTACTGTTAAATGTTTAACTTTTTTATTGTTTGTTTCGTTGCCTTTTTATGTTTATAGTTAAAAGGTAACAGGACATTTCTTGGGCACACTACTGTAAATAAATAAACAAATGTAACTATAAATGTACAAAACTAATACAACACGATCATTTATAAATTGTAATTGTTGGCAAATTTCTGTAGTAAACATGAAATTTAACACTTTGAATATGCAGTTAATGGAAAATAACTTAAAAATCAGCTAAAACTTTTACGTTTTACGTTGACCATATCCCACAACCCTATTTATGATTTTTTCACGTATAAGCACTTACTATTGTGTTTCATACCCTTCGCAGTACAATACACACATGTATTACAATATAAAGATAAACCTAGAGAGAAATTGCAGTAGGTTTAGTGATAAAATTAGTCTCAGATGAGATGTTTAATCCTGTTTTAGCTATTCACACACCGTAGGATCGGCTAGTGTCATAATGTAAGTGATTAACACTATTACCGGGACTAAACACAGCAGTGATAAAACCTTGCATTTAATATTAGGTAAAATAAACATGCTTCAGGATTTAAGAGGATTCTTTCAAGGGTTAAATTCTGAATATAGTCTATATATGGAATAAACTGTCTTGCGAACATTGTTCCACGAAATAGTAGCCATCTGTGTAGTAAACATTAACAGATTGTTGGCTGAGGCCTCTGCCTTTTTTTGCTGTCCTCTACCAGTGAAGGGTAGCAATTTTTTAAGGGAACTCACTTATTTAAATGTTTTTCTCCCTGCAGCTCAGCTTTGACTGTTTTAAGTGTAATTTCCAATCTAACCATAATAAATGTCAAAGTTTTCCTTTTGTTGTTGCTGAAATAGTTGCAGAATGTGTGCTTAGAAAAAGAGAAGAATAGAAGTTTGAGACGAAGTCAAAAAAATGCAAGTTTGGGTTTTTAAGCCATGCTGCTTCTTCAAATAGTGATTTTTTTTTAATTACAAAAGGACATGCCAAGCTCCACACCTTTAACCTGACTCACCCCTTAGAGAGGGAAATAGCACGCAACATGCCAGCCAGGAAGACAGCGCTGTCTTCTGAGTCATGGACAAGCAGACTCATGTTTTAATGTATGACTCCAAGCCACGTTTAGACTTAAGGGAGTGTAACGTTATTAGGATGGGTTCCGTTTGAAAGACTCTAAACCCTATAAACCAAATGGTTTTATGAACACGAGCATTTCTTAGAATTTGGGGCTTCTAAATTGGGTTTTCCATGTGCGATTTTGGTTACAATTTGGTCATCTTAGACAAATTTTAATATTCTACATGATTCCTATAATCATATGTCTTAAGAATTTGCTGTCTTTGATAGATAGATACAACTTTATTGTTATTGCAAGGTACAAATACATAGCATAGAAATGCTGTTTAGCATTTAACAGAAGTGCAAATAGTAGAACTTTGCAAATGACTGCAGATAAATATGTAAGTATGTACATTAATAGATAAGACTATGTCGGTATGTGCATTGAAGAGAATGTGCAAGTATGTGCAAGTATTTACAGCATGTAAAGTGTAGTTCTGCATTGTGCAAAAGTGGCCATTGTGTACAGAAAGTATTTTTTGTAGACAAACTAGTGTAATAAACATACTGTACATTATAAATAATTCATATTATACAGAGAAAATGTAGCAGAATGTACTGATTGAAGTAGAACTGCAAGATGGTGACGTGTAGTAAGACTTGATTGTCCTGGAGGTGTAATATTAAGTTCAGAAGATTTATGGTTGTGGGAAAAAAACTGTCCCTGAACCTGCTGGTTGTGGTGCGGCTGGTCCTGTATCTCCTCCTGGATGGAAGGAGTTTAAACAGTTTGTGACTTGGGTGGCCGGAGTCCTCGATGATTCTGTGTGCTTTGCGCAGACATCTACTGTGGTGAAAAGACTTAATGGCAGGTAGTTATGTGCTGATGATGGGTTAAGCGGTTTTCACGACCCTTTGCAGTGATTTCTTTGCCCACACTGTGGAGCTGCTATACCAAACTTACTTCTGGCTAGTTTGACGTCTTTGCTGACATCTGATTAATAGCTTTTGCAATCAGTTTTTTTCTTAACTGCAGTGTGACGTTTCCTACAATGACCGTCAAACCAAGAACCAATAGGATGATGATGCAATTAGGGCAACAACTTTAAACTATCATGTACAACAAGAAGAGAAACTTATTGCATGTCATGAGCAAAATTAACACAAAACACAGATTGTGGGTTGGATTCCCAGTATGACCAAGCTACCACTGCTGGGCCACTGAGCAAAACTTTTTTGCTCAGTTTTAAAAATGAGATAAAAATGTAAGTCACTCTGGATAAAGACATGTGCTAAATGCCAGAAATGTAAATGTAATGTCACAGTTTGATGATGTAAAACTCCGGAATAGCCTTGTGTGTCTGTTTTTAATGTGTTTTGTCTGTCGTACAATCTGACATTACGACAACTGAGATGCTACAAATGGGAATCATGCTGGTACTGTCTGAAAAGCAACAAAGAAAAGGTTGCACAATTTGAGCACTCAATAAGAGAATGATGTAATGCTACTACCTGCCCCAAGCTACATTTTTTCCCTCTGAATTACATACTTTTTTGCAGACTTAACAGGAAGAGGATATGATCAGTCGAACATGAACTCCATTACCCTTTTTCAAAAAGGCAGAAACAAATCTCTGCTGGACATTAGATCTTAGTTATATATTAAATTATACTTACTTGTCTAATTACACTAAATTGAATTTTTTTATTATGAATTGCTTGCCAGATAGATCACCCAGCCCTGTACATAAAATAAATAAATACGCTTTATCTGCAGCTTCGACATCTCTAGCACCACTGACAAGAACAGATATGCTTATGTCTGAAAAAAAAACATTGACAAAAGAATAATGGAAGTATATGTGCGTTAAAATAATATCACAAAAAGTTTGATTAAAGAGGAGATTAAATTATAGACATGTTATATTGTTATCTATTATTAGAGCCTGAAATTTGAGAGCTGTACGTAAAGTCAGACATTTTAAAGAATACTTTTAAACAAATATTTGTAATGATTATCTGTGATAAATGTATTAAAATATCTTAAAACATCATAAAACTGAACTGAACTTGATATTTATATTATATTATATTATATTATATTATATTATAAAAAATAAATGAGAAATTAATTTCTAACTTCCTCATTAAAACTGCCTTATAATGCATTGTGTCCTGTTATATTTGGTTTTGTTTATTTATTTTCATTTAATAGACTTTTTGTTAAAATACTTTTCATAGTAAGTGTTATTGTAGTCTTTTATTAATGCCCCGAACAGTTGCCCCAAATATATTTTTTCACAAGATAAACGTCTTCTGTTTAGGAAACTGTCTCAGTTCTTGTCTGTGTTGATTGTGCTTTTAAATTACAGATATTAATCAAAGATTAACATGGGTTGTAAAAGGTAACACATTTAACATTTAAAAGCGGCTATCATACTCCCATATTTTCTTCTGTGCAAAGTGGTGACCCTTAAGTAGCTACCATGAAGCATTAGCAAATGTTCAGTTATGTGTTTAACAGTTCCTATGCTGTAATGCTAGATATATTAAAATGTTATAATACAACAGTGACTTCATAGATTAAATTTTTCTGGAACCTGAAGCTCAAAGAACCATATCATTCGAAAAAAAAAAATTGTTGTAAGTTTGTTGCTTAAGACGTGTCCTTCAACTGGCGTCTGTCATATCTCTGTCATACCCCTAACAGTCGGACCTGGCACAATGCAAATCTGTGTCTTAACCTCGATATCGGCACAGTTAAGATCAACTTAATCTTCGTCAGACCTAACCCAGTGGAGCATTTTCCATTTCATTAAAGCTTTGGTAGAGGATAGAATAATTTTGCTGAAGAGGCCGTCTGCTTAAGAAGGACACAAATGACACAGAACACTGGTATCCGCTAGCTCCATGGCTACCAAAAGATAATGCTGACATCCTATTAGGTTTTTGTCTAATGTGATTTCACCAATTGGATTATGTTGAATAAAATTGCCTTTGTATGAACTATCATTGACCATAATTTATGCAGGAAATCACAAGCTCATATACAGGTGACAAGGTTGACAGGAAGCATGTGGTGTACAGTAAGAGTGTGCAACAAAAGGCAGTATTTACTAGTTTATGCATCAGTTGTCCAATTTGTTGTCCAAGTCTGGTACAGACAGCTAAATTATTTTCATAAGGTACAGTATATTGTATAAATGAATAAGGAAATGTCATCATTATTAAGGGCTGCCTGTCACTCCAGTGGTGGAGTCACAGTGGCTTCACGCTTCACTTAACCAAAGGGTGAACTCTGATCACTCCACTGGCCTAAAGTTCAATGTTTTTAAAAAACAGACCATTTGTAACTACAGTCATGCATAGTACGGCTGCACAATATATCGTTTCAGCATCGACACTGCAATGTGTGCATCTAGTGGGTATTGTAGTCGATTGCACCACAGTTCAGAACACACATAATTTGTGGATTAATTCCAAAAATTATTATAGGGAAAGTTTAACATTTGTACATTGTACAAATAGAGCTATTCAAGCTATCTGGTAATTTTTTCATATTGCAATATTTATTGTAGAAAAACTAAATATCACAATAAGTTTTTTTCCAATATCGTGCATAGCTTAATTATTTCAGTTATAGGTACTACGTTTCTAATAAAACAGAAAATAACCCTATATTATATAGACATTAAAATCCCTGCACAGTCTAAATATAAATTTTAGTGGCTTTGTATCACTTTTAAATGCCAAACATATCCTAAAATGGCTATTTAACCTGCTTCCTGTGGTAATTCTATTGTATTGACTGTGACGCAAGTCTAATGCAGTCTTTTATGTTGCTTTAGTGATGCCAATCTCACAGATGGCCTGTGTGACTCTGACTCTGAACTGGGCAGCCTGGAGACCTTGGAGAGGGGCAGCACGGATACCCTTGCTAATGGTTGCCGAGTCGACTCAGAGGCTGCCAAGCGACTGGCTAAGCGGCTGTTCTACCTGGATGGCTTCAAGCGGTGTGACGTGGCACGACACCTGGGAAAGAAGTAAGTGCATTAAACATGTAGGTTGCAAAATTAATGCGTTATGTAACTAAACACAAAGAGAAAACAACCTCTATTTTTTTGCAGTAATGAATTCAGCCAGATGGTGGCGTCAGAATATTTGAGCTTCTTTGACTTCACAGGGTTGTCCTTAGACAGGGCACTAAGGTAAGATCTGGTTTATTATTTTATGCAGACTGATATAAGCACTTGCTATCAACCTATATGGGTTTATCCTTGGGGTATTTACTGTACTTGTGTTTAAGTTGGGCTTAAAGATACAAACGCTGGTTAATAACAGTATTTTTAAAAAATGTACGTCCGAACCCACTTAAAATGACCTGTGTTATACATTTAATGATGGTATGTTGCTGACACATAACTGCTTATGACAAGGATATTTCAAAAACTTATTTTGTTGGATGCTCTGCCATTGCTAATAACATTCTGGCCCAACACACCCTACAGACCTGAGCTGTGGCTCGGCTTTAGAGGTAGGGCTGTCACGATTATCAAATTGATTTGACGATTAATTGTCATAGAAATAATTGCGATTATAATGATTTTTGCCTGTTTTGGGGCTTAATTGTTTGTTTTAAGGCTTTGACAATTTGTTTGTGAAAAAAAATTAAGCGTTCCAAAAAAGCAACTCAAAGCATTTTATAATCCCATTTGTGCCTTTACTGAAAATATTTTATTATAGATAATAGTATTTAAGGAAATCTATGTTTTGTGTTCTATCAGTGATTTTTATCTGTTTAGCAACATAAATTAATTCATGTTCTAAGCAGTTGCATTATGGGTCATAAACATAAGTTGCTATTTCCTCTTTTTTTTTAAGGCAAAGTTGTGGGAGTTGTTGGCCCTGTTGTCACATGTCTGTCTAACACTGGAGTCTTAGTCATGGTGCAAAGAGACTTCCTAAAAGGAAAATTTGAGCTCAGCATTCCGCTAAAGCAACACCATTGAACATTTGCTCATGGTTCCCCCATGTGGTTGATAAGCGCTATTGTCTGTTACCAGTGTTGTAAATACTGTCGCTAATAGAGCGTTTTTTTACCTATGTCACGTTTTGGTCAGATACCTGGATGCACAGCCATACTGGAGATACCTGTGAGATCCGTACAGTTCACTGCCATTGTTTTACGTTCAGTGCCACCAATTAAATTAGTAGTTCGTTGTTTGCTAACTTCACCCAGGCTACCAGTAAAAAATTTGACTCTTGCCGTCAAGCAGGTCGCACTTCTTCTCTGGCAGTGGCCGATGAAATTTTTACTGCCGCTACTACCTGTGCCGACCCGACCAGGAAAAATTTGTCCGGTTAAGAGCTGTTCTATCACCAAAATAATTTTATAGAAATTTATTTTTAAAAACTACATAGTGTTGTAGTACTATGTAGTTTTAAGCCCTCAGCTTCCTGCTATTATATATAACTGCTTCTCGCATGGACACATTCCAAAATATCTTTACTATGCGGTATATTTCTCTCTCTCTCCAAACCTGAGATATCTGGACCACATTTCTGTTCTGAAATGAAAAAGTAAGAACAGCTGGCGGCAATCCCTTGTCATGGAGCACTAATGGCATAAAATAACCTACCTGTCTGTGTGAGGAATAGTCTTCATTTTTAAAATCCAATTATAAAACTCATTTGGTCTTGCTGACCATACCCCACACTGCTGTAGTGCTTCGTCCAACCCATATTTTTCCCCTGTACTATTTTTAGGCCTTTTTGTATTTTTTTTAAAGTATTTAATATAGCTGTAATATACAGTATAATGCACACAGTATATATATATATATAATATGTAAGTGATTTATTTTGGTTCCTTAACTTAACTTTGATGGCTAATACCTCCTCTAACTTTTTTCTTGATTTTTCTTTTGATGGTAAAGGAACTTTCTGAAGGCATTTCCTCTAATGGGAGAAACACAGGAGCGAGAGCGAGTCCTTGTGCACTTTTCTAAACGTTTCTGTCACTGTAACCCAGAAGCCCTCACATCTGAAGGCAAGTATCTCTATATAGTTATGGATTATTGTTTATTGAAAGATTTGCCTACTAGAAGTAGCGCCGTGTATTGGCAAGGGTCTTATAATACAATACATATTACAATACATGGGCCACGATACAATATATCATAATATATATTGCAATACAATACATATTACAATACATGGGCCACGATACAATATATCATAATATATATTGCAATACAATACATATTACAATACATGGGTCACGATACAATATATCATAATATATATTGCAATACAATACATATTACAATACATGGGTCACGATACAATATATCATAATATATATTGCAATACAATACATATTACAATACATGGGTCACGATACAATATATCATAATATATATTGCAATACAATACATATTACAATACATGGGTCACGATACAATATATCATGATATATTGCAATACAATACATATTGGAATACACTACAATACTCAAAAACATGTAAAACAAACAGCAAAAAGTACAACAAATAAAAAAGCCTAATGCACCCTTATTTTTTCCGCTATGCTTGCTTCTTAGTCATTGGCTGGAGAATAAAGTTGTTTAACACACACTGAGTGAATCAGTTTTAAACAGTTTGAATATTTATCGATACTAGAGGTTAGCAAATCGATACACTATCCTGAAAAAAAACTATCACGATAGTTAGGTATCAATATTTTTACACAGTCCTAGTTAGACACCTATGCCACATAATCTAGTGCACCATTTTTTGGAGATTTCATCAGCCCAAAGCATTTCATCAGCCCAAACCATAAATACTTCAAATATTTAATAATACTACGGAAAGAAATGTTGAAGGCATTTTTAAATAATGTCAGCATGCAAGGAAAGGAAGATGCAGAAGAGTGCCTCAGTCTCATCCAATATAACCAAGGGGCCTTCTGTCAGTTTGTTTGCTCTCTCATACGCTTTTACACTCTTTCCCTGTCCTTATTGGCTGCAGTTTCTGTCTGACACTATGTACTTGAACTTTTGCCATGCCAAGCTGTGTGTGTGGGGACGTATGACATATGCTGGCATATGCGTGCAAATTTCATGTCAGTTTTGACACACCATCCTTGACTCGATGCTGGCTGTACATTACTATAACAGAAGAAACACCCGGCAGCTAAAAACGCCTCGTTAATATTTTGTATGTTTTTCTTCACATTTTCTTTAATAAAATTTAATTTGCTTTATACTTAAGAACAAAAGAACTCAGTCATCTAATTATAAAGATGTAGCTGTACATTACAGGTTGTCCACATTTTTAGTTGTAAAAAATGAATGTGTTTGAAGATGCACTGATCACTGAGCACTTTATTATACTAATCATGGCATGGAACTGGTTGTTCAATATTACTTTCTAGTCCCTGTTGACATGATTGTATTACCCAGTTCCTGAAAATATTTCTTTGTAGCCTCGGTTCTAACAGATTCTAAAAGAGCTCTTCTGGATTTTGATCTAGTACCTGGAAAAGCCATTGAAAACATTGTCATATTCATGACACCAGTTGAAGTGTATTCTCATGCTGGCAGGGAACGGTTACATGTTCAGCAATAATGCGTAGAATAATACTTAGGGCCAAAAAAGTACAGAGATGATCGACAAAGTAGTCTCTGTGACATCGGTGGTTCAACTGTTATATTACAAAGCTACGAGAGTACTTTTTCTGTGCAGAGAAAACAAAAATAAAGACTTTATTTCACATTTTTCATCTATACTGCGTCACTTTTGAACATGCGTTCACGCCAGTATGCGTTCAACGTCATCAAGCGAAGTTGCTGACCCAAATCCGGTGTGATGATATAAAACACACTGTATAAAAGCTATGGAAATGCACATCATCTTAAAGACCAAGCCAAAAACAAAACTTAATCAATGTAGATTTTGATAGCTTTTATCAACGGCATTATGGCGTATCTGTGGAATACTGACCCAAAGCTGGCATGATGAGGTTAAAAACATACTGTTGTAAACAGTGTTGTAAAGCACTGATGTCACATAGATTACTTTATTGATTATTTTTGTACTTTTGAACAGTAGTTACCCTGCTGGGAAGGTCAGAGAGTCCTCACATTTTATCAAAAATCAAGTGTTTCAAGTGTTTCAAGTGTTATCAAGTGTTTTCCGAAGATTAAAAAAAAGGTCTTAGGGTTTAAAACAACACGAGGGTGGGTAATTAATGACATTTTTTGGGTGAACTATCCCTTTAAATAGGTTTATCAGTATCACTCCACAGTCAAAACAATTGAGTTCACATTTTATCCTTATTAGTTGATGTCTGCATGATTTTCTGCATTGCACTGCACTGAAAACCTTCTGGTCTCCTTTGTAGTATCTGCTGATAAAACCCAGAGCTTAAACCGAGAGTAGACCGTCAGAGATAAAAATTTAAATCAATCTGTCAATCTAATATTAAGTTCAATGGAACAAAGGAAAATGGGCAACAAGAAGCAGCCGTCAGTCGTTTTAACTGTTTTTTTAACACTATATTAAATAAAATGTTCTAAAAGTTGCTAGAAAATTGTTTTTTTAGTTTGATTTTTTTTTGGTTTACAGATGGAGCCCATACGCTGACCTGTGCTCTCATGCTTCTAAATACAGACCTGCATGGCCATGTATGTATACACACATATATAGAGAAAACATCGCAAAACTATTATTTACCATTTCATATAAATACATAGGAAATATATACAGTATATAGAGAACAGTAGGTTAGTCAACCAGAGAGCAGCGTCTCAAAAAAAAAAGAGAATAGAAAGGCTAAATTAAAAAAACTAGCAGAATATACATCCTATTAGCAATTAGCAGATTATCCACAGCCTCTATTTTTGTTTTTGCTAGTGATTTTATTACACACAGCTTCTCCAGAGATGCAGCACATTTTGTAATAATTGCAAATGTAACATATGGAAGTGCAGAGAAGATGTTTGATTAAGTTGCATGTACTACATAATTACTGTCTTTGGTTGATGTGTAAAAACACCTAGCAGTGATTTAGAAATGCTAATGATCCTCGTAATTTAACAGTCTACTGTATAACTTTGGGTAAAAAAGTTCAGTGTTTCTCAAATTTCTAGTCATTTGTAGTATTTATTTTAGTCGTAGCTTATTGGTCGTTTAGTTAATACTAGACATATTCACAAAATTTCCACAGAATTCCTGTCACTGCATCAGTAAATTGTTTACTAGTTAACTATGACTAATGTGAGGGAAAAGTTCACCGCAGAATCTTATAGACAGCGATAATCTTTTTCCAGTCGATCTCGATTTCCTGTCAGTTTGAAATGTTACTTTTGACTCTGTGATATTATTTCCTAAAGACAAAGCCATTTTTTAAACCTGCTGTCCCTCTAACACACTCCTGTCTCTTTGTTTCTGGCTTATATTCCCTAATACACTTTCACCCCTACCGTGGCTGCTGTCATGATCAGGTGGTAAGTGCAACTCCTTCCTACACTGTTTAACCTTTTCCCCTTTATTCTCATACTACATTTTTTTATTTATCATTTGTGCTTAACAAAACAGAATGTACGTTTAAGGCCGAATCTTATCACCTTTAAGATAAAGTAAATGTTACATGTAGAAGCCTTTGTTTTTTTGTTATTTAGATGATTCATAGCAAAGCATATTTGCATGTTGTGGATAAACAAATCCTCTTCTTATCTCAAAGAGAACAAAATGGTGCAGTATGAGAAAGCTTGGGTGATAATTGTTTTCTAGTGACAAACTACCGCCATCTGGTGGTGAACGTGGTAGTGGTAAAAACTGGTCTATCAATTTCCTGTCATTCTTTTAAATCTTCATGACTTTCTGCAGCTACTACAAATACAACACAATACTAATCACACAATAACATAAAGACTTAACAGTGACATCCTGTGTTGTTTTAGAACATCGGGAAGAAGATGTCCGGTCAACAGTTCATTAGCAATCTGGATGGGCTGAATGATGGAAAAGATTTTCCTAAAGAATTACTCAAGGTATTTAACACAATAACTAACTACTCACTCCACTCAAACAGATCAGATTTAACTTTCATGCTGACATCACTATTAATAGTGTCATACTCATCAACTCATCACCATTAATAATTAGCCCAACGCAGCTATGTAATATACTGTAGCTGTATTAAATTCTATCTGTCAGTCCTCGAATGCTGTTTTTGCCACTTCTCCTTTGTATTTCACATAAATATGACATTGAGAATTACTTGCTTATTTGTTTTTGAGGGCTAAAAGCAAAATCTTACCATTTCTTCAGTATATCTTAAACACCAATAAACACCTGGACTAGCACGCTTTCACTGTACCACAGTCAGAAATTAATCAATCACAGAAAGGAATAACAGGCACACATTACCAACCAATCACCGAACACATATTTTACCGTAAACAAGCATATATATGCATATTAAAACTTTTTCACTAAAGACTTATGTTTATCTTGCTGTGTAGTGTTTTGTTGATTCATATATCTTATATCTGGTCTTTCTGGTTCTTTTTTTAGGTTCTGTATAATTCAATAAAGAATGAAAAGCTGGAATGGGCTGTGTAAGTATCTGCTCTGGATTAGGAAATACACTCTGTAAATAATATGAACATTGGGACACCTGACCATCACATCTATATATATAAATATATATATATATATATATATATATATATATATATACTATACACACTGCTCAAAATAATAAAGGGAACACTTAAACAACACAATGTAACTCCAAGTCAATCACACTTCTGTGAAATCAAACTGCCCACCTAGGAAGCAACACTGATTGACAATCAATTTCACATGCTGTTGTGCAAATGGAATAGACAACAGGTGGAAATTATAGGCAATTAGCAAGACACCCCCAATAAAGGAGTGGTTCTGCAGGTGGTGACCACAGACCACTTCTCAGTTCCTCTGCTTTCTGGCTGATGTTTTGGTCACTAGCATGAGACGGAGTCTACAACCCACACAAGTGGCTCAGGTAGTGCAGCTCATCCAGGATGGCACATCAATGCGAGCTGTGGCAAGAAGGTTTGCTGTGTCTGTAAGCATAGTGTCCAGAGCATGGAGGCGCTACCAGGAGATAGGCCAGTACATCAGGAGACGTGGAGGAGGCCGTAGGAGGGCAATAACCCAGCAGCAGGACCGCTACCTCCGCCTTTGTGCAAGGAAGAGCAGGAGGAGCACTGCCGGAGCCCTGCAAAATGACCTCCAGCAGGCCACAAATGTGCATGTGTCTGCTCAAACGGTCAGAAACTCCATGAGGGTGGTATGAGGGCCCGACGTCCACAGGTGGGGGTTGTGCTTACAGCCCAACACCGTGCAGGACGTTTGGCATTTGCCAGAGAACACCAAGATTGGCAAATTCGCCACTGGTGCCCTGTGCTCTTCACAGATGAAAGCAGGTTCACACTGAGCACATGTGACAGACTTGACAGAGTCTGGAGACGCCGTGAAGGACGTTCTGCTGTCTGCAACATCCTCCAGCATGACCGGTTTGGCAGTGGGTCAGTAATGGTGTGGGGTGGCATTTCTTTGCAGGGCCGCACAGCCCTCCATGTGCTCGCGAGCGGTAGCCTGACTGCCATTAGGTACAGAGATGAAGTCCTCAGACCCCTTGTAAGACCATATGCCGGTGCGGTTGCCCCTGGGTTCCTCCTAATGTAAGACAGTGCTAGACCTCATGTGGCTGGTGTGTGTCAGCAGTTCCTGCAAGACGAAGGCATTGATGCTATGGACTGGCCCGCCCGTTCCCCAGACCTGAATCCAATTGAGCACATCTGGGACATCATGTCTCGCTCCATCCACCAACACCACGTTGCACCACAGACTGTCCAGGAGTTGGCGGATGCTATAGTCCAGGTCTGGGAGGAGATCCCTCAGGAGACCATCCGCCACCTCATCAGGAGCATGCCCAGGCGTTGTAGGGAGGTCATACAGGCACGTGGAGGCCACACACACTACTGAGCCTCATTTTGACTTGTTTTAAGGACATTACATCAAAGTTGGATCAGCCTGTAGTGTGTTTTTCCACTTCAATTTTGAGTGTGACTCCATATTATTCTTACCCCTATAATAACCTCCACACTCATAAAGGTTGATATGCTCTCAACTAGCCCTAATTTGGTTTATCCCAAATGTGCTCTTATGGGGTAAAGGGTCAGCGCTTTGTGCAGCACCTTCCACATCTTGTGCGCAGTGGCATTGTCATACTGAAAATGGTTTGGGCCTCTTAGTTCCAGTAAAGAACAATTTATGGGTGCACTGATGAGATGCTCACAAACCTCTGGCTCTGCAGAGTATAGAGGATTTCTGTGCTGCAAATAAAGTTAAGAAGTGTGTAGCTATGTAAATGTAAATATGTCTCTTTTTGCAGCGAGGAAGAGGAATTAAGGAAGAGTCTGTCCGAGCTGGTTGAAGATCAGTGTGAGGCAGGTGGCAAGCGGGTCGTTAGGGTAACGGATGGTAGTAACCCTTTTATTGCCATCCCGCTCCTGCTCAATGCTGCCACATACAAACATGGTGTCCTGACCCGTAAGAGCCATGCAGATATGGACGGCAAACGCAGTAAGTGTTACAGACACAAAGAGTATAACATGCACAGTATGAATTTATGTGTAAACGCAAACTGCTTCCAATTCGCTGGAACTAAATCTGGATATACTTAATGCTTACAATAGGGAGTTTTGAACAACAAAAGCACCAGGTCCTGATTCTAGGGGGTAACCGAATACAAATACATAAATCAACATGAAGCGATCATGTGTAAAGTACATCTGTGTGGAAGAATAAATATATACTACCACGAGCTGGCAGTAGCCTAATAATTAACCTAAAATATTTAGCATTTAGATTGTTGATAGTGATTTTCCTGCTCCAGTAAACGCTGTCTGATCATTACATGTTTCTTACAGAGAGATATATATAGGTAATTAGAGCGGTACGACATTTTTTAATACATACATGAAGATACCGGTACACTGAGACAGCAGCTTTGGTCAACATGGTGTTAATGTATAACACATAAGGCTGACATATATAAAGTAAACAATTTAGGCCCTAAAGGGCTCAGTCTCTAAAAGGTAACACTCTTAGGGTCCTGATTAGACTGGTCCGAGTGTGTGATTTCTCAGTGGTTATGGTGTTGGGCTGCTAAATGAAACATCATAGGTTCAAGTCCCAACTCCACCAAGCTGCCACTTCGGGGCCCTTAAGCAAAACCCTTAACCCTCAACTGTTCCAGTGAAAAAATAATGGATAATCGCGTCTGCCAAATGCTGTAAAAATGCTCAGCTAAGCTAGCTGGTGGTGGACTGGTGGATAAAGGAGATAGCACAGATATGCCTTACACCTGAATACAGCATCCTTACCTATGTAGCTTCTCCTTTCTCTGTCTGTCTCTTTCTATCATACGATCTGTCCCTTTTTTTTTTTTTGCAGCCCCGAGAGGTCGACGAGGCTGGAAGAAATTCTATGCCGTGCTGAAGGGCATGATCCTCTACCTGCAGAAAGTATTAAGCACACACACATACACACACACACACACACACACACACACACACACACTGACTTTGTCTTTTCCTAGACTTTTTTTTCTGATTTTACACAAACACTGCTGCAGCATGACCCAGCTTATAAAACCCACTCAGTGTGTGCTCTCTGTCTCCCTCTTGTGTTAAGGATGAGTATAAGCCTGATAAAGACCTATCTGAAGTAGACCTGAAAAACGCAGTGCGTGTGCACCATGCTTTAGCTACCAGGGCCTGCGACTACAGCAAGAGACCTAACGTTCTCAAGCTCAAAACATCAGACTGGAGAGTCTTCCTCTTCCAAGCGCCGTAAGTTTGAAACTGCATTTAAATGATCTAATTTCTTAGAATTGACATCAAGCATTTTTAGTAGTATTTACTTATTTTGTGTTACACGTGATACAAATCTTGTGTTTGTGTAAACTTGATGTCTGTAGGAGTGAAGAGGAAATGATGTCATGGATCTTCAGGATCAATCTGGTGGCTGCTCTGTTCTCTGCTCCTGCATTTCCTGCTGCCATAGGGTCCATGAAAAAATTCTGCAGACCTCTGCTTCCCTCGTCTACAACCAGGCTCAATCAAGTAAACACAAACACCCCCACCCCACACACACACACAAGACAAGATAGTTCAGGTTCTGATAGAATTGAATCTTTTGGTCATGTTGGAAAACTGTGTTTATGACTTAAGCTATAACAAACATAAATATGAAATGATCATGGAATGGCGCTGATTCTATTTTCACATGAGACTACATGGTTTAAAACGTCTGCTGAATGTCTGATGCACATGGCATACAAAACTGGATATGCTTTCAGGATTTTGAAAGTCATTCTGGTTGCATTCAGAAAGATTTCCAGAGGTTTGCTGACGCTTACCAGCTAAACAATTTCCAAATCGTGTAAAGTTTACAGTGTAGTCTGATTAATTTCTGTAATAAACATCTATCATCTTTTTCTTTTAGATTCTTTACATGACTCTCAACCAAATTAGCAAAATTGATTGGTTGTTTAATTATACGTTGAAAACCTCTTGGCCAATAAAAGCTGCTATGGATTCCAGACCTTCTGTTGTTAGTTTAAAGGTCAGAATACATAGAACTGTGTCCAGAGCCGGCCCAAACCCAAGCAGAATTCTATTTGTGGGTCCCCTTAGTGACAACCCAGTGACTTAATTATTGCCAATTATTGATTATTCGCACACTACATGCCTAACACACTTATTATCAGTTTTATTTGTTGTAGCTGTGTTGTTTACATCATACTAATGTTTTTAACCTTCTAAAATTTGTAACAGATGAAACCCACAATAGTGCTCAGGGGTTCATTTGCACTTAATCTGATTAATGTAATGTACAGAAAAGTAGCTAAATAATCCAGCAGACAGTATAAGCCTAGTTAGTTTAAATACTGTATTTGTGCATGCATCCTGCATCCTCTTAACATAATATTGTGGTGTTGTTTTTTTATTTAATAGTTTTGCATAATTACTATTATATTACATATATATTATATATCTATATAATATATATATATATATATATATATATATATATTTATATATATATTTTTTTTTTTTTTTTTTTTTTATGTACTCTTGGGGCCTCCTGGTGGCCAAGGGGGACCTAAGCAGCCGCTTAGCTTGTTTATGCCTTAGGTCTGCTCTGACTGCGTCCTGTATAACTAAAAATCTTTTTTCTATTTGTCATGTAAATATAAATACTTACAAAAAATGTCAGTACTGTTTTAAGTGTGACGCATAACATACTGTTACACTGGCTAATCACTGTCTTATCACTTGGTGAGTATGAGTAGGAGTAAGAGGGTGGTTAGTGCTTGTCCTAAGTGTAGTGGTAATGCAGCAAGATTTGGCTTTAGATGTTTTTTAGAGAAAATACTTCAGACTAGCTTTACCTTCATTTGCAAAATAGAATAGAGCTTTTTTTGCGGGAAAATATACAGTGTCTGTTCATTTGATGTCTCTAACTTCTTGCTTCAACTGTCATATTAACACGTTTGTGCAGGAGGAACAACTAAAGTGTCATGAGAGCAAGCTAAAGCAGATCTCCTTAGAGGTAGAAGAGCACAAAAGGAATCCACCGGAGCTGATCCCTAAGAGCAAAGAGTCAGAGGAGTACCGCATCAAAGAGCACTACCTTACCTATGAGGTCAGCAGCACATTGCAGCACCTTTCCTACATTACCACGAACCACTTATAATGCACATAATTAAGGGTGTGCTTAGTTTACACTTTTAACCGCTGTGTTGTTGCACATGTTTTGCAGAAAAGCCGTTATGAGACATATGTCAACCTGCTGCAGGCCAAGTTGTGTGTGGGAAGTGACGACCTGGATAAAATCGAGGCCAGTGTGTTTAGCGGAGACAGCAGAGACAACCACATGCGCAAAACCCAGTCCAGTCCCTCCATCAGCCATGCTCACGGCCTCAACGGACGAGCCACTCACAAACACTCCTCAAACAGCTCTAACTGAACGTTCATCACAGACTCCCGGAACTTTACCGCCTGTCTGAAACACAGCTGAGGTGGCAGTGGAAAACGGTCTGTCACTTTGGAAAAGAAGAGACACATGAACGTAGCATTAAAACGTCATTATTATTTAAATGCACACAAGGTTAAAATTCATTTAAAGTATTATTAGTATTATTATAACAACATTTTTAATACTGAAGTAAACAACGTGCCAAAAAGGACATTGAGAAGTAGGAGGAGACCGAGACTGTATTTATATTAGAGGAGCGTGTTAACATCACGTGACTGCGGGTGTTTTTGATAGCACATGGCAGGTTCCTGTGATGTTTGATGAGATGCACTATGATCACAAGGCTGATTTTACTGTGATGTCTGGAGAACATTTTACTGCAACATCATGGCTTAATCTTTTTTGATGTCAGTCTGAAATCACTGCGACATCATTACATGTTTCTGGAGTGTTTTCTTTACAAGGTGGAGACTTAAAGTAACGCCATGATGCCACATTTCACTGATGAAGCCACAGCACATTTATTTGATAAGTCCATACTTAGAGCTGGATTCCTGGCTGATTTAATTTGATATATATATATATTTTTTGCGTTACATGTAGCATTTGGCTTATTCGCGAGGCCTTTTCCGATGTCTCAGCCTCAGTAGCTGTTTTAAGGGCTCTGTCACACGCTGGGGTGTTTGGTTTCTGATTCAGCTGAGCGGTCTAAAGTATGATGCAAGTCTCCCCACTATTTAATATGTCATATTTATTTATTGTAAAGGGTTTTTTTCTGAGCCATGGACGATGGACTCAGGCACTTGTAATGTTAAAAGCAAGTTATCTTAGCTAATTCTATATATAAACTCAGTTCTTTTTCAATTAAGCTACCTGTTTGGAGCAGAAGAGAACCCATTGCGAGGTTTTCCTTTACAGTATCACACAAGAAGACAGGGTATGTGATGGAAAACAGGAACTAAATAATTGCAATGTATGTATGTACGTGCCTGGGTTTGTGTGTGTATGTATATTTGTATGTATGTGAGTTTGTGTATGTATGTATGGATGTGAGTTTGTGTGTATGTATGTGTGTAACTGTGGGAGAAATAGAGAAAAAGAAAACAGACCGAAAATGAGTTAAAGGGAGTCTGCAACCCTTTTAATGTTAATTCAGTTCATCCAGTCTAACGCATCTGTAGCATGTGTATGATCACCACAGTCCTCATGCTCGATCCAAACTGCTGTATATAACATTATATACCATCACATGAAATAACATAAAAATATGGTTTTTTTTAAAAAAGAGAAGCTTCATAAATAGCTAAATTAGACATAGGAGAATGAAATGAAAGATTGTTAGGACTACAGGAATGCCTCAAAAACGCACTTTGTCTTAGTGGAAAGATAGAAAAACAACAGAAAGATAGAAGACCAGCGTTTTAACATGTTTTCCTGTATTGCGGCACAGTGAATGGGGCTTTAGGCTACTGCTACGGTGATATTCATTGCTCAGCATCAGACCAACAATGACGATACGCAATAACGTGACTCGTTACGGCGTTCCGTATTGTCAGTGACAGAAGGCAAAAAGACTGGTAGTGACACAAAGTGGAAGGCAGAGTAAAGCAACAAAGTTTATGCAAATGAGAAGCAAAGCAGTTTGGTGACTGCCAATGATTCGTATTTGGTTCCAAGTATTTTTTTTTGTCTTACAGTTTCTGAGCCACTTTCTGATGATTGCTGTGTTACTACAGAGCTGAACAATTTTATCTACCCAGAATAGAACAGCATCAGTGTTTCCCCCCCTCATGTTTAAGCATGTCGAGTAGTTGATAAAAACCATGAGGCGTAAAACATAATTTATTTTACTCAAGTAGCTGATGAGTCAAAGCATAAAAGCATTGCCAGAATTCTTTATCTTTATCTGAAGACATCTGATGTGTGGTTAAATGAAAAGTCTTTGGCGCCGTCCACAATCGCATACTTCTATATAGTAGGCGAAATTGAGGTCTGAAACCAACCTGAAAATTTTGTGGGGTTTTTTTCCCTGCTTACACAATTGTCGGCCATATCCAAGCTGTGCCACAGCAGAGGGAAAAATCGGATTTGGATCACTTGGTACATGCAGTGAAAATGTAGCCGAAAAGTTCCCGGTTGATTTATAACTCCAGGCCGGATTATGAAGTATGCATATGATAAGAAGCTTTAAGTGCTTAAGGAAAGAAAACATTGTTCCTTGTAGTTAAATTGCACTTGTTTAATATCATTTAAGTTATTTACTTCAACTATTTATTCAAGTTCTCATTATCCAACTTTAAATTTGCACTGATGTGACATCCTATGTCACGTGCCAATAGCACCAAGTAGGATGTGATATGTCTGAATTTCACTCATACTATATAGAACATAATTGTTTAACAGTCCGAAGTGCATACTTACTGAAATGTATTACATACTCAGTAGTGGTGTTTGGTATGTGATTTTGGACGGAGCCTTTGTGTGCATGTTTATTAGTGAAGCTAATAAGGCCAATGCTGGTTAAAAAACATCATTGAACTAAAAATCAATTAGATGCAAGTGACTGAAATAGAGCAAAACGTTAATAATGTCTTATTAAACCTTACCTAAAGCTGTTCTTATATAATTGATTCAAGTTGAGTGATTAATTCTATTTTAAATAATAACATTCCTAACAAATTATATTCCAAATAATTCAAATTGCACATTCTAATACTATTAAGCATATTGAGGGTTAAGAGTTTTGCTCAAGGGTCCAAAAATTATAGTTCTGTCCTGGCAATTGAACTCACAACCTTTTGGTCAATAAATAACCACAGAGCTCATGTTGCTGATACCCCAGACATCTTCTTAACACATGAAAGTATTCTAACAGATAAACTGTACAGCTAATTTATGATCTCTTGACTAGTCACAGTCTTGAAAAATGTACTTTATGTGCTTTTTGCTTAAATATTACCCCAACATCTGCCCTCTATTTAATTTCTACATATTTCCTTGAGCCATCAAGAGTTTCTGTTTTCTTTTTCCTGATAAATTTCTTGTCCGTGGTACTTACACATACAGAACAGATGCGGTAGATTAAAATTACAATGAAAACGCTGCAGTATTTCTAAAATAAGTGCTTTGTCAAAGTAAAACCCAGAAGTCGATTACGCAATGCTTGAAAGGGACACTAAAGTCATCGACGTCTTCTCGCAAGTGGACCAAACGAAGCCTTTCTGGCAAACAGGACTCGAACCTGAAGCAGCAGGACTGCACATTCAGACCAAGAGATCTATTCACATCTACATCATCTCATATCTGGAGCTTAATGGACTATATGATACAAAATCTTTTCAAATGCATTATTATTCCCTAAGAACCAGAAACATCAGAAGAAGAAGACTGCTAATGGGACTCTACGCTTAGCTCCTCAGCGACACAACAGATGTCTTTTCAGCAGGGGTGCCGCTAAGGGGAGGAGAGGGAGTTAGGATGATTCTAAGGGCCCATGCACTTTAAGGGCCCCCTAAGATTTGTTTTAATAATATTAAAAGTAGCAGTAATGTAATAGTATGTTTGGTGCAGAATGGGTGCAGTAGGGGACCGGACCTCAAATTCTTTCATAGGGCCCAAAATTGCTAGCGGCGCCCCTGCTCCCTGGTGTCTCCACCCATGTTCATGCCCATGGTACAGACTTTGCGTGTTCGAGGAAGTGCAAGTAGGTTTTTGGTTTTTTTTGGTGCAGTTTTGACACATCACCGAGAGTGAGAAAATGAGCTCATGGCTCCTGCACTGCTATATATAAATAGCATAAAGAGCTGCAATTTTATACACTGTTTAGTAACTGCTTTCATAAAAATGACTTCCCTATACTTGTTGCTTTGGCTGTTGTGCTAACTCTGATTTTCCCCAATGTTTAGGGTAGACCACAAACGATGTTGTAATAAAAAAAGATTGTGATGATTATTTTATATATTTTTTTTTACCTGTTCTGATGGCATATTTCCTCAAAGCCCACTCGTTTGTTCTGGTGTTGGTATGATGCACATGATTATGTAACCATTTCATAAACAGTGCAGCAAACTAGATCAACTGCAAAAAAGAATTAATGCATCATCTAATGCATCAACTAGACCATACACACACACACAAACACACTAAGCAGGCAAGTAAGTTAGTCAACTGATTCCTAAAAAATGTATAAATAATAATCATTTGTTTTACGAATTTTAATTTCCCAGGCTGTTAATGTAATACAATATTAATACATTTGGTAGCGCAGTGGTTAAGGTGTTAGACTGCTAATTGGAGGACTGGGGTTCGATTTCTGGCACCACCACCGAGTTGCCACTGTTGTATATCGCCCTGGATAAGGGCATCTGCCAAATGCTGTAAATGTAGGTCAGAAAATGTACAATTAAATGCAAACCTAAAGTCATTTTTCATGTTCAGATGTGTTTAGGAATAAAAACTTAACTAAAATTTAAATAAATAAATTATTATAGCAGTGAGACTCAATCTGAAAGCAAACACATATGGATGTGTTGGGCACAAACCTTTCGTCTATATTGTATATTTGGGTAAAATTCCAGCTAATTAGTTTATGCGTACATTAGCTTTTTGGCTAAATTTCCTTTTAATTGCAATAATTTTTCAGTAGAAAATAAATGCTGAATTTTTTTTCCCTTGCTGTGAACTGTGATTGGCTAAATGCTATTGAAGCACATTTATGGTTGCAATTGTTTTCCTAAAATTTTCCAAACATTTTAAATGGCGATTTATATCCCTTAATTAATAATCTTTAAATAAACACCACAGAATAATGTGACAAACATATAATTCCAATTATTATCAGACTTCCAGGCTTTGTAGCACTGAAGTTTTTATGCTGGCTGAGGCTCCTAGCTGTTAGGGTGGGGTAAGGTAATTTTTTTTTCAGCACCGTGGACAGCTCTTTATCCCATCAATAGAGGGCATCATGACATCCCTCATGGGTGCACATCTATATCACTTTATTTCTTTAATATGCAGCAATTTCACATATCGATTATATATCAATTGATTAATTCATCAGCATACAATCTATGGACAGGGTTAAAGGGCATTTGGACTTCCAACCTCTACAGTGGTAAGTATTCTCTAATCGTTTGCCATTAGAGGGTTAATAAACAGTACTTTAATCACTATAGACACTAGCCAGGGGGGGGAATGAAGGTTTTATTGCAATTAGTCATTTTTCAGACAAACAAAATCAGGCTTTTTAACTTAGAAACAAAGCACGTACCTGTACAAAAACACACTGGATACCAATAAACAGAAATTCAATAAACTTGTGAGAATACACAAACAGCAAGGGGATATGTGTGTGTGTGTGGGATACAGAAGATGGAGGTGGATGATGAAGAGTGGGATGAGAGGTACTTCTCCTAAGCCAATGTAAGCACCATAATTGTGTTAGAAGGAAGGCAGAAAAGAATCTAAAACGGTTGGCTGAAGTTTACCATGGATACATACATGAGCGCAATCATCACAGTATTTTTTTGGTTTTTGTTGTTGTTTTAAATCGTCAGACATTTTAACCAACTAAATAAAAGAACAGTTGGTGCACTACTACTTCATCATGCAATTGACTTTAGTAAACCTTCTGCAACACAGACAAAATAGACTTCAATACGTAGAAGAACATACATTTCTGGCCAACAGTAAATGTCACAAAGCCTGGAAAGTAACGGACTGTTTTCGAATGTGAGATCTTCTATCAAAAATAATATGCAGACGTTTTACTTTTCTTAATATATTTAAAGTGCAAGTATTTATCCGTTTGATTCGATGCTTTCTGTAAGTATAAAAGACAAAGGAAATAAAACAGCAATATGCTTTTCCTGTATATATATATATATATATATCTCTCTCTCTCTCTCTCTCTCCTCTCTCTCTCTCTCTCTATATATATATATATATATATATATATATATATATATATATATATATGTTTTATATATTTTTTCCATAAAGAGGAGCATCATATGTAACAAACCATATATACACACACATACACACATATTACGTGTCATATATTTAATCTCTTCATTACAACACATTTTATAGAGAATAAAACAGGAATGAAACATGGGATATGCAGATTCTTCTTTTCATTTCCTCTCACAGTAAATCCATCCTTTTTTTTGTCCAAATATTGTTTTGCACCCACAGCCTGTACAATTTCTCTGTATGTAGAAAGACAGAAATATGCAAAGAAGTATATGGAAAGCAGGGGCCTGTGACAGACCATAACGTGAGAGCCGAAATTACAGAAAAGTGAACTGAAAACTTGCAGCGATGCACATGCACAAGTGCATATATATATGCACACACACACACACACACGCACACACACACACACACACTCGGAGGGCTGTTTTAATTTTTGCTGCATGTCACATTGTGTTAAGTCTGGGTTGAATCTGTTTCACACCTGCAGCTATAGAAGAGCTTTAAAGTCATCACACAGCTGGAGAGCAATGATATTAAGAAACACACATTCGGACAGTTAAGGATAGACAACGATAGAAGAAGCACCACTAACAGGAGATGTTATGTTAAACTTAACTCAGGTTCCCCAACTCACAGCTGGAGTACCCTTCAGGATTTATTCCTGCATATGAACCAAGAGTACTATATATGTATATGTGTGTGTGTCTGTGTGTGTAAGAGAGCACGTGTGCGTGTTTTGCTCTTTATCAATATGTACTAAAAGCACACTGTGGACTGGAAGCAAAGCCAGAACTTTGCTGGTGTGGAGTGAGTGATGTCGAACCCCTCTTTGGGTGGAACACACACTCTCGGTGGAACGCTGCCAATTTTGCAGGCAAAAAAGTGAAATCACAGAGCCATTTAGTACTTAATAGCACCTTTAGAACGAATTATAGTTCCTTTTTTTTTTACTTCGAATAAGCCTCCTATACAAACCTGTGCATTTGATTGAAAGAGGCATCTTTTGAGTGCAAAACAATCTGTATATTTGTGATTGGTGTAAGATTGTAACGATCTGGTTCAGACCCCCTTAAAGAAAACCCGTTCTAGCATGAAGGGCTTGTTTTTATTTCCAGTTTTGGGATGTGTTAGTGTCGTTTGTATGCCCTAAAAGCTTAATCGGACTGGTCATGTCATTGCATTTGTGGCACACGTCGAAGAGTTTGATAATCACATCAGGGCAGTGATAAAGAGAAAAAGATTAGCCTAAACACCCAAATGGGAAAGGGGAAGGCTAAAAAATAGAGAAACGTCTATATACAGGAATTTAAATAGCTTCTGCCTTAGAAGTAAGAGCTGTAGTAACAAAGCTCGCCTTTTAAAAGGAGTACAATCTATACCAAATCTAACCAGGAAGAGTCGAGAGAAAATGCTCCTGTGTGCTCGAATCACAAGCCGGTTAAGGATACCAACCAGAACAGAGATGTTCATTCTGATCCCCAAACATCAGGTTTAGATTGAGGTTTTGCATCCAACCAATCAGAATCCACACGGTTTAATCAGATTATTGTAGCCTTTAGGAGTTGCTGCTTCTGCTTTGGCTGGAAATCGAATTTAAAGTCATGCTGTCTGTGGGATTGTACAGATCTGATAAAGGGGAGTCCTCTGCTGGAAAAGCCCAGTGAGTCAGTAGACCGGTGGTGTTAGCAGGACTATTAGCAAGCCCGGCTGCATTTCTCCCTCTCCCAGCTACTGTATAAACACCAGCTGTCAAAGTTTTTTGCTCCAACAAAAGTAAACTTATTTGTATCTGAACAGTGTTAATGTCATATTTTAAAATATTTAATTCTTTTTTTTTTAAATAATAAAATATTCAAATAGAATTTTTTTGTCAAATAAATATTAAAGACTCCGTACAGGAAGCATTGTGCCATAAAAGAGAGAAATGATCGAACCAACGTTTCGCAACTTCTCGAAAACCTCCTAAACTGAGCGTGACACTTAACGTGACATCTACAGCCACGTCATGGCGGTGAGGCTGCTGAGCAACCAGCAAAAAAAGCTTATGTTCTGCGTACGGTCAATGGAAAGCAACCTTTGACCTAAGCATCACAGGGAAAACAGTCCAAACAGTCACAAATTTTGTAGTAACTAAAAAAATTGCATGCGTTCACACAGAGTGGATAACCTATATAATAATGCACAAGGTGCTTTACCCAGGGGTGCCTGGGCAGGATAATGCACCAGACCCCCAAATATGGAGAGTTTCTGCTTTCCTGGACAACTTTAGTTCCCGATAGAGCCTAGTGTGTACTCATGGCTGTTGGACTTATCAAGATATCCCTGTTTATCGTGACCCTGGCAAAAGCATTAGCGCTATGGTCTTTGTTAGCAGAACATTAAACAGCAAGATGTGGCGCACGGTTGGCCAAATGAAATTTGATGTCAGCTTCGCGAGACTGACCAATCAGATATACTGGTGAGTTGGGTTTATTAGCACCATACAAAAAACGTACAGGCCTACTGCCTCTGCCTACTTCAAATAGCAAAACACAGAGCTGGAGTCATAGACAGAAAGGTTTCTACCGAACAGCTTATTATTTTTTCTCTTTAGCTTTTTTAGAATTAGGAGCTTGAGGAGCAAACGTCCACAGCCTCTGCGTGACAACCTCCGTTTACATCAACACAGTTTCATTACCGTTTCATTTCATTACTATCATCATCTGTGTTTCCAGGTGAAGACAAAGAGAAGAGAGAAACCCGTGAACCTCTTAAGAGTTTGGCTTGTTAAAAAAGGTTTTTAGAAGCACCACAAATGGCACAGCGACAGAGATGATGTGAGGAGCAAGACGAACAGAAGCGCATGACACGTCAAGCATGTAAACGTGTGGCAAGCATTAAGGCACCAGGTTGGTTTTGGACGTTGTAGTGGAGGCGCCACGAAAGGGCACCCACATCTGCGCATGCTCACACTAGTGAAACAGCTCCTTTTTTTTTTTTTTTTTTTTTTTTTTGGTACCCCCCTCCCATCACCACTCCAACAAAAAGAAGAAAACAAAGAAAATCCCACCGAAAACGTGGGCATTTTTTTAATAAGAATCTAAATACATCTGATTCACAAAATCATAAATTTGCATTTCTAAGTTAGCACTTTTAATGGAAACGTGCCCAAACGGCAGTGGGCACACAGCAGAATCCCCAGCGCTGGATTGACACCTTGCCCATTTGTGTCCAGAGGAAGAAAATGAGCACTGTGGCTTAAACAGTGAGGATTTTGCTGTGTGTGGTGCAACAGGGTTGATATATTTAACAGAGATAAACGTTTATTGGTCATAATAGTTTCTACTAAACCTGGAGTACAAAACAAATGTTGCATGACGAGCTAAAACGATCTCCTTCGCTCTTTTTGCGTTTTAAAGACATACGAGTAAAACTGCACGAGTTCGTCACATGCCGCGGGTTCGATCGGGATTAACATCCGTTCAACAGATGGACTGTACAGACCGACCTTCATCCTAAACGTACCTTCAAACAGAGATTTCCTTTTTTTTCATATTAGACATTTGGTTCATATATTCCCAAATAAAGTAGCTTTGTGCTGGAGTCTTAGCATTTCTGTTTTCCTTTTTTCCCCCCAATTTGCACTTTGGAACAGTATCGTGTTATAGTTTAAACGTGTACAAAAACGCATGGGCAAACAGACACACTCCGACCTACGACATTCTGACCGTCTGGGACACAGTTTGTGGATCGTGTTATTGATAGCAGCGGCTTACTGTTATATGGTTGAGTAAGTGGATAATAACCGGTCGATGAACGAAGTGATGCAACTGCAAATCTGTGAGTGTTGCGTTTGATGACGATCCACTTGAAATCTCCCACTGCGCCTTTTCATTTACAGTAACGTTTGTCTACATGGTCATTCGTCGTCTCATCCTTGTATTTCAACGTAAATATTCCGTACTCGCCGTTAAGCATCACGTCCATTAATCCTCATCCCCGTCATCGCCGTGCAGGGCCTCTGGTAAAAGCTCGCGCGCCCTCCGCTCTCTGCTCCTCTCCTGGATCTTCTTCATTTCATCCGCGTATTTGCAGAACGTGGAACCGAACTTGGACCACACTTTGCACGGCACCGTTATGGAGTTGCGGTATGTCGGCTTTACCTCGCTGACCCGCATAAACACCCCATACTTGTTGGAGCCCACGTCAAAAAAGAAGCGCTTATTGTCCACGGTGAGCGACGTGCCCTCGGGCAGCTCCGCCGGCTCCTCGTCCACACCGTAGTCATCAATAAGCTTGGCCAAAGCGTCGCGGAACTCAATGAGTCCCTGCGCAGGGAGAGCGATGGTCTGGCCTTGCGCCGTGCCCAAGCCGGGGCCCCGATTCACGGTCTGTCGGATCCTCAGAAACCGCCCCCTCTGGTTCTCCTTCAGATCCATGTAGTACTTTCGATTCTCCCTCACCAGAAACTCACTCTTGAGCGCTCGCCGCGGCTCGTCCTGCACCGTGTCCGGGTGACTGGGGCCCAGCTGTGCGTAGTGCTCTATAAAGTCGCCCAGGTAATCACGAAACTCCACGGCTACAGACATGGATAGTGTCAGACGACTCTTGTTTCCCGCAGCCCCGACCTCGGCGATCTTCAGAAAGCGGCCTTTGGCGTTCTGCTTCACATCCAGGTAGAAGCGTTTGTTTTGGATGTCAACGCGTTTTGACGCCAGCTCCTCAGTGTCATGCTGAAGCCGCGATGAGGCGCCCATCGCCACCTGGTGCATCGGGCCGCTGCCGGGGCCTGTGGCGAAACCTCCGTGCTCACTACCGCTGTCTCTGTCCGCCATGATGCAGCCTCCTCCGCTTACCTTCTCTCCCGTCTCTCCCTCAGCCTGCTTCTAACCCCAACAGCCACTCTCGCGATATCTATAAACAACGCGCAGGAAAACGGAGGTACTGTAAAGGCGAGGCCTACTGTAGTCCGAAAGGCTGACGATTGTGGGTGTGTTGGTTAACGTCAGAACGGCACATGACATGCGCAGCTTTCCGCAAACCTTTTTGTGTGCGTGTACTTGTGTTTGTGCGCGTTTGTGGAGAAAGCAAGAGATGCATTATGACGATGTAATAATACGCCAAATCTGCAAAATGACAAAGAAAAATGAAAGCATGTACACATGAAAGTTAAATAAAATTTGGAGAACACAGTCAATCGAAACAGCAAAAGTCTCCATCTATAAATGAAAGCTTTCATCATCCAATCAATCATCTCCATTCAGCTGTGTTTACTTCCAAGTATCTTTTTCTGACTGTTTTTCTAACCCTTTTTAACACTGATTTGTTTGAATGTTTTGACAAACTATGCGTAAATTGCATCTAAGTATAACGCAAAAATATGCCCTACAGTTTAATGAATAAGACATAAATAAATCAGGCTAGCAGAAAGAGATACAGAGTAAATTTAAGGATAAAAATAACAAAGCAAACATTTGCATTGCCTACGTAATGTACGAAGAGATAAATGTGTGTGGGTGGTGTGTGAGAGATTGGAGAGGGGATGGCGGGTGATGGGGGGGTTCTGTGAACTCAGCACCGCGGACAGCACCGGTTCTCGAGACCCCAATAGGCAGAGCCAGTGCCATATTTTATAGATTTTAGGAAAATTATAAATGCATAAAAATAATGATTTAAAATCTGATAGACACCTTTTTTTTAAATTCGTAGATGTAGAAATCGTAAAATTCTGTGTCTGTGCAAAGTTTGGTATGATTGCAGAAATTAATTTGTGTACAAAATCTGCGCGTCATGATTGCGTTCTTTGGCCTGCAGATGTCGCTCTCCAGCAGTTTATAAGCGTCGCGCTGTAACAGCTATGGTCTCACGACGCATTTAGTCTATGGATACGACCAAAATGATGCAGACACGTCTGTCACTTTAAATTCGTGTTTTATTCATAAAGACGTACTGTGCAAATCCATTAATATCGATCGTGTGTCATTACTGTAAAGCTAATGCGTTGTCTTTCTGGTCATAAGGTCTCCTCCCTTTATATATAGACAGTACCCATTTAACCAAATACCCGCAGGACCTGTTGCCGTGGCAAATATGGCTGATAGGATTGTCGGTGTGCTTCTCTTCGGCTGTTTCAACCCGCACCAGGTCGCATTTTGGGGCAAAATGGTAAATGCGACCTAAATGTTGCAGCCGATTTCATTAAAGAAGGACAGCAGTGTTAAATTAATTTCTGATCGCCTGGGCATTTATTCCATTAAAGCTCATTTCGTAGCTCTATTGCTTCCGAGTCTGCGGTCTGCGGTGTTCTATACCTCTGTGTACTCTGCTGTACAGAGAAAAACTCCACTGACGCTTTGCACATACATTTGATCGGCTCACGGTGGGATTACGGAAGATTTCTGCTATCCTCCACTTTGCCGCATGCAGCTTGTTACCATTGTAGCCCCTATCATTTAGCTTTATTTGCACCAAGGAGCACCAGACGAGCAGACAGGAGATAGATGATTTTTGGTCGCTATTGGTGTGTGTGTGCGCGCGTGTGTGCATTGAGCAGTAGAGGGGACGCGCTTGTTGCATCGCCCAGTTGCACGTCTCGCGTGTGTTGTCGCCCTTTGGAGAGCAATTCAAGCGTAAAATCTACCAGCAGATCGTACGATCTGACACATCGAATGTTTTTTTTTTAATTTTTATAAATCCATTTTTCTGTGTATATGGAACTAAAATAATGTCTTAAGAATCTTTTTTTTTTCATCTGTGACAGTATGCCCACCCGGGCGAGGACATTTTACTGGACGCAAAACGACTAGCGGTGTCTTGCAGAATCTGTGCTCACGCGAGGAGCGTAATTTATGAACGCACACCGGCGTTGGGGGACTGCGCTGAAGGAGAATGCAGCAACGAGCCTTTTTCCGCCCCGCGCCGCTGCTCGGGGCCGTTTCCGGTTCCTGAGCGTCCCGCGGTCCCCTGTCACGAAACCGCGCGGGGAAAGCGGCGCCCACAGATGGCATGGGCACAGCCTGCGCAAGGTCTGCCGCTCTGCCCCATCAACGGAGCTCACCCGTCATACCCCTCCGCCACCGTAACCCTACTCCGTTGTCCTCCTCGTCCCGCGTTAGCCCCAAAACCACTGCACCTGCTCCTGCACCACCGCGGCCGGCCGCCCCTGAGCCACAGCCGACGGCATGAGGAGGTTTGATGCGGTGCACTTCTCCATGCTGCTCATCGGGGTCTCCTTTGCGTGCTACGCCCCGAGCTTGGATTCCCTGCAGGAGCAGGCGTACCGATCGGCCGTAGTGATCGAGGGCGAGGTCCAGGAGCTGCCCGCCAACGCCTCCGCCGAAACGTACAGCGTGAGTGTCCGAGTCCTGGACGTTTGGCCGACCAACAGCGGCGGGCTCGAGCGCCAGCAGCTTGTCACCGTTGGCGACTTCAGCTCTGAGGCTCCGTGCGTCGCAGTGAAGAAGAACCATAGATACATATTTTTCATGGACCCAACAGAGGAGCCTTTGGTGTTCAGGGCGTCGTTTGCTCCTCGCGAAACCGTTGAAAAGAATCTTAAAAAAGACGTGGAGCGCGTTCTGTGCGAAGACTGCGGTAAGTTTATTCTTTATACCGGCCAGCATTGTGTGTTGGGGGGACGCGCGCTATTGCTATGGCAATGCGTTTCTGTAAGTAATCACTTTAATTAATATATAATCCCTTTTAGATGTTGCATTTATTTGTAAAAAAAAAAAATATTATATATAAGTGTTTTCAATTGTATGTTTAGAAATACACCAGGACCACATAAGCTTAATTACTAATGATCGTTATTTCCCAGACCACGAGCTCTGATGTTGACCAGGCTGCAGAATGCACAAGCGTTTTAATCTATAGATTAGGCTACTTCATTTAAAACGTAGTTTCAAATGATGCAGTAGAAAAAACGATGTAGCATTTGACCTGGCTATCCTTTTCTAATCATTTAACAGAGAAAACACAAGTCACTGGCCGAGAAAATGTTTGACCTGCTGTGTTAATTTAGTTTAATGCCTCTGCTTAAGGTGCTGTGCTTATGTGTAACCAATATGTAACGTTGCAGGTGTCCCTTTGCTTTTATTGGGCAAGGAGCGCAAAACCGCGTGATCGGAAACGAGGAAAAAGAGCTGTGTGAGAGCAAGTACTGCAAATAGAGTTCCAATAAAAATGCAGAGAAAGCCTATATAAATCTACTAGCACATACCATCCTGTGTTTTATCTGTTCCATTCAGTTATGGTTCTTCAAAACCCAAGCCTGATGTTACAGATGTTAATGTAACAAATGGTCAACTGTTTTTGGTTTATATGGCTGTTTATTTTTGTTTGAAGGGTTCATTTTAATTAGTAGTGATAGCAAAAAGTAAAAAAAAATACATTATGGATCATTTAAAAGTTATTTGATTTTGGATTTAACCATTCTTCATGTAGATAGTGGGACCTTTTTAAGATTAACAGGTAACTTTCGGTAATGTAGATGTATTTATGACGCACAGTAACCAATCCTATTGCATCCTATCTCCCACTTCAGATAACATATTTCAATGCAAAATAGCTAGAAAACCAGCAGATATCTGAGATGTTCCCAGCGAATCAAAGCAATAGTTAGATTATTCACTAGCTAGCTAAATAAGCAGTTACCTTTTAGTGTTTCTAATAGATGGAGGTAGGCTGAAGGAGGTAATGTTATTGAATTAAAGAGGTTTCACAGGTCCTGTCGTTCCTGAAAGGAAGGTTAGTGAAAAGCAATATCTTGATGACTTTGTGGTGACCATGTGGTGTGATTGTTGTTGGCAAGCACATATTCAAATGAGGTTTCTCGCTAATCTGCTGGGATTTTTATCTTCCAACAGTCTTGAGTGTTCACACAGAACTGTGTGTGTAAAAACCCAGCAAAGATTAAAGCAGGAGATTAACAGAGAATTACTAGACTGGTTTAAGGATTACAAGATAGCCATGTTAGCTCACACAAATAATCACACTTTACAACCATGGTGAGTAGAATAGTATCACAAAAACGCATAAGATGTTAAATTCGAGTTACAAAAGCAAACATTTACATTCACATTTGCAGCATTTGGCAGACGCCCCTATCCAAAGCAACTTACAATATTCCTTGTTATAGAACTGAGCAATTGGGGGTTAAGGGCCTTGCTCAGGGGTCCAGAGGTGGTGGCTTGGTGGGGCTGAGAAACGAACCCGGGTCCGCAAGTTGTTAGTCCAACAACTTAACCACAATTTAACCACTGCGTTACCACTTCCCCAAAAAACTATTTTTGGGATTCTACACCTGACAGTCAAGAAAGGAATGTAAAGCTATAGTAGCCACTGTTCATTGACAGTTCATTGGTCTATAAAATGACCACAAAGCTGTCATGGCTTTGTGCTTTGCTTGGTAATCAGTGAAATGCAGCACACATTAAAATCAAGTAACCTGTTGATCCACTGATTGCAATGCGGAGTGCAATTATATAAAACGTAGTAAAACGCAGGAGGATGTAAACTGGGAATACAATCTACAGATCAGACGTCAATTTCTGTGGTCTATTCTGGATAAAAAAAATATAGAGCAAGGTCCTTCTAGTTTGACTACTGGTCACCATTCTATTAGTTGCATTAAAAAAAAAAAAAATTTCTGCAGATGATGTCTAATCATCTGTGGTGACTTATAACTGGACAGGATATGTGGTGTGTAACTGCTGTTCATAATCTAAACAGATGTTTCCAGCTTCGGTAAAAAGCTCTGTGTCTCTGTACACAGAAGGAAGTGATTTATGCGTAAAGGTGGATCTGTTAGTAGCGAAGTTAATAGTGGGTGCTGTGTTAAGGTTGGAGTTCTTTATTCATACACAGACACACTGCATTCTGCAGTAGGATGAAAGTAAGAGACACGAGAGAGAGAGAGAGAGAGAGAGAGAGAGACAGCGCGAGAGAGAGAGCGAGAGCTGGGACTTGTATGAATAATGTAATTTGCTGAACAAAGTACAGACTCGTCTCTTTAAATAATACACTAGTTTGATATTGTCACTTTCTCTGTGCCAGGCCACACCTCAGCTACATGTGTCAAGTGTAGGTATTTGTGTTACTGATATTGTTGTGTGTGTATTTTTTTCGCCTTTTCCTTTTCTGAATTGTTATACCTTCTTTACATGGCAAGATAAAGAGTATATGAAGGTCTGAGTAATAGTGAAACAGCCCCAACTGATGGTAATGTTGTTGTAATGCAAGTCAGGTGAGCACATCAGGGCCCTAAAATCACACTGGCAATACTGAAGGGTTGCATATATTTGGTTCTCAAATTAGGGCATGTCATGTATAGTCATGGGGTTTGTCATTCAATAGTCTTAAGTGTGAAGTTGTTGTAGTTTGAATAATATTTAATCATTCAAGTTACACAACTATGTTTTTGGACTGGGGTTGAATTAAAAATCATTTCTAAAAGTCTAACCTGATTTTATATAGGTTATAGTATGTATGACAGTATGCTAATATGTATTATATGTATGCTAGTATGCACATAATGTATGAGATTTATAACAGTATGTTATATATACTGTATATGATAATGTTGGCTTAACCCTCGCTACTGTTAGTCACCATCTAATTATTTTCCTCCACCAGTATCACCGTTAGCAAGCCAAATGATAAACATTAAGATTTCGTTTTAAAGAAATGAATCATTTTGTGACACTCCATTGCTTCAGTTTGCAAAGTGTGATGATGATTATTAACTACATTACAGAGAACTCAAACTTTTTACAACGTATTACCTCGCCATGTACTGGGCTCCGTATATGGATAAATAATTTGAGATAGTGAATTTCTATATACACTGTACACATTGAATGCTTTAATGCAGGCTAAACCATTTTTGCCAGACATTTTATGAAAGTGATTTTCCTGGCGCATTCGGCTGACATATAGCGCAGTGAGGAAGTGGTAGTGCAGTGGTTAAGGTGTTGGATTGTTAACTGGACGCTCGGGGTTCGAAACCCAGCACCACCAATCTGCTACTGCTGGGCTCCTGAGCAAGTCCCTTAACTTCTAATTGCTTAGCTGTATAAAGAAGATAAATGCAAGTCGGTCTGGGTAAGGGGGTCTGGCAAATTCTGTGAATGCAGCACAAGCTTCTGCCTTTCTAACGTGTATTTAATTTATTAGATATTTTCATTTTAATTAAAAAAAATCAAAAATGATACTTTTAGTAAGTTGTGGTCGTTTGATCAATGATAATTTTAAGGGGCTGAAATGAAAGACGGAGGGGGTCTAGAACCGGCTCGTATGACAATGTTCTGAAACAGTGTTTTACATTAGTGCAGTATAACTGGCTTTGTGTTTTTAGGTTGAAAGTCTAGAAATAGCTCCATATAATATGCCCTATTAATTAATTTTTGGATTTTGAACATTAAATATGTCTGTGATTTGAGAGAACACTTTGGAAGATAATGGCTGGTGTGAGTATTCTTTGGCAGAGGAAAGATTGCTAATATCTATCAAATGACTGAATAATTGAACAGCTCTTAGTTTTTCTTCTGCTTTGCTTCTGGCACACCAGTCCTCTCTGCTATAGCCTATAGCACAGTATAGCACAGTGGCTCTTTTTCCAGATGTTGTATTCCGTGATATTTCTTGTTGCTCTCTGGAGGACTTCAAAAGGACTTAAAACTTACAATGCATGTTTGTTTGACATTTAAAATTTTAACAGTGACGAGTCCCTATTTTGGGATATAATTAATACTTAAGAGTTAGAAAATGCACAGAAGCCCAGCACAGCTGTAGGGATGCACGCTATCGAAGAAGAGGTGTGTGACTCTCTGCAGGTTAGCTCTTTGCTTACCTTGTGGTTGGTGCATTGCATCATCGAGACACACTCGCTGTGGATTAGATGAAAGCTGTTACCAGTGTTTTTCTGGATGCTTTTTTAAATAAGGCATATGCCTTTGTTAGTGTATAATGGCATATCTGTCCCACTGCTAGCATGTCACTGTGCAGTATTTTTAGATCAGTCTTATAGAAAAAGTGTAAATGATTTAGTACTGGAAATGAACAGATTTTTTTATTTCATGACTGTACAAACTGAGATATTGAATCATGCTTTATGAAATGACTTGCATGTTTTCTGAGTGGGTTTATGAAGTGTAAAGGGTCAAAACTCAGTTTAATTAAGCTTTAATTATGCCTACAAGGAGCAGGAACACACTTAGGAAAACAGTTGTTCAGCAAGAGTAAAGTGATTTTGTCGCTCCTGTAGCCGAATGACTGTGTAGTCATACAGACACTTATCTTTTTATCCCTCTGAGGATGTTGCCTATTTAAACTTACCGGTAATATTTAATTGGCCCTGCACTAGTTCACTTTACACCACTTAGCATAGTGAATATGTATACACACTAATGAGGATTTAATGGTAAATGTGGATTTAAAGATTTGTGCTATACATTTCATTTGTGTATGTGGTGGTGGTTGTGGAGGCGGTGTTGGAGGTTAAGGTAAGAATGATGTAGTTTTAAATATTTTAAGTTAAAAGTTTTGTAAAACTTCGCAGTAGTAATCTTTACTGAAAATTTAAGTGTGGAGGTGGGGCAATATAATTATTGTCTGTAGGATTTAAGTACCAGGAAGCGCCGTTTTCTGTTGCCTTCCAACAAAAAATAAAGCGCCAGCTCAAAAGTACGTTTTCATATTAACTCACGTTCCCACAAGTTAATATCTTATGGCCAGGAAAAAATAAAGTGGACCGAACAGGTCCCTAACCCTGATCACTATACAAAAGAATGTATCAGAAATGACAAGTTGTTATATGTGGGGAAGTGGTGGCTTAGTGATTAAGGTGTTGGACTAATACCATAAAGCGCGGGGTTCGATTCCCACCACCACCAGGCCACCACCTTGGGCCCGTGAGCAAGGCCCTTAACCCCCAATTGCTCAGTTGTATAAAACAGAGATAAATGTAAGTCATTTGGGCATCTGCCAAATGTTATTTGACTATAGCTATAGCCTACAGTTTATACTATGCACATGCATAATGCACATTATCCTTACTGTTAAATGTGTATTTATTTACTGTTTGTATTTATTTTTTTTGTTAATTGAGTGGCTTTTATGGTATGAGTTAGATTTAAAAACCCAGGCACAATAAATCGAATATCACATACCTAACAAGCCCTGTAACCACAATCAGGCAAATCTTTTCACCAGTGATTCATGGTAAGTTGTTGATGGGTCTTTGTAACACCCAGTTAACCTGTAAAGTGAACGTGAGAACCCAGGCTTCCAAAATAGTTCAGTGATTGAAAGAAAGATGTCTCTTGTCTTTAAAGGCTTGGGCGATTTGTTGGTAGATGTTCTAACTTACCCTGGCAATAAAACAGATTCTAGTAACATGGTGTCAGTTATGTAGGGTTTGGGATCTGATGGTTACAGATGTGATAAGGGAAGTGGTGGCTTATGGTTAAGATGTTGGACTACCAACTTGAAGTTTGTTGGGTTGATTCCCCAAGCACCAAGACCACTGTTGGGCCCCTGAGCAAGGCTCTTAACCCCCCCATTTGCTCAGTTGTATAAAGGAGATAAATGTAAGTCGCTCTGGATAAGGGCGTAATGTAAACTGCTTTCCATTTCACTGCTTTCTTTCTAGTAAAAACTACATCTTGTTGGATATAATCTAATATGCATTAGGACTGCTTTTTTGGTCATCTGCCTATTCCAAACCATCAGCTACCAACCCTATCAACTAGAGAGGTTTAAGCTTTAACACATTCTTCCAGGAGACATGTGACACTAATAAACTGCATTATTTCTACTTATGCAGTGTAAGACGGTAAGATTTTACCTCTTCCACATAAATAAGCTCACAGACACCTACAACCGGCTGGTGTAATGATTGACATAAGAGATAAAGCATACCATCCCCCTCCCTCCTCCTTATACAGCATTTACAGATTCGTTCTCTACCTCTCTTTCAACTCCTGATGATAGGACAAAGCACAAAGAAATTATTCTGGATAAATCAGTTCTGATCTCAGGTGTGGGCTGAATAGAGGCAATGACACATTCCACTGATGTCTTTAAATACATGGTTAATGAAGGGAGAGCATGCATTCACCAATCCATATGGCATCACCAAATATTCTAAGAAAACTGTTCCCAAAATTCAACCTTGCCAAGTCATTTGACGGCCATGTTTTCGAAAGAAAGGAGAGAGATAAGTTGAAAAATGAAGACAGGAGAGAGAAAAAATATTTTTCTCTTCTTTTCTGCCTGCAAGCCCTTCATCAACTATTTATCACTTTTGTTCTTCTCATCCTCTTTTCTTTTTTACCCACTTTCTTTGTAGCTGTTTTTTTCACAGGGGTGTCAGGAATGTCTAATTTAGAAATTGAATTGATAACAGTACAGTGCCTGGAGTATCGGGTCAAAACATTACTGCTTGGCATATTTGACTGATGCATACTAGGCTAATAGACATTAGCACTGTTAACTAGCCCATCATATCAGATCATAATTACTGCACTGCCAAACCCCATGATGCATAGCTCATCCTGTAAGTCATGCAGTTATGGGTGTTGCTGTTCTGGAAGTTTTTACTGACTTGCTGCCAAAACTACATGATTTTTCTGATTTTGCAGAGATATTTTTGCCTACTTGATTTGTCGAAAAAGCGCAAGGTTCCTTAATTAACCTCATATATTCATCTTATATATCCACTTATTCTCTAATTCGGGCTCACAGGGATCTGATGGAGCCTATCTCAGCTGTCTCTGAAAGGGCGAAAGGCAGGAGGGGTACATCCTGGACAGGTCACCAGTCCATCAAAGATCATTTAAACTCCTAACAGTTAATACTTACATGTAATTCCTTTGTTATTTTTTGTGATATTTTCACTCTTACAAATCTTATGAGCATTGTGATGATGTCACATGACGCGTTTTGGCCCAAATCTGTGCAAAATATATAAATTTAAAATGCAAGTGCTTTTGAATCCCCTGGAGTTTACTTGTTTACAGCTAAATGAGTACATAAAGTTTGCTCTGAATAGCACGACAGGAAAGACTGTGTGCCTTTTATCAGAAATGTTACAAAGTGAAAGTATGATTTAATTGTAGTCTGTGGTGTGATAAATTAGATTAGTCGATTAGGTTTGCATTGATTAATGAATTATGTGCTTCTATACAACAAACAAGCCTTACTACAATTTCTATTAATCCAGTTTTCTTTATTTTATGATCTATAGTAATGAAATGAGTTATAAATAAGTATGTACCTACTTTAAATCTTCAATCTCTCATGCTTGATGCATCAGTGGGTACATGCTTATACTTACTTATAATAGATTTGCCTCTTCAGTGATCATGACAAATAATCAAACATGAATACAGAGTGATGTCATTGCTTTAAAATATTAAACTTACATTTTACGGTTTATGGTCCTCTATCTTGGTTCATATTCTTTGATTAGCTCTTGCCAAGATGCTGAGGTTATAATGTGGCTGTAAAATTCTGGCTTAGACCAACTTGCAATGTCAGCACCTTTTGCTTTTTAATTAACCAACAGCTCATCTCTCAGAGCAATCCATTCACTTGTGCCTGCCCAAGCTCCCATGCGAGTGTATGTGTAAACCACGCCTGACATGCTATCTGCTTAATAAGCTCCTCCAATAGGCTGCTGTCTGCCATCCTATCCTCAGTAAGAAAGGAACCAGGTAAGAGGCACTGCAGTGAATGCCAGTCCCACACTGGGGTTCCCCCATCTGCCTGAAATAAGACTGGTAATTTGCTAGTTGAGCTGAATCATGTCTTACAGCAGGAAAAATACTGTGTGATGTTGATTGATTCAGTTTCTGAACAAAAAACTGAATCTCTTCAGAATACTATGAGACACATCTCATTTCGAATACAGTTATGTTGAGTTATTTGCTTCGAATGGATGTGCCATGACAATTAAAATGATTTACTCCCGTGTGCAGCGGCGAGCCCGTGAATTTATAACCCATTGAATTTTAATGCTGCCATGTATTTTGGACAGACATGACAAATCGCTAGATGTGATTCCTCACTAGATAATTGCATGCTGAACATGTGTATATGTGTGTATGGCAGTCATGGTAGAGCTCAGGGTTATATTAATGTGCCTGATTCACACACATACACACAAATAGAGATTGACATTGCATTGTGCGCATCACCGTAGAAATAACTGACAAAGATATAGATTCACAGCTTCTTTGCAAATTTTGCCCCTCTTAGGGGAAAAATAGAGGATTTTAGAAGTCTGAAAATTAGAGGAAAAAAATATAATTTAAAGGAAAATATAGTAAAAAATACAACGAGTGGATGTTATTTGCAGGAGTTAAAACAAAGTTATATCAAGATGAATGGGTGTTGAATATGAAAAACCTTGATCCAAAACTGTATGGAAGGGATGTAGGCGTACTCATGTTTCCAAGTATATTGATGACCAATATGATAGCAGTTTTTTTATTTTAATACCTTACTGTTTATTAACTTTTGGTTCACTGTTTGATAAAGCTGGACGATGGCGTCGAGATATCAGATAAAAACGTCCAATAAGACATGGTTTGCTTGGTGAAAGAAAATACTCATGTGAAAAGTTCTAGACTGGACAAAGTTTTTAAGTTTTTTTGAAACAGTTTATTTTAAACTACAAGGTTAACTCTAAGTGGTTGTCCTGTTAGCTTGCGTATTGCTACGGGACTTCTAAAACAGTGAATTACGCATTACATCAGGTCATGTTATCAATTGTTTGTAAATGTTAACTTTTTTTATTTTTAGCAGGATATATATATATAAAGTAAGTAGTTGGCAATAATCTGTAATGTCCATTCTTATTTTTCATGCAGTGTCAAATATAGTGAACAGAGAGGTAGTAGTACAGTCAGGTTTCTACCGGTCAATACAAAAGAACAAGAAACCCTATAAGCTACAGGTTGCTTAATGTTTGGAAATGTTTATCTCTCAGCCCAAAAACATAATCTAGTCCCTGTTTTTCATCCAGTTGGAAGACTTTATGTGTTGAATTAAAGCGTTTGCCCCAAACGTCAACGCCAAAATGAGTACTAGCCAGGTAAAAGCTGTTCGATGGGAAATAAGGTTTTAACCCCAGTTGTTTTAAACATATCCACAAGGGGTAGCACCGGACTTTAATCTCTTCTTTCCAGGCTTTGAGATCTTAACATCTTCAGTTTTGAAATACCTACTGCACACAAATGTACTCCCGCATATTGTTTAAAAAAAAAAAATAGCTTCATCCTGCCTATTCTGCCTAATTCCTTTTGTGTCTGAAAATCATGAAAACCCATGTATGCTGCAATAACATCGGCGAGAGGATTCAGCTATTTGTTTTTATGGTACTGCAATTCTACAGGAACTAGTAATACACTTACCGGATATAAGAAGTGGGATAAAGGTCCATTTTTCTATGTCTGTTATCTTCAGTTTTTTTTAAACCTGTAAAGACATACATGACATGGCATGTGATGTCATGTGACCTGGTCAGTGTCAAAATGCAGTTTAATTATAAGGTCAAAATAAATATTAAATTAAAAAATCATTCATTAATCATAATTGGGTTTAAATGTTTAATTAATAGAGGTTTTGAATTTAGGTCATATCGCCCAGCCCTACTGTTTGACCATTTTAGGTAAACTTTACTAATCAAGTATCTACTTTAGTGAATTGGGTGCAAAGCTATTTATTATCATATTTGCACTGAAGTGCCTTGGTTGTGCCCTTAAATAGCTGTGCCCATGCTCAAGTAGCGTAATTGCCGTAGCGGAAGACGAGATGTGACATTCAGCATCTAATTCTGCAGTGCAATTTTCAACCTTATTTATGCGTATGCATTACCGTCCTCAGTGACAAAATGGTGCAGTGATTATAAGTGCAGTCCTACAACCCAGTTTCATGGCAGTTCATGATTTACGTCCAGTACATTTTAACATAAATGAGCGATTTCACCCAAATGCCAACCAAATCTAACTGAGAAAAATGAATTGCTTACACACCACATTTTGGAACGAATAAGTCTTTCATTTAACTAGCATTTAAATCTAGACTCTGTAAGAGTGCGCACTGCATTTTTACACAAATGTACGTATATAATTAATTTATTTTGAAATCAACTGAAAAAAACGAATGACGATAAGATTACCTTCCAAGATAACCTTCTCAATAACACAAATTAAAATTGATTTATTCGTTTCTTTCTACCGATTGAGCACATTTATTTAAATTCCTTGTTGTGTCCTTATGGAACCGTTTGCACTCATTTGTACTTTCTGTCAGGATGTTTCTGGGTGCTAGCCAGATTTGGTCTCTTTGCTCAATGGGTTTCAAGAACATTGCCAGAACCCTTTTATTTCTAAATAGGAACATGTTGTACTTACTTTTACCTGATCCTGTTTCCAGACATATTGACCTTAAGAAACAATATGACTTGTGTGGTATGTGGTTGACATCAATAAGGCCGGGATGACAGAATATAAAAATATTACAAGAATTTTCTATGACATTTTTCAAATAAGTTTGACATTATTTTATTTCTGTACAATAAACGAGACACGGCTGATATAATTTCTTATTTTTTTCTTTTGTGTGTGATGATTCAGATAATCAGTATTAAGCACAGGTGATGCCTTCAATAGCTCCGAAAACTGTACCACGGGTTATCTTACATTGCATCAGTCAAAAGGCTGTACAGCCACAAATGATGATCTGTCTCTGTCTTTTCTGTCTCTCTGTTTCTCTCTGTCTCTCTTTTTCTCAATAGTGGTTTCCATGGTGACAGCTGTGCGCTGCAGATATTCTACTCTAAGTAAAAGAGGTGTTTCTAGTGCATGCTTTAACACTCTCTGTCTCGCTTTCTCACTCTCTCTCTCTTGCTTTCTCTCTCTCCCTCACACACACACACACAATGTATTTCACACCCTACATTTACAGTTATATATCCCAGTGGTGATAATTCAGCCATTTCTAATGACATAATGCAACTGTTGTCGATATTTTTAGCCATTTTAGGCAATTTTTTTCATTTTTTTCTGCATGTAAATGACTTATTAAAGCAAATACACAAGGTGAGAGGAGTGAGAACTGAGCAGCTCTGTTAATGCCTGTGTAAAATCTGAGAATAATTGATAGTGTGGTGTAGTGTGTGTGTGTGTGTGTGTGTGTGTGTGTGTGTGTGTGTGGTGTGTGTGTGTGTGTGTGTAAAAGAGAGGGGGGCAATAAGAGTTTGTGAGTATAAAAGTATAAACGACTGTGCATCTATTTATGTGTAGGCAGAGTATGTGTGTGTGTCAGTGTGTGAGAGAACCAGAGAGAAAGAGACAGAAAGAGAGAGAGAGAAAACGAAAGAACGAGAAAAAACAGCTGACCTTGAGTGAAAAGCACTGGATGGGAAGATTAGGGAACTTTGTGTGGGTGTGTGTGTGTCTATGCAGGACTATGCACAATAGATTTAGCACCGGCTTCCTTCAACAAATACCAAATATGCCAGAGGCTATAAAAACTGCCCTTAGCCCTCTCTGTCTGAGGCACATGTACACACACTCTCAGAGAGAGTAAGAGAGAGAAAGAAAGAGAGAAAGAAAGAGAGAGAGAGAGAGAGAGAGAGAGAGAGAGAGAGAGAGAGAGAACTTTTTATGTTCTTATATCTGGCAAAATACATAATAAAACTGATTTTAATTTTTTTTGTCTTAAATAATCACACAATGAACAGAACACAGTGTGTTTTTTTAATTGCTGTTATATTTAGATAAATTTAATTACTTAATTATTTTGTTAATTATTTTTGTATGTATTTTTTGTGTCTTAAGATATGGTCTTAGTCTGCTCCAGTCTTTAATATATATATTTTCTATTTAAACAACAAAAACAACATAAACACAATTATATGGTAACGGGATGCCTAAAAGGTTAAAAATACTGGTATGATGTGAGCAACACAGCTACATCAATAAAATTGATAATGGATGTGTCTGATTTATAGTGTGCGAATAAACAAGGATTGACAATCATTAGTCATATTGAAGTCACTGGCTGGGGTGGATCTGCTTTTAGAGAAAAGCTTGTACAGCTTTTACATCAACAAGCTTAAAATCTTATAAAAACATAAGCAACACAATCATTACACATACAGTTATTGTTGTAACATTATGAACATGGTAAACAGAAAAAAAGCCAACACAGCCTACGATACAAATGTACAAAGATCGCACAAGGATTAGAAACAATCTGTTTATTCAGCTTTTTACCTGAAACGATATATTATATAAAGGATACCTACATTTTGCTCAACTCTTTAAGGAGCTTATTGCTTACATCTGTGACGTGCCGTGAGGTTAATGGCTGGCGAGGCACCAAATCATTGTTAAATTTACAAATAGTTTTAACGAGAGCTTTGTGCTCTGTGCTACTGCCTGCCTCAGTTAATGCACGCATCCTTTAGAGGTGGCAACTTGTTCCACTTGCACCTGTAAGTACCACTCGTATGTAAGTTCTTGTTTTGGAATATTTCATACTTTTGTTGCAAAAGTTATGATACTTTTGTCTGGCTTGTTGCTTTGCCTCTTAAAACCTTGCTTAAAGTCTGTATATTCTGAATTGTATTAATGGTTTCTTTGTCCTCTTTCCACCTTCTACAATAAAGGGCTATCAGAGAATTATGGGCTTAATCCCAAGATGGGCCCCTTAGCAAGGCCCTTGACCCTCAGTTATATAAAAAAATATGGTAAATGTAGGTCACTCTGGATAAATGTGTATAAATGTGTGCGTGTGTGTGTGTGTGTGTTATAAACTGGCATTTCATTCAGAGCAAATTTCTGCCTTGTATAAAATCATATATTATTCTTATCTAACAGAAGTATTATTATAGTTATTATTTCAATACTATTATTGTAGTACGGCCCATGGATTACAATTCAGTGGCAGGGGGTTCCAGTTTTTATTATATCTTCCAGAGATCAGAGATTTAAAGTTAGACATAGAGAGCAAGCATTGGCTCTGTTCTTTGTGTGGGAGGTATGACAGTGAGACCCGAGTTATCTGTATCTGTGAGCTGACGTATTGGGAAGAGGGCATATACATCTTTTTTTTTCAAGTGTGTAACTCAGCTCAAAAAAGGTTTCCTTAGTTTTATCCTCCCTGGATGGTTACTGTCGTTTAATTGGTCAAAGCTGTTTGCTGAGTGGGAATAATATATTGTATTAACAAAAACAATTTATGCATAAAACGGACAACTTGGGCAACTGATCATTACATACATACGTGTTTTTCGTACATCCTAAAATTGTTCTTGTGTATATTTTATACTAACGTTGCAATTTGTGGCATGGGTTTGTGGAAATTAGAATATTTAATAGTTATAGTGAGATCAAGAAATATTGTCAGCAGAGCTCTATGCAGGACGCTTGAAGTTTTATCAACCATAACACACCATGTCCTCATGAAGCTCGCTTTGTCATGCTGTTATGGTCAACAATGTGGCATCAGTTTGGGTAAAACAGTTCCAGTAGTAAGTAGTGAAAATAATATAATGAATAAGTTTTAAAAAACAGGGCAGCATGGTGGCTTAGCAGTTAGCACTGTTGTCTCACAGCATGAAGGCCCAGGTTTGATTCCCGGGCAGGGGGTCATTCTGTGGGGAGTTTGCATGTTTGCCCTGTGTTTGTGTGGATTTACTCCGGGTACTCCGGTTTCCTCCCACAGTCCAAAAACATGTATGTTAGGTTAATTGGTGATTCTAAATTGCCCATAAGTGTGAGTGTAAATGTGTGTGTGTTTGGCCCTGTGATGGACTGGCGACCTGTCTAGGGGATGCCTTTCGCCCTTTCAGAGACGGCTGGAATAGACTCCAGCAGATCCCTGACCTGAATTAGGGAATAAGTGAGTTAGAAGATGAATGAATAAATGAAAAAAATCTAACAAATGTATTAATACAATGAAAGTAGGCATAACAACAGACACAGATTTTTTTCTTCATTCCTCAGATTTATTTCATTCGAGTCCCTTATTAATTTATTTCTCAATTCGGTATCTGTTTACTCATAATACAAGTGCACAAAGCGAAAAAAAAAAAATCAAGATACAGCTACACACACAGCTACAACAAGAAAAACCACACACACACAGTCAGTCCTTTGAGACCTGACTGGTGAATAACTGCACATTGAGCACTATTATAAAAATACTAAGAGGCTTGTATGTAGACTGCCTCCACGTGCGATGCTTTAAGCTGATGGAAGACAGCTGGTGTTGCTAAAGTGCTTACATGAGTAACAGGTAACAGCCCAATCTTTAAGCTAAAGACATTTGGAAATATACATTCACATTTACAGAATTTCGCAGACATCCTTATCCAGGGCAACTTACATTTATCTCTTTTATACAGCTAAGCAAATGGGGTTAAGGGCCTTGCTCAAGGGCCCACAGTGCCCTTGAGCAAGATTGGTGGTGCTGGGGATCGAACCATAGTCTTTCTGGTATTAGTCCAACAACTTAACCACTAAGCCACCACTTCCCACCAAATATACAGTAGATACACAAATTGTAAACATTTTGCTTCATGTTCTTCTTTTATGTTTTATGTTTCATTTTTCATGTTTATGTTCATGTTTTATGTTTCTTATGTTCGTGTTTATTTGGTCATGTTTTTGTCTTGTTCTCATTGGTTAGTCGTGTGTATTTATAGCCCTTGTGTTTCCCTTTTGTCATGGATTTGGGTTGTGTCCTTGTACTGCTGTTGTTAGTCTGTCAAGCTAAGTCAAGTTATGTGTATTATAATCAAGTTCATGTTTATTGTTTGTGTTCAAGTCAAGTCAAGCTAAGCTAAACTAAGCTATGATAAGCTAAGCTAAGCTAAGTTAAGTTAAGTTAAGTTAAGTTAAGTTAAGTTAAGTTAAGTTAAGTTAAGTTAAGTTAAGTCAGTTTAGGTTGTTTCATGTTTTGCCAGATGCTTATGTAGTGTGTTTATGTTGTAATTAAACTGCACGTTTGGGTTCTAAACTATACTTGCTTCAGTGGAGATTCATTACACGTTACAATGTTAATATTATGATTTATACCGTAAGAGACCATTTATACTGTATATAAGGGTGAAAAGAAACTGGCTTGTAATGACCATCTTTTTTATTTGAGTCATTGTTTTATTTGATCTGCTTTGTGCCCTTTAGTTGTAGTGGATTTAATGATAATTGCAGCACAAATTAGATTTATGTGTGTGATGCACAAAAAACAGTAATTCTTTTCTAAACAATTTAAATTGATTCTTTTAGCAAGTGGGGTGCGGCCTGTAATGTATTTTTATTTACAGGTTTGGAGACACCTTACCAGCACACCCACGTGCACTAAAGAGCGCACAGTCTGAATGTATTAATGTGCTAAAGAATTACATTAGTCCTTTACTAAGAGGCCCAAATATGAAAATGCCAGTGTGCACTAAGCTCCTGATATCCATCAAGACTCTAAACAACCTTAACCTCACTGAACACCCTTAAGAGTCAATCTTTTGTGATGCACAGGCATGCTGTCCAACATCTCACTAATCATTTTGTTCCAAAAGAACAAACAAACTTATTTTTAAAGCCATGCTCCACAAGTGGATTTCCAGAAGTGTGAAAATGGAAGTTATTATAGGAGTAAAAATGAGGCTAAATATGGAATGGGATGTGTTATAAACATATATTGTTTGTTTTCTTATTTGATAATAAGGGTGCAGATTGAACCCTACATTAAGGGCTTGTTTACACCTGGTTATGTCATGCATTTTTTCTAATCAATTAGTTTTCTAATTTGTCAAAACGGTTCCATTTATACTTGGCTACATACAGTTTAATGCAAAAGTTTGGGCACCCCTGAAAATGATCTTAATTTTAATTTATAATGGCTGGGTTTTCAAAGTAGCAGCTTCATTTGGATATAATTTATAGCTTAAAGAAAATAGCAACATTTCAGTTCTGAAATAACATTTATTTTCTTAAAGGATACAATGCAAATCAAAATCAAAATAGATAGGTGCAAAAGACACCCCAATGAAATAATAACATCAATATTTAGTAGAGCCGCCTTTTGCTGAAATAATAGCGTGTAGATGCTTCTTATAGTCTTCTTATATGTTGGATTATTCTTCAGTTCAAAATTTCTTCAGTTCAATCAGGTTTGACGGCTGACGAGCGTAGACAGCCCTTTTCAATTCAGTCCATAGATTTTAGATGATGCTCAAGTCTGGGAACTAAGATGGCCATTCTAAAACATTGTATCTGTATCTGTGCATGTATTTCTTGGTAGATTTGGAACAATGCTTAGGGTCATTGTCCTGCTGAAACAATCAACCCTGGCATTGTTCTCGAGAATCTGCTGATACTTCGTGGAATCCATGTGACCCTCAACTTTGACAAGGGTTTCTGTACCTGTGCTTGCCACACAGCCCAACAGCAGGATTTACTTTTTATGATTTCTTTATGCTTGCTTATTCCTTGTTATTTTTCTTCATCTTGTTTTTGAGGCCAAAGGGTTCCACTGATCTCTATAAGGAGTTGTTTTACTTGCTTGCTGGCTGTTTTCCTTTTTCAAGAAGCACAATATAATATATCGATATGATTTCTGTTAACTTTGGTGTTTTTTTTTAACCAGAAAAAGACGTTGTTCGAATTTTAAAAGTTGCTTATTGCTCTAATCTTTTTATTCCCCCAAATTAAGTAGTTAACTCCTATCAATCCAAGCTGCCAATCGAGCAAAAGACTAATTTATACTTTTTTTAAGACAGTAAACAAACTTGTATTCAGATGCTTTTGATTGTCTATTGTCACTCTGTTTAACATAAAACAGAGGACTGTAATCCTTCTCTGTACTAGAGGGCAAAGTAAGGGGGGTAAGCATAATTAAGATTCCATCTCACAATCAGCTGAAAACTTTCACTATAGCACCACTCTGTTTATTTTTAATTTAGGGTTTCTAGCATGTGGGTTGTGCATCGTATGTGCAACGCAAACAGCGCACTGCAGACTAATAAATATTTTATCTGACATGCAATATTTAGTTGAGGCTAAATTGAAGCTTTTTGTAAAAAAAACAAAAACAAAACAACAACAGGCTGACGATTGGAGGTTAAACAGTTCCTTTTTAGATGTAGAGCATCAATGGCGATTATTATTCTAACTTACTAAATGGACTTATCTAGCAGAGCTCTGATGTAAAGCTGAAGACTATAGTGTCTTTTAATTATCATTCAGCCCCTCATCTGTTTGAAACCACAGGACTGCTAAAAGCTGGATATGGTCACATGTCATACTGTTCCTGACATCAGATCGGATGTTATAAGGGTAGCAGATTATTGTCAGCTTGATAGATGGCTTAATGTCAACAAAGTACATAACGTTTAATATACAGTATAAGTCTTAATACAATATTTTTACACTATTTGGACAGAAGTTTTTCTACACCATTGGTTCTTAACCTATTTTGGACACATTTCACTTAAAAAACCCATACTGACCCAAACACTGTTCCAGCATTACAATGCAACTGTGCATAAAGCTCCTGAGATTAAAAAAAATGTTATGATCATCTCAATATTGTTGTCCAAAAAGTGTGGGTCATATCTTAAAAATAAATTGCTTTATGTGTTTTTGTTAGCACAGTTTTTTTCCCCTCTTGCAGTTATTCTGTCCTTTACTCTGGACTAGTTTTTCGCCAGCTTTTTGAAAGGCACAAAGCACTGAAGGTCACATGCTTTAGGTTCAGCACCTATTCTAAAGCCTGTGTGCGCTATAGTCATCTACTAAGAACATAATTAGATTCACTGGTCTTACTTACAACGTCATTAACATATTCACAGTTGCAACCTATTCATGCGAAAAGTTCTATTGTTGGAACAATGTTCCGCTACGTATATACACATGCACACCCTAATTTCCGCCAGATCTAAATTCTGCTGTAGTTGATATATATCTGACAACCTTTCATGAATATTTAAAGGAACTGTATTGCCTTTTCGAATCTTTTTTTGTCTTTTTTTTTTCTCCGGCATAGAAATGAAGTCATTTCCTCAACTATATTAAGGTGTAGTCCGTGTCGTTTGTCCCGGCTAAGAAACTTTCTGCACTGCGGTTGTGTTTTTGTGTATGTTTGCATGCATGCCTAAAAAATATTTAATACAATACACTTATTCTTTCATTGAGTATCCCAGAATGGAGGTTTGCGGTAGCTTTTTTTTCCCCTAGAGATGCCATACACAACACTGAGAAAGCAGCCTGGGCTATTTTGTTTCTACTTTCACCAGGGAAATTAAATTTGTGTGTGTTATTAAATTATGGGCCTGTTTTGTAACAGGTCTGCAGACTGATTCTGGTGAGACTGGGATGGCTCTATAAAAAAAGAAAAAAGCAGGTTGCAGGCTGCAGTTTCTTCATGGTTGCTTAAGGACAAAAACGAAACGAATGCTATTTTTTGCCTAACCTTATATTATATGTACATACTCTGGTAGAGTATGCGAATAATTCATCATTTTCTGATTAATTAATTTAGTACTTATACAACCTCTACTTGTTTAATAAAACATAATATGTGCAGCTTCAAACACAGAAAGTCTGGAATCCGAAGCAGCTTTTCTTGGCCAAGAAGCCATTTGACCAACATGTAAAGCAATTATTATAATCCATTATATTCAGTGTCACGTTTAAAACAAAAAGTAAAATCAGCATCCATACAAACGGTGTGCAACCGTACATTAATCAGTTTGGAAAGTTTTGCCAATCGAATTTATACCCTAAAACAAACATCATTCGGAAAATCCGTCATTTTGCTGATCCTTATCGTTGTACAGCTGTAAAGCCAAAGGATTTCCTATTGTAAATGTAAACTAGAGCAATGTGATGTCTTTGTTTCACATGTCTACCAGAAATCGAATAGATCCAACAAATCGAATCGTTGATTAGTCAAACTGAGCTTGTAAGGAATCCTTTAGTGTTCTTTTTCTGTATTTCTGTAACTAGAATAACGGCCCTCTGCTCATCCCAGGGGGTTAATTTGTTTAAATCTGTTTATATAGAACAGCTTTTTATCCTTACTTACTTCCTAATTTACTATTCTTTTTATTAAGTGTTAGAAAGTTCTTTCTTGTAATGTCACCTCTGGTTTGACCTTTTGGAAATCAAAATCTGCTGCTTTGATGCTATGCCTATAAAAGGTTATTCAATTCACAACTTCTGCACCATGTGACCCAACGAGCTTATACGGTTATCTATAATGTCAGTTAGATATTTTTTTTTGTTGTAAAAAGCAGACCTTTATTTTAATAAAACAATAAGTAAATAATGACAGGACGGGATGATTTTATTAGAAGATCAAAGTTTGCAACGGCAGAACATGTTAGCAGATATGATATTTAGTGTTCTGTAGGCTTCACATCCCTCTTCACATTTACTTTAATTACATTACATCACCTTATATCTTTACTGATCCTGTCTTCATTAAGTAACCTTTCTTTATTTCTTTATATTTCTCTTTTTCTTTGTGTGCGCCTTTCTAGAACTCTAATATTACTCATCCAGCTTTTCCTCCATGACTAGTTAAGTCCATGATTGTGACAGGCTTTCCAGCCATCCTTCCTCGCTCACTGCTTCCCTCTCGCTTTTCTAGCCCCCTCCCCCTTTCTCTTTTTTTCTGCTGTATGAGGGGTTGGTTTCTCCTGCAGTGCTGAAGCGTTCTGCATCGTTCTTTCCCTCTTCCTTGCTGTCTCTCTCTCACACATACAGATGCACACATCAACACACACACACACACACACACACACACACACATATACTGTCTTCTCTGCCACGCTCCATAATCCCACCTCAGCATGACAAACCGCAGCAGCAGAGACAGCAGGAGAGGAGACAGAGGCAAGGGAAAGAGAAAAAGAAGAAGCAAGTGAAGAAAGATAATCCGTTGCAGAGAGAGACGAGAACGCGAACACACATTCGTTTATCTCTGTGTGGGAAATGTGAAAGTATGCGTCACTCTGTTGAGTTGCAACTGCCAAGCAGTGCAGTCTCAGTTGGAAGAGAAAGAATAACAAGAAAAGACAGAGCAAAAAAAAAGAAGCTTTAATCAGGTACATAGATTCAAAATGTGCATTTTAATCCAAGCCTCAAGATCTATAAGACGAATGTGACCTGAATGTGACCTAGATTTTGTTATTCCTCATTGTGTGAATGACAACCACCAGACAAACTGTAAGCTCTAACTCCCTTATCACTTACCCCCTCAGACAAGGTGAAATGTTGGTGTAATGTTAAAAATTAATCTCTGTAATATAACATCTATGTTGAAGTTAAAGCTGCTTTATGTTATTTATAATCTTATTTTTTAAGCAACGTTAAGTTTGTTTTCTGGTCAAACCGGCGATCAGCTACGCTGGGACAATAATTTAATCTGTGTTTGTTGTTATTTTTAACCATCTGTTTTAATACAAAAGATTTGAATTTGTTCTAATAGGTTAAATGTTAAAGAGTTATATATTTCACTTTTCTTAGAGAGAGTTCTCTGTGCAAATACATTATTGTTAGCTGCCAGTATTTACAGACGTGTTTTTACTTCACTAAACTAAAGGGCAAATTGTTAGCTTATTACTATTTGAAACTTCTGAGCATTGGGTGTTGCAGCGCTTGATTGGTTGATTGATTGCATGCTTGCTTTGGTTGACCACTCAACTTAATTCTGCATAGGGCAGAATTGACATTCTATCCTGCAGTAGAAAAATGTTATACTGGATACACTGCATTCTGCATATTAGAACCCTTATGGATTCCCTCTAATGCCCTCGCTAGGATAGACTCCATCAAAAAAAGAAATATGGATCTGGCTATTGAAATAAAAAATATTGTTTTATAATATGGTACAAATCACCAAACTGCCACTGGTGAACACAGGCCCTCAACCCTCCACCATAAATTATTTCTGTTATCAACAAATCCTTATGACCATGACCCTGACCTCCATGATTTAGGGGCATTGGGCATTGTAGCATGGCTGACCCGCACTCTGACTCCAGCCTCCGAAGCAAAGAAAATTATTTTACCATGTTGTAATGTTATGTGTGACAATAATAAAAAAGTGTAAAAATGTCAGTACCTAACATAGTTAGCATAACAAACTACCAGCATATTTAACTTCCAAGCAACTCAAAAAAAACACAGCATTTTTAAAAATGATTTTTACGTTTATAGAACATACAAAAGGGCTTGGATCAAAAAACAAAATATGTTAATAGGCTTGGTTGGGGAAGTGTTATCTTAGAGGTTAAGGTGTTGAACTGCTAATCAGTAGATCATAACTTTAATTCAAGCTGCCATTAGTGGGCTCCTGAGCATGGCCCCTAACTTTCAACTGTGTAGTGTGACAAAAAAATAAATGTAAGTGCTCTGGATAGGGGCGTCTGCAAAATGGCAGAAATGTAAATGTAAATAAACACTCCAATGTCTCATATGATTAAGACTTTGTAATCCCAACTTTCTAAACTGGGCTATGCAAAGCTAGTAAAATTTACTGTACTTTAATGGATACATGATAAGCTTTTTGCTCTGCATCTTTTTGTAGGAGATTATTCTTGTGTGGTTGCCCAGCCAAACCAGTTATTGCACCAATGCTGCAATAAAATGATGACTTTTACCAAGTGAAGAGCAGAAGTATCAGTGGGGTTACAAAACCCATAGCACTTATCCTACCTTTAGGTACCTTTAGGCTTTTAAAGCTATTCCACAACTCCGGCATCTAAGAAGTGCAACAACGACCTTGAAATATGATACGAACAAACATTAGCCATTTATGATAGGACAAAAATATTTGGCACACCAGGAATACAGTTGGTCCGGGTGTCTGTATCTCTAGCCCACACTTTAGTGCTGGTTTTCCTGCAGAGAAAAAAAATAAGAGAGCTTTTAGAGAGCTTCAATATAAGCATATTATGGAAGTATCTTGGTGAACTGAAATCAAATTAAGGGCTTTGCTAAGGAAGTGCAAGATGTGACACTTAAGCTAGAATGAGAGAGAGCAATCCGGGGATTACACAATTATCAAAAGAAACTTTTATATACAGTACTTTACCAGCAATAACTTGGCTTCAAATTCGATGTTGTCAGTCATTACAGAACAGTTCATTACAGAACTGTTAAAGACAAAAGAATTGGAAGTTAACCTGTATTGTACATGCTACAAGACATGCCGAGGTGTGCATTAGCTCTGATTAGCACCCCAAGCACAGAGAGTGCTTATTTGCATGTTTGCTTTTTTTAATTTTATTGTAACGTTAGCCCCCGGTGTGTAGGGAAGAACTTGGTAAGTTGAGCATCAGGGTAAGATGAGCCATTTCTGGTTTCTAGGAAAGAGTAGAAGAAATTAATCACGTGACAGCATTTATAGGAAGAGGGAACCTTTCCTCATAGTCTGTGGAGGTGGCATGTGGCAAAAAAATAAGTTTTCTTTTTCCTCTAATAAATGCTATTTTCCAGATGTTAGATGATGAACAGAAAATATGAAAAAGAACAATATTCAGATAAATTACACCTCATTTGGCCCCTTTATAAACTATGAAACATTTCTCTGTGGGTGTGACAGCAAGGAGTAAGAAGCAACTGGTATATCCTTGTAACTGAAACAATAAATAGCAAAAATAAAGAGCTTTATTAAAAATTTTAAATGCTTTTGTTTTAACAGGCTACAAATCGGATATGCTGAAAGTCTATGTATCTTGTGTGATCTTTAAAATGCCTTTGCTGTATTTGGTTAGTTCTAAGTCAAATTTAGCTGTTTTCCTTGAATAAAAGAGAAAATAAAATAAAAAGGTTTTATTTGAATTTTTCGGCCTAACTTACCCTATAGATGGAATAAGTTTTGCCACAAGACAAACCTTTTTGTTTGGTGTAAGAATCATGAGACAAAAAAAATCGCAGACGTGTTAAAATGCTAAAAAAAAATAATTAATGGCTTGTCTTACCCCATTGTCCCTTATGTGTATATACTATTTATGTGTTGATTGTACACGAGTAAGAGTGTGTGGATGTCTCAAAGAGGTAGTATATTACTTTTTCTCCCCCTTCCTGCTCTTTAGTGAGAGTGATACAACTGTCAGAAAATGCTGATTTGAGCAAACACCGTCATCCACAACTGCAGTGTGCTGCAGGTTCATGGCAATACACACTCACTTCAAGGGCACACACACATTGGTGTAAAAACACACACCTTCATACGTACCAACACACATACCCACTGTGATGAGAATGTCTGCCTATGAGGTATTTTGATCCCTACAGAATAGCCTTTCAAAGAACCTTACAAGTGAAGCCATTTCAGAAATATATAACCATTTAACTATCTAAAGCTTCCACAAGCAACCTTACTTCTATAAAGATCAGCATCAATACGAAGTGCTTTATAGAAACAGGACTACAAAGATAAACAAACTCGTACATTAAAAAAAGGGAAATATATTGAAAAACGTGATAAAGAAGAGTTTAAAAAACAAAGCTTGTGATTCGCACTGAACAAATTTGGTTCCTTTTGTTTAACTTTTAGTTAATTATTGTGGGTAATGTAATGTAAAGCCCATCAGACCTATTACACTGGGTAGAATTACCGGGTAGAGCAGCAGGAGGGCTTCAGAAGCTTGAGGTGTGTGAGTTTTAGGTATGTGTGTTTGTTAGGGAACGCCGTAACCTTGAAAACAAAAAGTATAAAATTTTCCAGTTGTTTTCTAGGGATCACCAGAATTTCCAAAGCTAACTATGAAATATAATCTGATCTGCTGAGCTGTCTAGGGGACTTTCTTATAAAGTGAGCTCCTCATTCTATGATAGAGATTGAGCAGTTTTCTAGAAACATCATTTTTACCACCATGACCTATTAATTTTGTCACTTTCCACGTCCCATGTCATTACCATGCAGTGGGTCAGTATAGGGATAAAGATTGACTAGTAATCAAAGAACTTTGCCAGAGTACTGAGCTCCTGGGTTAACACTACAAACTGGTACATCAATTGTAATTTGATCTATTTTTAAATCTCACCCAATTTCTTCATCCTTTACTCGAAAATAAAATCCCACATAAATCCTGGGGTAACTAAACTTCATCTTGAGGGGCAAGGACTGTCCTCTTACTTTAATAGAAAGTTCCACTCTTTTCCTGGACATTAGACTTGGATGTATTAAATTACTACTCCAACTGTTTTATTTTTGGAAAGTAAAAAGCTTATGTTCAGTGTACCATGAGAAAAGCAACAATATAATACAACCTACAGCTGTCGGAATTATAACAACAACAACAAAAACAAAGGGATGTGTCACCATCAGACTTTTTTAGTACAAAAGCACGACCCCTGATCTGCCTAAAGTATTGAAAAGGACCGCTATACAACTTCAAGCTTGTATAATGTTTTTTCCATATCATCTACTGTCACAGGGTTTCTAACGGTCATAGTAAGACTAGCCACAGAGATGAATTCAAAAAACTCAAATATACCTAAAACTGGTTCTATCCATTAGGACAATCCATTAGGTTAAGACTCTTGTCACAGGGTCCTGCTCTTGTGCCACAATATTCTCAGTAGGGGGACAACAGTCTTGTCTTGTCACTGGTTATTAGCAAGGGCATGAAGTATCATACTAGGTCTTAAAGTAAGGCTCTGTAAAAATATTAATACCACTAATTATCGCAATATATATACTTTTGATAATCTAACCTAGTAGAAGTATTGATTTATAGTTAGTTGTATTATGGTCTTTGCAAAAAGAAATAATACAAGTCAAATTATTTTAGGAAGTGGGAGCTCAGTGGTTAAAGTGATGGAGATCGGGGTTTGATTCCCAGCTTCACCAAATTCCCACTGTTGGGCCTCTGAACAAGGCCTTTAACCCCCAATTGCTCAGTTGTACAAAAGAGATAAATGTAAGTCGCTCTGGATAAGGACGTCTGCCAAATGCCGCAAATGTAAATTAGCATGCACAAACATGTGGTGTTGTCAGCCAAACTGTAGTCATGAAATAAAAAAGGCAGATGACAAATGAAAAAAGACAAAAATAAAAAATGAGGTGTTTAAGATTTTATTGAACCATCTTTATTTTCTGTTTCATATGCCATAAAGTCCATGGAATATTTCTTTTTTCGTAATTAATGTTTAAAATGCAGCTGCACTTAAATTGAGAGACAAATAAAACAGTCCCAGAATATCTGCTATTGAATTTAGCAGTGTCTCATATCTGCTTTACACTCAGCCACCAGAAAAAACTGACAAAAATACAAGGGACTCATTGACGGACTGTTTACTGTTTAATTGGTTGTATTGACATTGTTTTATATTTAGAAGGATTTCTGGAAATATAAAATGATGTCATGGTACAAGGAAGTGGCAGCGGGTTTCTATCTGTGTATGTCTGTATACGTGGTGTGTTTGTGAGTTTGTTAGAGCGGATGAAGGTTCCTTGTGGGTTGTTGACAAAGAGAAAAGCTGTAATATCTTCTTTGGGTCCCACTGCATCAGCTCTTATATTCCTACAGTAAAGAAAAGCCTGAGGCAGAAACAGCTGTGTGTTTAACTATTCCTTTTCAGAAAAAAGAAACTTCATGATGGGAATGTTAAGAAACAAGGTTGCTGTGCATTTTTTATGCATTGCTGTAAAGGGACCTGATGTATAGCTATAAACGGCAATTAGAATTAGAAAAAAAAATCTGTTCAAATACATTTTTTTTGTCGTTTTATATGTAAATTATAAAATCTGAGATATACAGCGCCACTAAAGTTATGCTTGGTATTGTCATTTAGTTATAAGGCATCTAAAATATGACTCTTAAAGAATTTTGTAAATGTACCTTTGTGCTACATTATATTGACAAAAGTATTAAAGCATCTGACTATCACATCTATGTGTTTTTTAAACATCCTATTCCAGATTTTAGATTGTGCTTCCCCTTTCAACCACAAAATGATTATTGAGTTCTGGAGTTGGGGCAGTAGTTATAGATGTGTCCACATATTTCGGGCCATAAATTGTGTGATATTAAATGCTGTATTGGTAAAGACGGCATTGATATAATAAATATATTTTAAACTAAAGGAAATCCTATAATAGGTTCCAGACATCAGTAGTATATTAATCCATACATTCGGTCTACAAATCTAGGCGGGTATTTCCAAATGAGCAAGCATCAATGTTGTTAATGTGTGTGTAGTTGTATAACTATACTCACAGTAACTGTTTGACTTCAACTAAATGGTATTATCTTTTCAGAATACTGTAGTTTTCTCACTTTTTAGATTATCTTAGAATTACTGCTCTTGTTTTTTTTCACAGTTATGCTTCCAGATGGATTATTCTATCAAACACATTAATCTTTTATACTTTCTCCCTTTTCTTGTTCTCTTTCTAACTCTCCTTCCCTTTCCCATCTTATCTCGTAAATGATTTGCTGTGTACCATTTCATCATGTTTCATCCATCCATCCTTTATCATGCTTTCAACACACATTTCTTTCTATCTTTCCCCTGTCAATCTGCCTCTCATACCGCTGTCCTATCTTTCTTTGCCACCATCAATTTTCCTGCTCCACCCAAACCTGTCCACTTGTCACGTTCTGCTTCTGCTATCTATCACTCTCTCTCTCTCTCTCTCTCTCTCTCTCTCGCTCTCTCTCTCTCTCTCTCTCTTTGTAGCATTAGCTCCGAAAGTAAAGCCCATGCGTTCTCAGTGGGTGTGGGAGGATGAGCGTGTGACCCTAAAGTGTGAGGTGCAGGGCAACCCGAGCCCATCCTTTCGCTGGCTTAAAGATGGAAGTGAACTCCGCAAGAGCAAAGATGTCAAAATCAAAACCAACAAGTAAGAAATATACAATATAAATACACACACACACACACACAAGCTCACTTGCACTCTTGTACATTGATACACACAGATTAAAATGCACTCAGTCACACACATACAGATATGGAGCTATTCTTAGTATCAGGCGCATCAAATATAAAATTTTTACCAACTTCTTCACTGGGATGCCCTAGTTTGTAAATACAGATAGTCAGGAGATTAAGAAACAGGTCACTTTGTATGAGACTCTTTTAAAAGCTCTGATTTAAAAAAAATGAATGTGCTCCTGTAGTAAAGAAGGATTCCTGACAGAGCTGTTTTTAAAAAAAATGTTCTATATATATTTAAGATCTGCCGAGAGTTATATGGGCCAGTGGCTCCTAGTCTATGCCCCAGAGTCCCCTTTAACTGTGCTGTTTGGTATTTTCCATACGCGAGAAGCTAAAGAACTCTACAGTCTTGGAGGATGTCCTAGTTCTTACTCAGCACTGGACGTCACAGTGACTTGGGGTTACGGTACCTAAATATTTACACCTGTATACATTTATATGACCTATATTATACTTGCAATTTTCATTTGAATAAATTTAGTCATAAATTGAACCAAATTTAGACAAAATAAAAACATTTTGGAAAGTTATTTTTACATTTAATGAAATAAAAAAAATTTGTTTGCACAACATAGAAAGGCTAAAGCTTAAATACATTTTAATAAAAGGTTGCAAGCTTATTAGCACCCACAACATGCAAGCTGATCAGCACCCACAATATGATTTCCTAGACATAAATTCAGAGCTCATTGCATGTGGAATCAATTACACAAATAGTTAGCCTAAATTCATCTGTCCATCTATAGTCTATATGCGCTTATACCTAATCATTGTCATAGGGATGCTGGAGCTTATCTCAGAGGTTAATGGGGGAAAGGCAGATATACATCCAGGGGTATATACAGACAAACAACCAGACGAACTCACACTCGCTCCTATGGGAAATTAAGAATTATGAATTAACATAACATTCAGGCTTTTGGACTGTGGGAGGAAACCGGAGTACTCTGATTAAACCTACGCAAGCACAGGAAAAACTTCACATGAAAAGACCCCTGCTGGGGGTACGATTCAGGGACCTTCTTGCAGTGAAACAACAGTGCTAACCACTAAGTCACCTTGATGCTCTAGCACTGTTTCCATATTTGGAAACAAATTTTTTTTAGCTGTATTATGATTCCACGCAAAGGGCTGCCGTCCAAACCTTCCTGGGTGAGAACTCGGCTTACTATCAGTGGGGTTTTCCGCAAGTCGACTCAGACTCCCTGCATGTTCATCAGTTGGCTTTCACCTCCAAATGTCCTTATTTTTTTTCCAAACTTTTAAATCATCGCATTCACTACAATCACACAAACAGTAAATTTGGTTACTGACAGTTTTATTGTTTTCACAACTACTTTTAAAATAGCATTGTTGTTAAAAATTAACAGCAAATACAAAAAATTACTCAAAATATAACATGATTAATGTGTGTTTTTTTTTTAAATTATATGTAACCCCCACAAAATGAGCTCAAAAGTACGTTATGATATTTTACGATATTTATGTTTATAGTAGGGTGTGAAACTATAAATACCTTTCCCTTTCTTACAGTGGACAAAGTGCTGATATTTGTTGTTATAGAGGAATCAGAAAAGCTTGCCAGGATACTGCTCCCATGTGTAATATACAAGGATGTGTATGTTTTATGATGGAGGAAAGGGTATTGGAGTAGTGTGCCGTTTACACTGAAGTGGTGTTACTGACATGCAGACACATACCCTGATGAAGTGAGAATAAAATTAGATGTATACACAGCACAAGAGATTTATTGTGTGTCCGTTGTAAATTCCCAAAGCAGTCATAGTGGTCTTTCGTAGAGTAACAGCAAAGTGTAAAAAAAGGTCATCAGAGCGCTCCTTAAAATAGTCATTAGTAAAGATTATTATTGACTATAATTTACAGTTATATGTGTTTATGGTCCTATCATTTGTCAATTTGGTTCAATCTCAGACCTAACCACTTTTGCTTATATTATGAGACTGAAAAGTCTTTGCTGTTTGCTTTTCTCTCCAGTTCCAGTGTATCCCAGTGAGGATGAGGTCAGGGCTCTGTGAAATGCACTTAAGTTCTCCCATTCCAATCATAACACACCATGTTTTTACTGAGTTCAGGGGCTTTTTGCACAGGCACTTGTCATGCTTAAACAGTGTTTGGGCCACTTAGGCCACATTTACACTGCATGTATCAAGTGACCCAACTCTGATAACCCACTATCATGTAAGCAGGCAAAAGCACATGGATTCTCATACTTTTAGATTGGTTTTTAGGGCTTATTCACATGTACAAATAAATCTGACATAAATTGGATACCTGCATTAACTTCTGCCATGTAAGAAGACTGATCGGATTTTCAATGCGAATTTTATGTCATAAAATAGGAGACACTGGCGCATGACGGCAAGGACATCTAACATAGCAATCAATGCTACATTCTCTCAGGCTGGAACAAGGGCTTTTTTCTTTTTTCTTTACATAAATAGAGCATTGCTTTGCCGACCTTTAAGGATGTTGTGGAAAGCAAAATACTGAATAATCATTTTATCTTTGTCCATCGTCTTCATTGATTATAATGCTGTTTTTACTTCCTTTTTTGGTCAGTACGTCTACTATGGGTATGTATAGTGTAAATGCAGATATTGGATACAGGTCAGTTTTTAAAGATCTATGCAGCCTTAGTTTCAGTGAAGAAATACTGTAATGCATACAGATCATTTCTAGATAACTTTTCCTACTCAGGGAACGACATTAGACTGTCCACAATCCTTTGGTCATGTTGCCACTTTTAAATGAAAAAATAATTTGCTTTATTTTTTTACTTTTATTTTCATAACAGTGCTGCAGTCTAAAAAAAAGATGGCTGTTGTTGCATCATTAGATGATCAGGTTGCTGTAAACAATTTACTAACATGCTTTGATTTCTTTCCTACTTTTGCTCTTTTGTTTTCAGGAAACACTCAAAGGTCCAGATTAGCCAAGTGAGACTGGAGGATTCTGGGAACTACACGTGCGTGGCTGAAAACTCTCTGGGCAAGGATAACTCCACCAGCTACATCAGCGTCCAAAGCAGTAAGACCGCTTCTCCATGGCTGATAGATTAGTGTGGGATACTGTCCATCAATACTACATTTTTGGGATACCCCTGCCTTTGGCTTGTTTGTCTATTAGATTGGTGAAAATGAAATGTTTAGTTCTGGGACTTCTATGTTGACAAATGGCCTCAGAACAGAACTTTGGGAATTGTAGGCTGTAATGGCAAAAATGTGGACATGAGCTTTTGTCAGGTGCTTTGTGAGCTGAGCAGGCACTAAAAATGAATGGCAAAATAAAGACTAAAGAGAAAAGGAGAAAAGAAAAGGAGAGAGAGAGAGAGAGAGATGGCTAAAGGGTTATGGTCTAGCAAATTTGTCATAAAATATTCTTCCTTTCAGATTTTTGCTTATTTGACAGATTTTATTTATTTGTTGAACAGTATCGGTTCTGTCTCCCCAGTCCTACTGAAGCAGTTTGGAATTGAAGTAAACATGAATTGTGCGTGGAATGAATCAGAGGAGGTTAAGATTTGCATAGGACCTAACTATATGTCTGAAAGCCTTTACATACCATTAATATTTATTATTATTTACTCTTTTAATTGACTCCCCTGAAATGCACTGTAACTAAACACATTATAATGTTTTGTCAAAATATTTTATCACATGTTACAAATTTGGACATGACTACAGTCTGTGATACGGTGGCTGAGAGAGCTCAACAAGGTTGTAAAAAAATACCAATTAAGCTACAAATACCAATTAAGAAAAAGAACAATTAACCCACAAATCCTCAAAAATACAGAAGCATAGTCAAGGACCTCAAAAAATGGACAACTCCGGCTTGGACCTGGTTATTGTTCCGAGGCTATTATTAGTATTATAGCGGTGTTATCTGTAAACTGAAAGGTACATTTCTTTGTTTATTTCATTATCCTGATCGTCTGGTCTTTTGTATTTTTTAGACTAAATAATCTGCAGAATTGCACAATGACCTGAGAAATGATAAACAAGATCTGGCCATGTTTGTCACTTTTTTGGAGTCCCCTTGAAACATTTCCGTTGTGTTGTGTGGTAGTTGCAGCAATTTGGTTGAGGAATGTTTCGGTCTGTTTTGGCACTTCCTGACAGTTAAACAAGTATGTTCTTATAGTATGGTTAAGGGTATGACTGAAAGTCGATGCATTCCATCAATTTCGCATATTTTCATTCACATTTGTAGGCTGATGGGATAAGTGAAGTGTGCATCATATGCATACTTTAAAATTCCTGGCTGGAGTAATAGATCAACCGGGAACATTTCACCTAATATATAGTATGGAAATATGCGTTTTCAGACGAGTTCTATAGCTGTTAAATTGATTATTTTTCCTCTTCCTACCCCATTTTTGGAATTTTATGAGCTCTTTTTCCTTTCCCCCTTTTTTATTATGCCATACCTCTGATATAAGGTTTTTTTAATTTTTAATGATACTGTTCTTTTTTTTGTCATAATTATATTGTAGTATTTTTTTGTTTTCTCCTCTAATGTTTTTTTTTTTTGTAATTATTGCTTTTGGTTGCATTTTTCCCTTTGCACAGCACATGCTCTAATTTAGTTAATGTACAAAGCGGTCTTCCTTCTGCTACAGACGCACTACTGTACTCATACATCTTTCTTTTGCAGTCTCAAGAGCTGCTCTCATTTCTTGATGCGCCATAGACCTGTGTGCGTGTGTGTGCGTGTGTGTGTAAGAGGTTGCATTCTGTACTGCTGTGTAGAAGATGCTGCTCACTGCATACTTTTTACAGAGATGCCCTCATCGCAGCACATCTCTCTCTCTCTCTCTTTTTCTCTCTCTCTCCCTCTCTCTCACTCTTTTTTCCTTTTTTTTCTCATTATTCAGCTTTTCATTCACAATGGCATGGAAAACCTAATGTGCAGGAAAACGTAGTTAGTGAATGAATGGTGCCTCATGTGTAAGAGATAAAAGGATAGAGAGATGGAGAGCAGAGAGGAAGAATGATGTATAAAGCAAAAAGACTCCTATGGCCTCCTCCACTCTAAGGGGTAATAGGGGTCATCAATAATGTGAGCTCTGTTCTGCAGTTTAGTCTCAGCTAAAGGTTACAACTGTGTCTGTATGAGTAGCTCTGAGCTTTGTGTGTGTGTGTGTGTGTGAGAGAAAGAAAGAGAGAAGGAGAGATGGCTGGAGATGGCTCTCAGGACTAATGAAGATAAACCGTGTCATTTTGGCACATTCTGCACTCTAGGAGTAGATAGCATTTGGGCCCATGGATGTGCAGATATTTCACTACATATAAGAAAACATACACACATACACACACTGAAAATTGTACAGAATATCTGAGACGGATAGAAAGATGGGACAGAGGGATTGAGTGAGCAACAAGCTACAGAGGGTCACTAGAGCATGGCTTTGCTATATTATAGAGTGTAATTTGTGTGTGTGTGTGTGTGTGTGTGTGTGTGTGTGTACTTCTTAGAATACTAGATGTACTCATAGCAGTGACCTTGAGAGGCCACTTATTAGGCGTGGGTGTGTGTGTGTATTTTTTGTGTGTGTGTGAGTGTTTTTAACGCGAAAGAAAGAGAGAGAGAGAGAAAGGGAGAGAGTGAGATAGATTTAAAGACAGAGAGAGAACGAGGTGTGATGTGAAACACAGATGGGCTCTAGATTTGGAATACTCTAGCTGCTACAAGAATGCCAAGGGTCTGCCAAATATTCCTAATGTGAAAGGAAGACACAAACACACACACACACACACAAATCTGTCTAGGCATATTTCTGCAGAGAAATCTGTCAGCTAGAATCTGCATACGACCAACAGTACAACCAGCTGCTGCTCACACCTCAGGGCTCACACACACACATGCACACACATACACACACACACAGAGTACACACAGAGTACACACACTCTTCCCTTATTCCCCTTTCTCAAACAAATAAAGGTAGTTTGGAGTAAAGGTTTATTCACAGTTTTAATAACCAAATAGGGCAAATAGGGCAACAATACATCTCTTTGTTTGGAGTCACTAAAATAAGAGTAAATTAAGGTCTTATTAAAGTTTGTCTTTGTTATAAATTATCTTTTTATTTTCTTTGTTATAAAACATTAAAATGTAAAAACATTAATAATCAGTAACATGTAACTGTGTTTATGTAATGGTCTGTTGTTTGGAGCTTATTGTGTCCAAAACGCGCATAATTTACACACACACTGCAATAGTGACGTTTTTATTTACTATCTTTATCCGACTTTAGGAGTCTCTGGATACTTTTTGTCTTTGGATCAATGAGCATAATATGAAATCTAATTTCTTATTTTCAAGAATTATTACACCGCTAAACACAATAAAAGTAAAACTCTGTTTCTCTCTTTCCAATAAATACAACCATTTTACATGCAGTTTCATTTGAAGGTGCAGTAGGACATCTTGAAAAATGCTAACTGTAACCTGATAGCATGGAAATTGTTTGTCCTTCCTTGCAAAACACCATCCAAACGCATGCCTCCTGAACGCATAAACACACACAGACTAGATGACCAGAGAGGACATTACTATGATACATCATATGTCATTCACCAGTGACAAAACTTTATAATACAGTTAGTAACAGTACTAAAATACCTAACATAGCTGCTGCATAAATTCGTAAAGGTACACAAACGTGCATAAGCTATGCGTTGCTATGAAAACCAACACCAAAATCGAATCTCACCATATTCGTACCTGTCCAAAAGAAATACTGCAACATGACATCATTTTTCAGACCCTTTGACTCATGTAGCCGACGCATAGACGAGTAACACCCATATTAACTCATGTTTTGCTCTGTTTTGATCCAGCCTTTTTTTCATGTAGTAGGTGACCGCAATGATGTGTGTTCTGTCGTTTAGGTCTGTACATACATATGTTGGTAGGAAAGCCTGTCATAATGTTTGAACAGAACGGACATTTTTTGGTCCTACGCCTTATATAATAAAATAAAGAATATAATAAAGAATATAATAAAACCATACAGTGTACAGTAAATACATTTAGACCGCTTAATGATTGCTATCGGGATGTAAAGAGACTTTTAACCAGTTTTCAACCTGCTAAGACGCATGTGTCCTAAACCTTGTAAAATACTTCAGTCAGTTTTGGGAAGAGGCTCGACATTTCAGTTACAATATGTTTTACAATATTATTTTGTTGTATGTAATGAAACAAAGTAGTAAGCATGTGTTTTGAAGATGGTTCCTATCTGCAAAGGCCTGAAGTGAGTGAGAAGCCACCTGAATTCCCCTGTCTCACCTTCAGTCGACTCAGTTGTGGTTTCTGTCTAGCTAGATTGAAAAAACTTTGTGACCTTCCTAGCACTGTGTGTCTGCGATCATACACCTTTTACCAAAGACACAACACTTTTTAATGTAAATGCTGAGTAGGATTTTTGTATAAAAACATTTTTGTCCACTATTTCGTGCAGCATGAACATGAATAGTTTAACACTATTTTATTGATTCTGTCATTATCTAAAGCTTTGATTCTGTCTCTTTTTCCATATTCCAAATATACTTTCTGTTCTTTTTTAAAAGGCTGTTTTGGTTTATGCTTTTGTGTTTTTCCTGTGTATTTACTCCCCCAATTATCCTTTTCCTCTCTAATTCTTCCTTCCCGTTGTGTGTCCTGAGTGCTCTGTGCCCTTGTGTCTTTCTGCCAGACTGGATATAGCTGTGAAAGGCTCTGAATGTTCTGAATGCTGCTGAAGTCCAACATGGACCCTCACTGTACCTTTTGCTCTTTTGCTCACTCTTGCTGTGAGTCACGGCTGTCCTGCCTGTCCCATCCATCCCACAGCTACTATAAAGAGATAGAGTGGGCTGTACAAGCTTGGTAAATTTACAGAGACAGACTGCAACGGCGTTTTTAATCAGATAAATAAAGTCAGATGATAAAAAGATTTAACATGAAGTTAAGTTATAGTCGTGAACATGTCCTAATGCAGCCCTCCGAGCTCTGAACACAAGTATTGCCCCTTTCTTGTCTTTTTTTTATATTTTCTTATTGAACAGGGGTTTGACCTTTAGCAGATATATGTTATTGTGGTTAGGTCTCACTTCCCGTTGTTCTTGCTTTCCCTCTGCTGTTGCGTGTCAGTGTGTGTTGATGTATTCGTTAGCTAATTAGGACGAGGTTGTTCTGTCTCTCCCATAATGCTAGTCCAACCCTAAGAGCTATTTACAGCATTGCTCTGCTGAGGCACACCTGCCAATCACACCTACTGCTGGGTTGCTTCATTTATTCACTAGCCACTTTCAAACACACGCTCAGCGCAAACCCCCCCCACCCCCACCCAACACACACAAGTACACACTAGTACATAGGTAGTTAATATAACTATGACACATTTATTTACACAGACATTAAAGATAAACTACAAACTCCTGTTTGTGGAGGATTGGCACTGTCTGTAATCATCTGCATCAGAAGATACAATCTGGTGTAGTACAAACTTTTAATGTTATTATTTCATTTACAGTTATTGTACATTTTAAACATATTACTTAATACCACATTCATTTATTTAACAATCCAGGTTACAGTTACCCTGTAATGCTTGGTCCTTGGCTCCCGGGTGGTGCAACAGCACAGTGTTTGCCTTATTCCAAACAGCCTGGGATTTTAAATCAAAATGACGCCACATTGTCATACCTGTAAGACACTGCAACATAGCACAGTTGCTCATGCTCTTTTAAAGTAAGCAATAAAAATACTCTTTTGTAGGGGTTAAATTAGTCCGAGTCACATAGGCTTACCCTGCTATAGTTTATTTACACTTTAGTCATTCTTACTAATTCAAGCATTGCCTTTCTAGTATATAATAAATGAGGTCCGCTCTCATTTTCGGAAGCGTCATTAACAAGGCAGTGTGCTTAATGGTTTAATGCTCTCGCCTCTTGGCGTTACATGAACATAAGGTATTACATTTTTCGCACTATTATTATAAAAGACAAATATAAGTCTTTCAAATTTAACTCCTAGGCAGGAATTAGAAGTTCATCTTTCAGTCTTTAATTTATGTGAGTGCTACTGGGCTCAGTAACTTACAATAAACTAAACAAGTCTCCTGCTTTATTTATGTGACCTTCCTACCATTACAGATAAAAGTTTTAAACTTTGTAAAATCAAATCAAATGTATGAAAATGACTCATTCTATACTTAAATAATTGTCAAATGCTGCTAGTGGTGTCTATGAAGTACGAATGTCTACGAATACAAGACGGCAAAGAGACGGCAAAACATGCAAATTGTATTTTATTTAGGGTATTTAAAAGACGCCATTATCTAGCAACTTGCTTTTATCTCTTTTATACAGCTAAGCAATTTGGGGTTAAGAGCCTTGCCCAGGGGCCCAGCAGGTGCACCTGCCACTGATTTCTTCTGTCTTAGTAGAACACAAACACAGTAGCTGCTATTGATATTTGTTACCTCCCTAAATTCTTTCTATATATGTCTATAACTTGGACACCTGTAATTTTACATTAAAAAATATTTTATGCTACATCCCAAGGACAATTATAGATACAGTTTAAAAGGTAGCAAAGCACAATCCATTTCGCCAATACAGTTGTATGTGCCCTTATTTAACTGCCTTGACTGGACATTGTTTTAAAATACAATTTTATTACCCAGAAGCCTTGTTGAAGCCGGCTGGCTGATAGAGCTATTATTCTGTACAGCTTTTCCGGCTAATTATCTCAATACCAAACCAAATCTTCTATAGCAGAAATGCAATCTGCTTGTAAACTCCATATTTTAGTAAAATCATTACTGCATCCTAGCACACTTGGTTATTATCGCTTGCTTTTTGCTTTTAGGTCTTCTGAACTCAAGTGAGTACTTTATAAGTTTACCACGGTTTGGAATGGATGTGAATCCTGTGTAGGTGTATGTCTGTGAACTTTGTGTGTCCCTGTGTATTTTTTTACATTTTTCTTTTTTGGATTATTATTCCCAGGGTAGGTCAGATAGCCATGTTTGGAACAGACTAGGTTAGTTGTTAATTAAGGTTATTACTCAAACTAATGCCATGATATTAGAGGTATTGGATATTTATCAAAAGTTTGACTAAAGTAGTATAAATGTATAGGGTTGAGCTTTACACACTGAAATACCTAAAAGAACATAAATAGCAAAAAAAAAGATAAGCAATCAGTAATCTACATTGTTTAATTTCTGCAAGTAAATTTAAAATGCAACTTTTTATTCGGTCAGCAGGTCAACAGGTCGAGTAACAGGTTTGCATTTACATGTAGGTGATTCTATAATTGCAGTAACATTTGATGTTAATTTTTTTGCTTTTAAAAATGAGTAGATTTTTTATTATTAAAAAAATTTACTCATCTTCGTGAATCACAAAATATAAAATATAAAAGGTAAAAGTTATATATAAACATAAAAGGTAATAACTATATATAATTTTCTGTAAAAAGTGTCATATAGCTGAAAATCATGATTTTTTTTTTGTTGTCCAAATTAATAAATATTTTTTTATCATGTCTCAATGTATAATCATTTTATTTCATTTTAATTTTTTGCTTTTGAAATTTGCATCCATAAATCTTGTATCAGTTCGCTTATCTGGCCATACTTACATGCTGTTAAAATAGAATTATTTCCTATAACTATGTAAAATACAGGATGTGATGTGACGTTCACTCACTGAGAAGATGTAATGCTTTGAAAGGTATGTGTCCTTGCACAGAGAAAATAGTTTAATCTAAAATGTTCTTACACCAAGAGTTATTTTGAAAACTGTCAAAATTTTTACCACAATTTTAAAAGGAAAACAGAATTAATCATTGATCGCACATTGGGTAAAGGATGTTTAATTAAGCATTTATTCATGTTAGCAGTTATGCAAGCAAGGGAACTTACATTTACACACACTCTTTTCCAGAGCGACTTACATTAATCTTTTTTATACAACTGAGCAATTAAAGGTTAAGGGCCTTACTCAGGGGCCCAACAGTCATGGCTTGCTGGTGCTGGGAATTGAACCCTGATCTTTCGGGTAGCAGTCCAACACCTTAAACACTGAGCCACCACTTCCTCAATTTTTTTAGCTAAAAATTGTCAATTCCGTTACTGTCAAACTGTCTACACATTGTTGAGAGAGTTGACAAACACTTTGTAAAGAAATCAATTTTTTCATAAAAGTAAAAAAAGGAAAAAAGAAAATTAATTTGTGTTTGGCAAGTAATGAATTATTTAAATTGAAAGTTTTCAATCTGATACTGAAATAAATTTGTTAGTAAGCAGCTTTTTCCTAACTTACTGAAATGCAAAATGTAGCTCCGGTTATATCCCATGTGCATGTTTTCCATAAGCTTCTGTTTAAGGTCTATCTCCTGTCCTGTGTATATAAAGCCGTACTTTTATTGGTCTGCTGGTCTATACTTGCTAAATTTTACAAATATTTCTTCTTACTGATCTTGACAATTTTTTTTTGTGTTTATGGTCCTGTTAGTTGTTGCCTTGCCTCAAACAGTGCTTATATTAAAAAATGGTACCTTATGTTTGTAATATAATATTTTTCTTTTTGGCTTGTGTAGGATCCTGTGTCTCAGCACCTTGCTTGGTTAATTAGCTCTCCTCTGTAGGGGATGTTCCTAAACGCTCCAAAATTAGTGCATCTCAATATCCCAGTGAAGTACTGAGAATATTTATAATCTGCCGTTTGGCTTGATGGCTTAGTACAAACCAACATAAAAATTTTATGCTAATGTTAGTGCACATAGCTGTAATAGGAGGATCCCTGGTGTATTGGTACCTTTAGAATGAAGTGATGGTAAAAAGATGGTTGAGATGGTTAATATTAATAATTAATTAAGAGTAGTTAATAGGTGTGCTGCAACCTCTTTTGTTATACCTGGCACTAGGTGGCAAAGTCATTATATTTTTAAGTTGTCTATGTGTCCGCCTGTCCGTCTGTATGTCCAGCCGAGACTTTTGTTAGTACAATATATCAAAAACAATTTTGGTTGGCTTCACATGGAATCACTATTGTGACTAGGAGCTGAACTTTTGGTCCAAGAATGGTCAAGGGCACAGCAAGAACAAATGTCTAAAATAGTTTTATTTAATTGACTTAATTCTGTTTAGTATTTATTGTTTAAATATACTTATATTTTTGTTTTAAACAATATTATTGTATTGTAAAGATCATGTCTTTTAAACATTATTTTATGACCTGTAATGTCTATTTGAGGGTGTACAACTTTCACATAATGTTTATAAATCTTTGTTGCTATAATTGACCTGTGTGCACGACCTGGCAGGCAAAAACAATTGGCCAACGATGCGGCTTGTCTGTAGAAACACATTTCCTTCTGTGTTAAGCTACGAACATCTTATAAAGGCCACTTTAGAAGATTACATAAAGATTACATAAATATATGATTTATGGATTAAATGACAATGACGTGTTTACGTGAGTTTACCAAGGATTAAGAGTTCCCTGCAAATAGGCGTGTACTGTGACCACTGCCATTGTTTACCTTCACTGGGGACAAATACATTTTTTTTTATTCTGGCTTTTCTTTCTCTGATGAGATAAAAGCAAAGCCCAGTCAGTTAGTGCATCTAATTGCACAACAGCTATCCAGCATTTTGAATAAATAAAAAAAATCACTTAGTTTGTCACTTGTCAGGCAGTGAAAGATAGCATTGTTTTGCCCGCCAGGGGGGAATTTTTTTCTAAAGGTGTGATGTCACATGAAAACTATGCATAGAATAGAAGGAATTTAACAAGTTAACAAGTCCAAACAATACGTTTGGATGGTTCTACAAATTATGAGCTCTTAATGGTGCAATAAGTAATTCATATTTAGTAGCCCTGTCTAAGATGTTGTTCTTAATGGTTAAGTTTTAAATTCTAGATCATGTATTTCGTTAGTGGTTGGCGTATTCCAAAATACTTTGTGTCTTGCTCTTGTTAGAAATGCCTTCACTGTAATGAAAAATGCTGAAAAAATGTAAAACAAAAAATCATAAATTGTAGAAAGTGCACTTTCATTTGCATTCATCCATTCATTACGCTGCAAACCATATTCATTTCTGACCTGAAAAACTATTTTGTAAAAAAAATGCAAAAACTTTGGCATACATGCAAGTAAAATAGTAAAATGCCTGCATTATTCCATCAGCATAGAATTAGGAAATTGGAGCCTGTTAATTTTAGTTTGTGGCTTTCTCAGCATTGGCAATACCTATACCACAAGTGATCTCCTAATGTCGAAACTACTCAGCTTGTGGCATCCCTGACTCGATGGTCAGGCGGCTCTAGAATGACTTGGCAGTGTGTAGAGCTCAGCCTCTTACATGGTCATGATATACTATAGTATGTGTGTGTCTTTCTGTCCTCAAGCTATACTGTTGGAAAACAATTGGTAGTGATTTAAGCATAAATGTTTTATAATAAAGGGTGCCATATGTCATGTGGAATCTATACGCGATAATTAGCGAAGTTTTACCTCTGCTTTTTTCTATCGCAGTAAGTGAGTTATGATTTGTTCAACATGCCTCTGGCAAGGGTATCTTTGTCATTGTTTTTCTTTTGGGCTTGTGGTGACTCACTGTTTCATCTTCGTTACTCAGTGCAAGCAGTACTGTTCCATCCTGTTTCACAACTGATTGCCACACATGCTGATAATTATATGTGTGTGTTTCTCCACAGTAACTACCACGCTGTCTCCGGGCTCTAGCCATGCCAGAAAGTGCAATGAGACGGAAAAGGCATACTGTGTCAATGGTGGTGACTGTTATTTCATACACGGTATAAACCAGCTGTCCTGCAAGTAAGTCACGCCCACTGTAAAGCACTGGGTTCTATTCATTCTGCCTTCTTATATTAGGACCATATGTTTTTGGGGGTTGTTTTTTATACGTATGATTGTTTGTTGTTAATATAAGTAGTTTTTACTTTCAGTGTCTGCCAAAAATCTGCAATACAATGACATTTTGTGTAATATATGACCTGCTGTCTGTAACCCAATGGCTTGTCCAGACTTTTCACCTTAAATCAATTAATCTGATCAGGGATGCGTTCAGGAATAGTGTTCGGACAGCTTCTCAAACATCTGAGAAGTCCTGCAGGAGGCACGGCATAGTATCTCGAAAGAATGTCTAGAAACAAACACTGACTAGTGTTCCAAGCATTCCTATGAAGGAAGAGAAGCATGTGATGATCGAATAATATTCACTTGCTGTTTATCAGCTTTAAGGATAATACTTAACCTTGACTATATATAATAGTGTACAGTAACATATGTGTGTGTTGCATTGTTTAACTGTCCACCTGGAAACAACCCAAAGCCGTATAATCGAAGAAGTAGGCTATTGTGTTTACATCGTGTACAATGAGCATTAATCAAGATAGACTAAATTTTGGATTTTTAACAGTATGTAAGGTTCACTGTGTAGACTGTTTATACGACTTTTTTAGAGTTTCGCTTGAGTCATTTAGTAACGCCCCAAAACATGATGCGGCACAAAGAAACGTCTTTGGATGTTTTACCTGTCAGTTATACTTCCTCTTAGGTGGGCCTTTGGGTTACTGGTTATTTGTTTTAAAAAATGTCAAACATTTGGTGTCACTATATTCTGTTGTGTAGTTAATTGAAAAGGTCAAGCTAAAAACTCAGATATTCCTTGATTATTGTCTTCTTTTTAATATAACTTACCTCTAATAAGAGTCCCAGAATGTTCGTCTGTTGTTGTATTTGAGTGTTTAATTGTTTTCTCACTCTTCTGGCTTATTCACACGAGTGTTATGAGTGATGACATTTCCTCATTCTGTTTGGACATGAAACCAGTGAAGATTTGATTCCATGAGTAACATATCATTATTTCGAGCAACTTCTCTTCATGTTTCCACAGCCTCAAGGAAAACAAATAACCGCTTTCCGGCTATTTTATTATTCTATTTTATTTTACATTATTATTTTATGACCCTCTCTTTTATATTTAGGTGCTCTGGGATTTTCACAAAAAAGAATACCATGAAGTTTCATGATGCTTAAAATAGACCCTTTTACCGCAACTGTTTCATGGTGTTTAGGATCTGCTAGAAACATTGACAATATCTGTGTTCTCAGAGAGGGCGCTTAAGACACTTTAGACATACAATGTTGTGTTCAATAGAGCCCAGTGCTGCATTTCAAGCCTCGAGAGGGTGATAGAATAGAAGACACTCTGAAATCAGCTACCCCATCTGGACGAGAGAAAAGAAGGCAGGAAAAAAAGACGAATGGTCTGCAATGTTCTCTGCCACCCCTTATTTCTTGCAGTCTCCCCTGCTGGGAAGTGAGCTGAAGGTGATACAGCGCTCTGCCTTTAGTAGCCATGTCGGAGCAGACGGCTCAGATTTACGATGCATCTGCTCTTATTGTGTTCTGTGATTAAGTGCAGGGTCTCTGTGGGAAAGCCCCGCATTAACTCTACTGTAGAATCAATATTCCTTATTCACTGCATAGCCAGTGAGACTGGTAAGGGGTCTTATGCTTAAGGAATGTATTTAGGAAAAGCAATATTCCGATTTGATATATAAGCTTCATGGCTTGAAAAATGGTCTGCATAGATGCCCTTTCTCTCAATGACCTTTATTCTGTGTGTGAGCAATGCAGTAGTAAATCTAAGAGGGTCATCTGAAAAGTTTACCTTTGAAAATGCGTACGAGTAAATAACTAACCAACAAGCACTATCATCCATGTTTGTATGTGCGTCAGCAGCCCCAGAGCCAAATTAAATGCAGCAGGCCAATTGACCTCTGCAGTAAATTCAGAAGAATGGGGGGGGGGGGGGGGGGGGATTCTATGCTTTTAGAAACGTACAGTGCATAAATTGTAGAAGAGTAAGAGGGGGCTTTTTAGCATCATCACTCAACTTTTGGAGAATTTCTTTTCCTCTAAAACATATTTGGACATATCTTTATCATATCGAACTTGGATTCTGGTTCGAATGCAGACTGTATACCTTTTTAAAAATAATTCTGAATATAAAGACTATGGTAATTTGTCGCACAAAATATGCGTCACAACTCTGATATGCGACACTCCACTGGCACACGAAACATGCATTATTTAAGTTCGGCTTCATATTAAATAAATATGAGGATGGCTGAAATAAACATTGATAATTATATAAGACAGTATACTTCATACCAGCATTTTCAGGTATTTAAAATGTCTTTTGCTGCATGCAGACAAAATTGTCGCTGTAGTAGTTAATTAATTTTTTATAAATACAAATCACAAAATTGTTTTTTTATATACTGCATAAAGGTAAAAACGTTATATGCAGTGTTCTCTGTCAAAAAGTCTTTGTGGCTCCTGATGGGGTTTTTTTCTGTAGGAAACTGGCTGAAATGGCTCTTTGAGTGTTATAGGTTGGCCACCCCTGATCTAGAGGGAAAAAGTTTTATAAAATTTAGCAGTGTATATATACATCCTGTCATGCAATTAAAATAAAAACAGCAGGGTTTGTGCTGCTGTTAAACTTATCTAATCAATAATGTCGCTATTACTTGTATCGCCATAAGACGAAAAAATATTTTATAATCCCTTTGTTGTTTTAAGTCACAACTTAAACAAGTTAGTTTATATTTATTTATTTGTATTATTGTAAATTATTTGTGAAGTATGTGAATTATAATATAATGATGTCAAATACAAAGCACAACGTGGAAACGCAACCACTTCTATTAATTTGGGTTTGCGTTCTGTTTTGATTCAGACGATTTTTCCGCAGTACATGAACGCACTGATGACTTTGTTGCCAGATAGAATGTATGGTTTCCTGCCAAAAAAACTGTTCATTCATTAAACTTGAAAGGAACAACAACCCCTTTCTATTTTTGGTGTCATCTTTTACACTTGTGTTTTGTTAAATAATTGGCCTATAAAATGTGCATGTTTTAAAAGCACAAACTCATCCCAAATTTTGTTCACCTGCCCAAGTCAATTTTTACTTGCACAATCAAATACAAAAATGCCTCAAATGGGCAGAAAACTGTCCAATCTGGCAACCGTGGCTGAGGCCTTATCCTGTCTTAACAAAAAGGGTGCAGAAGTATGCAATTTTATATATTTTGACAAGCAGGTAGTTAAGTCTATAATAATGTAGGGGCCGAACATTTTGATTAAATGAACATTTCTTATGCTTTCCACAGAATATAGAAATACATATAAATGCATTTAGACCACTTAATGTAATGACTGCTGTTGGAATGTTTAGAGACCTTCAAGCAGCAGAACACAAAAAAAACATTTGTGCTATTACATCTCTAAGAGCTCAGAGTAAACTTTTCCTGGCATCTTCACAGTGCATAAAAGACAAAACATTTAAACATAAGCAACAAGCAGTGTCAGAAAAAACAAACTACTTGGCAAGTTCACGACAACAATACCGTTTCTTGGCAAAGGCAAACTAGGCGGGCGCCCAGGACTCCACCAACTGCGGGGGCGCCAATAAGTAACCCCCACTTTACCAATATTATTATTATTGATTATTAATATAATTATTTCTTTGTTATATTGACATTATATTTTAGGTACTTGCAATTATCTAGGTGGTCTTCCGGGAAATTAGCTGCCTTGTGCAATTCGCTAACTTGAACTTTCAACATTGAACATCATATTCATTGTAATTCGAGCCATAAACCAGTGTTAAGGTTTAATAAGGTTTATTTTAGACATCTTTTAGTAATGAAGAGAAAATAAATTACAATTCCGTCTTGGTGTTAACCTACATGTATGTACTCTATACCTATCTGACACTAAACTGTATGTTGTCTTTTGCTAATAGTGCCTCTGATAGCAGCCCTAAACAGGCAGGAAATTTGGTAGTCTTACTTATGCATCTTTCATTTATTTTTTCAAATAAGGAAAATAAAAAAATGCCATCTGTCATGATTTTCAGTTATTTATTGATGATAATGAAGCTGGTCCTAAGTAGAAATAAAGAGAGAAAAGAGAAAGAAAGGACCCGATAGAGCTATCCTTTCTTTATAGTGAATAATTACACATAATTTCTGATATTCAAAAAAATCAACAGCTAATTTTAATTTTAATTCTAAATCAGATTATATTTTTTATTTAACTAAATGTTTTTTTTATGATTGTTAATTACATTTTTTCATATTACAGTTGATTCTAATAACAAACTAATTACTAACCCTATAGTGTGAAATAACTCGGAGTGAGAATTTATTAAAGTAGAATTAGGGACAGATTTGAACATCTGCAGGCATTTTGCTCATCTATAAGTTTCAATCATTCATGTACTTGCATAGTTTTACATATTCACTTAGTTTTTATTGTAATAATAATCAATATTGGTATATTAATCATCAGGCTGCAGACAAGTTTAATGTATGATGGCAGTCTGATGGTGAGCCTGAAGTGTTGGCTGACAACCTAATGTTCTGACAAGTGGTTGTATTTCCCAAATGTCACCTCAGCACAGCATAAACAATCAAGTGGCTGTAAGGCTTAGACAGAAAGAGGAAATCTATGTATATAAATATTCATGGATTCTGGCATAATTTTAAAGGATAAAAAGTGTAAAGCTGTGATACACCTGCACAAATCCGAAGCTGGACTAGACTAAACCTGCGGCATGTAACAGTCTTGAAGCTCATGAGATTTCTGAATGGTCAAACAAGGACAATCCGAGCCACTAATGTGACACCTGCCCTTCTGAAAATGTGTTTATTGGCATGAACTAAAATGAGTCTTCTCGCTCCCAGACTCCCACAGTGATCTTTACATCATCAAGCAGAAATACTTTGCCTGTGGGCTGTGCTCTTGTTCTAATTTGGTGTTCCTTTGCTCTCTCTCTCTCTCTCTCTCTCTCTCTCTCTTTTCTTTTCTCTCTTGCTCTCTCTCTCTTTCTCTCTCTCTCCCTGCCTGTTATGTGTCTGGTCCTCTCTCCTGCCTCTTTTCCTCCCCTGTCCTCCTCCTTTCCTCTTGTTTCCTCCTTCTCCCTTTTGTGGGTTTGTTGTCCCTCCATCAGGTGTCCAAATGACTATAATGGTGATCGCTGTGAAACCTCCGTTATGGCCAATTTCTACGGTATGTCCATTACGTCTTGCTGTCTGTCCATCTGTTTGTCTATCTTTCTGTCTGTGTGCCTGTCTATCTGTCTGTCTGCTTACAAGTTGCATGCTGCGTATAAGGTGAATGCATGATGTCTTTCTGTTTCTCTGCCTTTTCACTCTTTAGCGTGTTTCCATTCTGTGTTTTTTTTTTATTTGACTCATCAACTACATGTAAAATGCACATGCGTTTGGATGAGAACTGCAGCCCAGTGACAGGTTGTTTTCTTTCATAAAATAAAGTTTATTATGGAAGATCTGTAATTTGTATCACAGTAAGAGAAAGACCCAGTCAGTCGTAGCTTTGCTTTACTAATAGAATGTCAGCATTCTTTTTTTTCACACCCTGTTCCAGAATTTTTTTCAAAAGAAGTTTCTTTAGCGCTAATTGAATCAGCTCAAATGAGGTTTTAAGAAGCTGTATGAAAGTTAACCTTATTAACAAGAGAATGATGTAATGTGTTGTGTATCATGAGGCCAAATGAATGATGCATGACCCCTAACCTTTAACAACCAATTTATCTGATTTATAACACTGATTAAACCCGTCCATAACTGCTGGACCTGATTTTGCCAAGTAGGATGTGATCCTGGATTGACATCCTTCATTAATTCTGAATCAACATATCAAGCAACCAATCATAACCATCTAATGTCATCAGTGTGTGTCAACCAAACCAGCCTTAATCTATTTTTAAATCTTTCAGTCCTTGTAAACAAAATTGAATTTTGCAATTGTTTTTATTAAAATAAAAAAAAAAGAAATACTTAAATAACATATGTAATACTTTAAATGCTATTCTAAACAATTGCATACAACATTTATGTGCAGTTTAGCTAATGTGTGTTTTTTCTCTAATCAAAATACCAAAAATAGATGTGTGTGTGCAGTAAACTGTTTTAAGTTGTGCATGCATGAAAAAAATAATTCATAGACTTCTTTTTCAAATGAATGGTTATAAACAAATATGGCTTGTGATTGTTAAATTTTATAAGGTTGTAATTTAATTAAATAAACATAAACAGTTTTATAGTTAAAATCGTGCTCTATTGCGGTTCTTCGGGTTCATTGTTTCAGAGCATTTTACATTAGATTGTGCATTAGTAATCGTCATAATCAATATATTGTTAATACAGTAATGTTGTCTCTGAAATTATTTTAATATAGTTTGTCTAATTGTCTAATCATGTTGTATTCCTGAATCAATGAATTTCCAGTCTCAGCCAATAACATGTTTTTCAGCAAAAATAGATTGAGACGGGTTTGATCGAACCACATTGATGACATCAGATGGTTATGATTGGTTGATTTGAAATGTTAATTTAGGATCAACAAAGGATGTTTATTTAGAATCACATACTTGGCAAAATCATATCCACCTTCCTTAGCTAATCCAAAGAATAATGCATGCTGTCATACTACAACCACTTTTGGTTAATTTAGTCAGTTATTTAAATAGACTTGTTTATTGTTTACTTACAAATTAATAGATGGCATATTATTCATGTCTCCACCCATTGGTAATGAACTGTGTTTTTTTTTTTTGTTTTTTTTTTTATTTACATTATGTTCTATTTTCTTATAGGTTTACTAAACCCTGGGACGTTTTTGTGTCTCTCTGTGTGTCTGCATGCACCTGTGCATTTAAATACTATAATAATTTCCTTTTTAAATGGGAACATCGAGTTGGTCACAGTATGTCTGCATTGTCTGTCTGTTACTGGAATTTACACCCCTTCACGTCAGTGTCTTGAAGCAAACAGAACCATAACAATTTAGCATTTTTGACCCATCGAACTGAACAAGTGGACATCTTTATCTAAAACCTGTTTTTTCTTTTTTTTCTTTCTTTACATTGTCAACTTTCTGCATTGGCAGAGCATCTCGGAATTGAAATTATGGGTATGGAACTATTATTTGTTTGACTCTTAGTTTTAAGGCGTATATAAGGTCACATCAGTCTATTTTCTCTGTCCTATATCAAAAATTACCTGCAGTGATCCAGTGAAGTACTGAGACAGTCGTTTTTAGCACAGTGAACTGTACAATGCAAGTAAAGTTCTGTAACATGTCTATTAATGTAGTTAGATAGTTAGATAGAGCTTAAGAAATTACGTTTTTGGTAACTTTGTTAAACATCTGATTAGTAAAAACATAATCTGTATTTTTCCCACTGTCTGCTACAAGACTTTGCCCAGAATTATCCACACAAATCTCCTAATCGAATTAATTTTTTATTACTATGGGCCATTAATAACATGAAGTAGAATAACAACTAACTAGAAGACATACTTGTATGATAGATATTCAGATATCAACAAGTTTCTGGAACAGAGCTAAGTTTTATTTCTCAGTGTTATTCACTTCCTGTAACAAGCATGCAATGCAATATCAGATGAAGTTACACCATTCGACCTGGGCACCATGTCCTCCCACATCATCTCTTCTTCTTCTTTTTTCGCCCTGCCCCCCTCACCGCTGTCGGTCACGTCCATCTTCTCAAAGCTCTTGTCTTTTCTGGTGTTCCCCCTCTCCATGTTCTGTGTGTTTACCTTTGTCATTATGATCATTGCCTGCACTCTGGGGCCCTAGGTTTAACGCCAGACCAATAAATGTCTACAAGGCACCTTTGTAGAGGGTCTTCATAAAGCCGTTTTTTTTTTCTTAGAAATGTCATATGCTAAAAATTAGGGTTTTAGTGTCATTATCTGACTATAACTGCATAGCTTTCTGACCTTAGCTGCATTAGTCAGTTGAATATGGTGTACCAGTTTTATGAACAACCCTCTTTGTGTGCATCATAAAAAATACTGTTTGTGTGTTTAACCCCCTTTTCAGGCATGTGCTGGTAAAAAAATATTAAAGCATACCCTGCTTTATCTTCCATTTATCTTTTACTAATGATGTCTGTAGGCCAGTGTATTATTAGGACTGCAGTAGAGGCAGAGCCCTTCGCTTATAAACACTTCCCAGAGAAATTGCAAAGTTATTGTTTTTTAAGTTTGTTAAATTTAGTGCTATTACGCAAGTATCTGAAAACTTTTTTTAAAAAATTGGCTCAGAAATGCCTTGTATAAAGTTTTACAACTTTATTTTCATATATCATAGTAATAAGATTACCCTGCGATCTACTGAGTTTATAAAGCTGTATGTTATAGGTCGGTGTCTATTCGCTGTTTGATTTTTAGTCAAAAGACACCACTTGATATATTAGTTCTTGTTTATTTAAAATGTATGATATGCTTTATTTTTTATACAGAGAGATCAGTTTAGAATAATCAGATTAAACTAAAGCATTTTATCACATGTCACTGTCGGTGTGTTTGTTCTCTTATTTATTTAGAAGCAGAAAAACTGTACCAAAAGAGGGTCCTGACAATAACAGGCATTTGTGTGGCTCTGCTGGTGGTTGGCATCGTGTGTGTCGTTGCATACTGCAAAACCAAGTAAGTCCAGAAAGAAAAGTTTTGCACTTACCAAAGAAGTGGTCCTACTATAAATGCTGGAAAACTAACTTTTGTGCTTGACTATCTCAATATTGACCAAGATTAATCTTAGTTCCAACATAATTTTATTAACTGATGCACACCGACATGGACAACATAATCATATCACTAAATGCAATCTTAAATGTTGAACATGATATTAAACTATTTAAAGCCATGTAAAATGCCAAGGATTTTAAAAGATTTTAGAGATTTAGAATTGTGACAAACAGACCTTATAGCTTTATTAAATTACAAATATAATCCTCTTACACTATTTTGAATATCAGTTATCATATTATATTATTATATTATATCATATTACCATATTTAGGACTTCCATTGTGCGGAAATGTATATACCAACATATTAAGAGCATTTTTTTCTCCTTTTTGAAAGATAACAGTTAGATTTTAGATGACATCATTTAAGAAACAAATACAAAGAATGAGTTTTAAGCTATAATATATCACCTTTAGCAGTGTTGTATATTAACATCATTCCATTTATTAGAAAATTAAACAAATATCTTTTTAAGAACCTCATTTTGATTACTAAGCTGTAAGAGTCTCCCTAAGCAATTTTTTTTTTGAATGAATAATAAAAAATAATTAAAAAACATGATTCTAAAAATATCAGTTTTGAATATAAATAACATCTCTGCAGGAAACAAAGAAAAAAGATGCAAAACCATTTGCACCAGAACATGTATGTAGAGCACCCTAATCGTATGTTGGCCAATGGACCCAACCACCCAGGGCCTGGGCCCGGCCCGGAGGAGATCCCTATGGTCGATGTAAGTGTGAATCATTACTTTTAATTTACAATATGTTGTGTGTTTAATCACACAATACAAACGTTATCTTGCAAAAAAGGTACACACATATTTTTCTGAAACCACTATGTCATCATAAGGCCAATTTGAGTTTTATATTACAAAAGCAAAAAATGTTTGAATATCAATTAATGTGTATAGGCAAATGTAGAATTGTTGAAATTTTGAAAATTGCACATTTTATAAAAATGTGCACAATTTGTATAGGAACAAATTAAAAAATATATAATGACTGTAATTTTTAAATTAATCAGATCCACTATCATTACTACCTGAGTTTTTCTTTGTCCTGTTTGTCACAAAATAAGAAATTTGGTTTCTTATTATTATTATTATGTATTTCGATAACCAGTGCATACGATTTTTATGAAGCTGTAGTATGAACTCAAAAATACATATCTCATCCTATATCTGTCTTTGTTGCAGTATATCTCTAAGAACGCCCCAGCCACCGAACGAGTGATACGACATGGAACAGAGACATCAGGCAACTTCTCAGGCAGCCGAATGTCCTCACGGTCCCACCACTCCTCTACTGCCACCCACGCTTCCAGTCACCGGTATAGTCACCCTGCCTATCAAACACTAGCTATATATCTTCCTATTTATCCATTCTGCAGGTCTCTTATATACACTGTATATATACACCTCAGACATATATCCACCCACATCACAACTTCACCATCTGTCTCCTCTTTATCTATTCTTTATCTACACAAAGTCTGCTACTGAAAGCTTTTCCATCAATCCTGAAAACTAAAAAAAATATGTACCGCTATTTTTCTAACAAGTTTAAATTATTTTTACGAATAATTGTGTATGATGCTTAATACAGATAATTGCATCAAGTAATTAAAATAGCTTGGTTGTATAAAAGAGATAAATGTAAGTCACTCTGGTAAAGGGCACCTGCCAAATGTTGTAAATGTAAATTTAAATTACGCAAATTACTTTGGACTAACACTATTCATCTTTTACAAACTCTAACACATATCTCTAAGCTTTTACTTGAATGATCCTGATGCTGAAATTACCTGAATCCTGCAGGCATGAGGAGAGGACATGGAGTATGGAGAGATCAGACAGCATGAACTCGAACTGCCACTCGGGGGCACTCTCTTCCTCAGTGGGTACCAGTAAATGCAGCAGTCCAGCATGTATGGCTCGACATGCAGCGCATTGTGGCTATTCAGAGCCTGCACGGAGCCCCCTGCAGTATGGAGACTCATTCGACTCTTTGCGGGACTCACCTCACAGCGACAGGTAATGGAGAGGGGATGTGTGAACATGTAGAATATGAACAATGTAGAAATTGCATTATAAAAACATAAATAAGGGATGCTTGTTTGAAATAAAATTAAAAAAAATACAAAAATGGCCCTGAAGCATAGTAGTGCTTTAGACTTTGGAAAATAGTTTTAAAATGCATAAGAATGTAAGCATGGTAATCCAGTTATACAATGTCAGACCTAGGATGGGATTAAATCCTTCTCATCCAAACATGTAAATCAAGTCTAAAATTAATTTTTAGTTCAAGTCAAGACCAACAACTATTTATGTGTCCACAGAAGCAATATAAAATTAATTCCTAATCACATTAAAGGTGAGGTCTCAGGCGTCTTACAGCGTTTTTTAATTTATATATATACTTTAGGTCAGAGTTAAGTATAGTCAATAGTAGATGTAAATGCTACATCATTGGGTTAAGTAAATTTATAGAATATATGTGACCATCTATAAAGTTTACGCCCTTTCTATTTCCCCCTTTTTTCTTATTACCTTCCTTCTTTCTTTCTATTTGTCTTTCCTTTTCTTTCCTTTTTAACTCCTTCCCAGGTATGTGTCAGCACTAACCACGCCGGCCCGTCTGTCTCCAGTAGACTTTCACTTCTCCTCACTGCCCCAGCAGGTGCCTACCTTCCAAATCACGACTCCCAATGCCAGCCATGCACTGTCCCTACCACCGGCTGTAGGTTCCTACTCACCCGGCGATGATCAGCCACTCCTACGCCGGCCACGCCGTACACATAACCCATACCACAGTGAGAGGACTGGCTCTCTTCCATCCAGCCCATACCGCCTTGCAGACGACGAGGACTACGAAACAACACAGGAGTACATGTCATCCCGTGAAAGGCCCAAAAAAAGTGGCAGCGGGCGGCGCTGGCACAGGAGATCGCGGCTCAATGGACACGTTTCCCATCGTGCCAAGGGGCCAAGAGACTACAGCTCGCAGAGTTGCCTGTCGGACAGTGAGTGGGAGGAGGACGAAGACATGGGGGAGCTGGGGCATGGCGAGAGCACGCCTTTCCTCAGCATGCAAAACATGAGCATGAACAACGAGCCAGCCACTATTTACCGGCCCAATGACATGCGGACGTACAGCAGTACAGCGCAAAGCACGTCACGCTCAAACACACACACAAACAAATTTTCACAGTCACGGTCCAAACCGGACAATGCACCCCTTTAAACAAAGAGCATTGACCAGGACAGTGAAACAACATATCTAGGAGAGAGAGAGAAAAAATGATATATGCTATAGACCTGCACCTATAAGAAATATTTTTTATTTTATATAACAGACAGATATTCTAAACAAAGGAAATATTTATTTTCATTTCAGCAAAAATTGTCTACTAGCTAGCAGCAAAGACTTTTTTTATAGGGGGGAAAACTATTTATATGTACTTTCTGTTCCTTGGTTTACAGCATTATGAAGAAGAATCACGTGCCAACTTTTTTCACAACTTAGAAATAGAATAATATTGTGGTGCCTTTTGCTGTATGCCGACGAGGGAGGTTCCGTTGAGTTTTTTGTAGCCTTTCTTAAAATGGACTCCTGGGTTTTATATAGACATGGTTTTTTTTCTGTTTTTTTTTTTTTATTTGTTTGTTTAGGATCTCCCCATTTGAACTGTGATCTAATTCTGACATCATGCAATATGGGAATCACTATTATGTAAGATGTTTGTTTACATGAGTAGGGGTCCACATACTGGTCATTTTTCCAAGGCATATATACAATCACCATAGACATGCTGTTTCCTGTTTGAGACAGGAAACAGTGTGTTTGTGTAGACATTCTAATGCTTTATCCACACACCCCCACCCCCACCCCCTTACTGGTTATCATATGTTGTTTGCAGGTCTGCAGGTGTTAATAGGGCATTGTACTAGGTCATAGTACCTGCCCCGGTGTTCAGGGTTTTCAAAATGGCAGTGTGTGTATGTCCAATGAATGTGTTCACTCTAATGTATGTAAGACAAGAAGACTGTGTGTGTGTGTGTGTGTGTGTGTGTGTGTGTGTGTGTGTGTGTGTGTGTGTGTGTGTGTGTGTGTGAATACTAGGCTGAGTCAGTCTGTATCTGTTTAATTTGTTGGTGTGCACCTGCGTGTTGTGTGTTAACTTTTAACAGGCACTAGTCTAAAGGTTTGGGTGTGTGTTTGTGTCTAAGTGTGATCTTTCTGATGGGTTTTGTCATGGGGAGCTCTATCACTCTGTTTCCATTTAGTTGGCTTTAAAAGAATAGAGAAAGACACACTGGTGACTTTGCTACTGCCCAGTGGTGAGATGAGCTCATTGCACTGTACCCTAACTTCCACGTGTAGTGTTTGGCAGTGGTGCCAGCTGCAGAGGAACCAATCCAGCCTGATTTTAGCCTACATGGACCGACATATCCCGTTAGCTCACACACCCATGTTCCTATGCCAGCAGCTTGAAGCCGCAATGTGTCTCAGGACTTCCCATCCAAAAACCCACACAATCCATATGCACTTCTCACTCTCAGATCTGCTACGACACTCTGAAAATAATACCACTGGCTATTTTTGCTCATTTGTGAAAAGTTTTTTTTTTCCTACTGCCCCTCTCTTTAGTTGTGTTTGTCTGTTTGCAAGCTTGGAACTTGCTATAAGAAATGCAGGTTTGGGCGTGTTACCTTTAGAGAACGGATTGTGAAATGACCTCTTGTTTTAATTTCCTCACTCGCCCAAACACAAAAACACTCAGTCCAGCAAACTTACACACCCAATATTAGATTAGATTAGATTCAACTTTATTGTCATTGTGCAAGGTACATGTACCGAGCCAATGAAATGCAGTTAGCATCTAACCAGAAGTGCATAAGTGGCTTATTTACAATAAATATCAGTGTAATAAATAGGGTATGGGGTTGATAATTACAGAGGTGGGGGTAAATAATGTACAGAGGTATATGGATAGAATATAGAGGTGTAACAATAGATAGTTATAGATTGTGCAAAGATGCATAATGGTAAGGTAGTGCAAAGTACAGAAGTGGCAGTGCAGTAGTAATTAATACTGTATATCAGCTGTTCAGTGCAGAAACAGCCACAGGAAAGAAGCTGTTTTTCAGTCTGTTTGTGCGGCTCTGAGGCATCGGTAGCGTCTGCCTGATGGGAGAAGAGTGAACAGTCCATGGTTGGGGTGAGAGGGATCTTTGATTATGCCTCTCGCCCTTTGCAGACAGTGTTTTTGTGTATGTTGTCCAGGGTGGGTAGCTGAGTGCCGATGATTCGTTGGGCGGTTTTCACCACCCTCTGAAGGGCTGTGCGGTCTGAAGCAGTGCAGCTGCTGTACCATACTGAGATGCAGTTTGTGAGGATGCTCTCGATGGTACTACCTATCTACACAAACACACTTACTTACAAACCTTGACATAACATATCTGCATAACATACACTGTGTCCTTGCATCCAAATACACTTCCACATCTCAGTCATCCACAGCTTCTCCTGGTTAACCGCTCTCTTTCATTCCTTTCTCTCTCTCTTCTCTTGTTCTGTTCTTACTCTGTCTGCCTTTCGAGGCTTCCCTTTTTTCTGCATGTCCTAGTGGTTCTGATAGATGGGTGCATGGTAATCGCAGCAACCGAGTTGTCTTCACACGATGAAAGTGTACTTTTCATTTTGACATTCAGCAATAAATCCCCTTTTTTTCATGCCCATTCTTGACTTGGAATATGCTAGAAATTTTTTGCAAGTTTTCTCAGAAAATAGTACTTGTACAAAAATCAAACCACTTGTTCATATGGAAAAAAATAAATCTTTATTCCTACCATTTAAAAAAATAATACCTGATTTGTCATAATGTGTTTTTGCATTTTATGAATTGAAACCTTCTACACTTTTGATTGATTCAGGCCTGCTAATTATCTTTCATATCAAAGTTTTTAGAACACTTGAATTTTCCAATACGTTTAAAAGAATTTCCTACTGCAAGCATTAAAAAAAATAAACCTAACACATTTGTATTGTTGTCACATAACACATGACATTTTATCACTCAAAGTTGGCTTGTTTTCATTATTTGAATAGCTTTTTAAGTAAGCGCAAGCAAAAGAAAGGAATGCAGCATGACCTGTAAAGATCTTTTTTTATTTCTTAATAAACTCTCTTAACTAGAGACATATAAATAGTATTATTTACACTACTACTGTACATAGAACATTTCTTCAAAAAAATAAAAAAAATATATATATATTTGAAACATTTAACATCACATTTACGGCATTTGGCAGACGCCCTCATCCAGAGCGACTTCCATTTATCTCTTTAATTCAACTGAGCAATTGGGGGTTAAGGGACTTTCTCAGGGACCCAGCGGTGGCGATTGCTGCTGCTGGGAATCAAACCTCAATCTTCCAATTAGCAGTCCAACACCTTAACTACTGTGCTATCACCTCCCCATCAACATTTTTAAATTAAAGCAAAGCATCATATCACCTGAGATTCCTTATTTAAGCAGATAATTATATAAATTCTTACTCAGTACTGACTAAAAAACTGACACCCTGACATCTGATATAAATTTTAAACTTTTACTACTAATAAAATTGAATGGAGTGTATGTAATGTATAACGCTTGTCTTTGTCGGTGACTTGACTTTTAATATTTGACTGCATGTTTTATTTGAAACAGGTTTTACAGCAGAATCCCTTTTTGACTCAATCATCCCATTTTTTTATATCTGGACATGAGCCGGGCCCTAAGACTGACCTGGCAGACACCAAGAAATAATGTATAAACTACATCAAAAAGTCTCTATATTTAAAGGAATTGTCTTAATAATGAAGTACTGACTACTTAAACGGGCCAGAATGTTTCCTTTCTTATGAACTTGAATTACTTACAGTATCAATGTTGCTTAAGTCATGTGTAATCTGTTGACTAGACTATTTGACTAGTTTGGAAAGATTATATTACTAAAATTTTTATTGCCTAAATGTTTAGTCTGCATTTATAATTAGTCAGTCTAACTTAAAAACAGACACCAATTTGCAAACATAAATTGCGTAATGTTTGGAAGCGTCACGGCTACAACAACTGCGCGCTGATTAGGATTTAAGTCCATGCGCTTTTCTCAGAGTTGAGAAATGATGTGCGTGTGTGTGTGTGTGTGATGTTAAGTGGTAGCGCTGAAAAAAGCCTGTTGAAGGTTTGATGGTCGTAAATTTGCTTCTTTTTTCCCTTTTTTTTCGAAACACAGTTCATTCGTTTTTTACAATTATAAAAATCGACACTGGAATTAAATTATACATTTATACAAGTGGTTTATTGCCTAAAGGACCTCGGACTTTTTCTAGTGAGGCGTTTTGAGACATGGTATGTATCTATTTACTTGCTAGTCTGCGTTAAGATGCTGTATAAAAAAAGGATTAACGCAATAATAACTATATATATATATATATATATATATATATATATATATATATAGATAGATAGATAGATAGATAGATAGATAAAAACATATGGATATTTAATACTGATAGATTCAAGTTTCATAACTAAATAATTAAAAACTGATAAAAAGTCTTTTTAAAACTTTCTGTAAAATCTACTTTTAAAAAACAGTTTCTGGGGGGAATAAATGAGAACATCCCTTAAATCACACATAGTTTGGTGTGCTCTTGACTGTTGAAGTGATAGGGAACACCATGGTAAGATTGAAAGAGCTGTCTGAAGCCTTCAGAAAGAGGATTGTAGCAGCTTATGAGTCTGAAAAGGGATTTTTAAAAAGATCTCCAAAGATTTTAAAATCAGCCATCCCACTGACCGCAAAATAGTCTACAAGTGGAGAACATTCCAAACAACTCACAACATTCCCAGGTCTGGCCGTCCAAGCAAGTTTACCCCAAGAGGAGACTGCGAAATGCTAAAAGAAGTCACCGAAAACCCTTAAGTGTCATCACGGGACCTACAGCACGCTATTGCTACTGTAGATGTGAAAGTACTGTTGATGTGAAAGTACTGTTGATGTGAAAGTACTGTTGATGTGAAAGTACGCTATGATCAGAAAGAGACTACACAAGCTCAGACCGATGTCAGAGACTGGTAAATGGCTACAAGACGTGTCTCATTAAAGTTATTTCAGCCAAAGGGGGTAACACTACCTATCAAGGAGTAGGATGTCCCAACTTTTTTCTCAGTTAAAATACACATTTTTGTTGAAATATTTTGTTTAATGAGTAAAACAATGTTAATTTTTGTTGTTGCCTGCAATTAAGTCACTTTCAGTAAAAAAAATTTAAGATTCTTAAGATTTCTTAAAAAGAATATCCCGCCCATAAAAACATTATTTCAATGAACATTCAACAATTAAAATAGGCTACTTTTTCAAATTATTTTCCCAAATTTTGTACTTTCTATCAAATCATTTGGTTTAATTTGACATACGTTTTTGTGTTATCGTCCTTTGCATTAAAGTTTTTCCGTTTAAATAAATCAGGAACACAGGGCTATAAGCATTGCTACCAAACAATATATACTTTTGCAGTGTACAGGTATAGAAGTGCACACGACTGCTGAATGATGTAATGATCTAATTAGCCAATTATGCGGCAGGATTGCAATGCAAGAAATCATGCTAATACAGGACAAGAGGTTCAGTTGTGCTGTAGTACAAAATAATTAATAAACATGATAATAGTGAGGTTTTTCGTCTACAAGAATAAATTAAAAGTAATCACAATCAGTCTGGTTACACATTGCAGATCCCTGGGGTTCCCCAGTCCCCATTTTAGAATATATTACACCGTATTACACCAACTTTTTGTTGATGGTGCAGGCTAGTTTTACTTATTTATGTCCTAGTGTTCCAAGGTTTAATGCATTGTCTCAATCTTACAAATGTAACCAAATAATTAGTTTGCGCATAACTATACCGACTTTTAATCCAGCCTAAGTGAAACATATTTTGATGTTTTAGTTAAAGTATGTTTCCTGGGGGCAGGTTTGAGGAAAAAAATGCCTTAACCTTTACAAGGACAGAGAAGAGTTTGTAATTACTTTTTTCTTACATGTTGCTTTAGGCAATGGCTAGTTGTCTGTGGAGATATCGCTGCCGGATCCTGCTCTGCATATGTACACCGTTTATACTAATTGGATGCGTTTTCATTTACATAACTTTGGCTTTATGTTTAGCCATGACTCATACCTATCCATCTAATATGCAAAAGAGTAGCTTTCATCTGCCAGACGGACACTATGTAGCCAGTGGGACCACTAATTCCAGCACACTGGCCTCCTATCCAGCTCAGCCATTTTGGAAACAGGATCTGGACAAAGCTGCATTTTGGAACCTGATCCAGCATGTCATGGACCGTCAGCATAATCCTATCCTCCAAGACTTGACAAACATCTCTCTTAAATCGAATATCACACTGGACCGAAATGGATGTTTTCCAAACTATAAAGGTATATCGAAAATATCAGGTTATTTTACTCTACCAGATCAGATGCAGAGGTTTATCATTTCTATGCACTGTAGAGATTACCCATTACTCATTAACCAGCCAGCAGTGTGTGCCAAAATGGATGAGCCTCCAATGTTGCTGCTGGCCATTAAGTCACAGGTGCCTAACTTTGAAAACCGTCAAGCCATCAGGATGTCATGGGGTTATTCGGGTCTTATGAAGGGGCAGAAAGGAAGAGGAGGAATAGTACTCAGGGTTTTTCTTTTGGGCAAGACTGACCAAGAACTGGGTGCTCGTATAAAAGAGGAGAGTAAGATGTATGGGGACATTATAATGTGGGACTTTATGGACACGTTTTTTAACCTGACATTGAAAGACATATTATTTTGGAATTGGTTTCCCAAGCACTGCCAAAATGCCCGCTTTGTGTTCAAGGGTGACGATGATGTCTTTGTAAGGACCCCTGCTGTCCTGGACTACTTAGAGGACCAAGAAAAGCTTATATTCAAAAAACATGGGCACTTCAAGAAAATAGAGGATTTTATCGTTGGAGACATTATCACCGCTGCAGTGCCCCTGAGGTCAGAAACCAATAAATACTTCATCCCTGACAGTTTCTATAAAGGCATCTACCCAACATATCCAGGTGGAGGAGGGGTCATCTACTCAGGTGCTCTGGTTCCAAAGCTTCTCCAGATTTCCAGGAGAGTTCATCTGTTCCCTATTGATGATGTTTACCTGGGTATGTGCCTCCAAAGGCTGGGGGTCATCCCCATCAATCACCCAGCCTTCCTTACTTTTGACTTTACATCTAAGGAAGCCAATGAGCCCTGTGCACACCATACCATCCTACTGGTCCACAAACGCAGTCCCCTAGAAATATTAAAACTATGGACAGAAACCTCAATACCAAGCCGTGAATGTACAAACACAACTATTAGAACTGAAGATAAAGAGTAAAAAGTATGCTTAGAATAAACCTACTTGTGGAAGACAAAACCAGGCATGAATTGACCTCCTTAGCAAGTGATTACTGACTGCTGCCAATTGGTCGATGTCTTCTTTCATGATTGCTTTGGAATAGTCTGTAAAAACAGCTCATCGCCAGAACTGTTAATGACCCTGTATTGTAAAACTTTAAATAATTATGTCGCTGTATTCAAAGTACAACACTTTCATCTGTAATTGTTGCCTTAGACAGGGACACCAAGACAATGAAACGCAGAGAGTCTTAGGGGAAAGAAACATCGGACAGTGATACTGTTCAATTTTGGTAATTGCCTCTTCCTTAGTGTAGAAATGTATAGAAGCCACCATTTAAATAAATGTTTCTTGTTACTACATATAAAGTTGAAAGGTTTAAAAGAGGTTTAATTAAACAGACAAAACAAGTTTTAAAAAATCTAATGTTTAATTTGGACCCAAAACTCAGAAAGTTAAATAATTTGACCATTATGTTACTCTGCTGGAAGCTTGATTTTGAGTCAGAAAATTTTTCTTTAACAACTGTTTGCATTAAATATGCACCAGAATAAAAAACGTTTATTGTGATATGTACACAAATTCCGATACAAAAAAAAAATGTCAACACCCCAAATCTTTTTGGAATATACAATCCTATATGAATAGCGGAGGGATTTTTTTCAAAGATCTGGATTAACATATTTCAATACCCTATATATAACTTGAGTCATTATTGTAGGTGTTTAAAGGCTAATGACTAAAATTAAATGAAGAAAGCAAATCCTTGTATTTTGTACAGAACATTACAGAATGATTATTTTATCTATGCTCTTTCTTCATCTTGGTCCTCCTCTTTATCATCATCATCATCATAATCTTCTTCATCAGAGTCTTCATCACTTTCACTGTATTGCACAGTGGTTCGATTTGTGTTAACAAAAAGGTCCTGTTCATCCTCAGAATCACTGCTGTCGCCCTCGTCCTCATCTTGCGCTTTGCTTTTAGTCTCATCTTGCTGTGCTTCTTTCTGCTCTCCTACTTGACCAGCGTCGAACCCTTTAGGCCTGTGTGAAAATTCCCTATTCAGTAAGTTTTAAACTTTTTTATAACAAGTAATGTTAATATACTCTCCAAGAAAAATGATACTAATTCTACAAAAAAATTCTCACCATATGCCAATTTTTCGTAAATGGTGTATATGATCCCTGTACAGAATGAAGTTAATCTCCCCTTTCACCTTGTCACCTTCCTCAATAGGATCTACGATCACAAAATCACCTGCAAAATATTACAGTTGTCAGATAAAGACAGAGTATTGCAAATTAACAAAAACCAAAAGAACGGAACGCGTTAGATAGCAAACCTCTTTTGATCCAGATGTTCTTGCGAAATTTTGTTGGCATGCTGAGCAGAAACCTCTCACCACTCTCAGTTACAGCATCATGGAGGTTATTGCCGTTACTTCCCATAATCTAAAGGATACAGAAGCATTCAGTAGTTTAGAATAACCCTCCTGGTATTTTGTAAGAACAGGGCCCATTGGATGCGACCATAACTGCGGGAATGTATTTAGCGCAGGGGGGACTGAAGAAAAAAAAAGAATGCTGGACTTCAAGCCATTTTTTTATGATTTTGACTGAATATTCAAATTACTCTTCATTACGTCGTCTTTTCTATGTATAATTGTCTCAATATAACTGTCACAGAGGGGCCAGACAGGAGACAGATAATAAGACCCAGCGGTTGTCTTTATTTACAAGTAGTGGAATGCTAATAAGTTGCGAGTCTACAAACATACACGAAACATCAAGACCAGACAGTGACCCAGTGAAAGCTTGTGTATAAAAAAGGTGATTGATTGTGATCGATTGATGAAGATTGATGCAGGTGCATCTGGTTAATACTCAGGTGAGGGTGTGAAACCTGTTTATAATGTGATTGTCTTATTACAAACTGTGTATGTTGTCGGTAAAGGTAATATAAAACTACATTAAGCTTACCTTTGTATAACGGTGCTTGTTAATGATTAATAAGTCATTTAGGAAATCATTTTAAAAGGTTTTGGAGCAGTGGAAACATCCCAGCGTGAACAGAACTGCTTCACTGCTGCAAACCTGTAGTTGTGTGTCATCAGTATAATCATGAGAGTCCACGTTTACACAGTACACATGTTATTAAGTGGTTGGATGTTGAATAAGTTATGACAGTGATCATTACTGAACTGATGTGCACAGAACTTGCCTTCATAATCTGTTGTTTCTCATTAGGTGTGATGAAGTCCCCCAGAACCTCCTTAACAACATGTTTGCGCTTGGTTGCTTTAGACATTATTGACGATTTATCTGTAACAAATGTACAAATTAAATACAAAACACGAACCAAACCGAATGCTACACTTTCAGTTACACGGAATAAACATTGGCTGCTCACTTGATATAAAATATCACGCTGAGATTATTACATCCCTGCAGTCTGATAGGCCGTGTCATCGATTTAGCTAGAAAGCCTGTTCTGTAAACCGGCTAACGTTAGCTACTACTAGCCTAAACTAACAGCCTGGTCGTTTATAACAGCGTAATTTTCTCGATTTGTGGAAGCGACATACCTACAGGATCTTCATAAAAGTCAGCGGCTGTTGTATGTGTTCCGGTTTAACAATATTTAAGTAACTTTCTACGCAGAGACTTCAAATCTTGAAACATGGTCACATAGAGCCGTGCCGTAATCACGTGATCTGTGATTCGGTTACACGGATTCGTTTGGCCATGACCACGTGAACGATGACGTCATGAATTACGGTTCCCATACTAACGCGGGTCTGTATTCGTATTCTGACTCAATTACTGCGCGAAACGCAGGTTTCTAAAGTCATTTGCTTCGCTGGTCAATTAAAACAGTGTTGTTATCTTATTAAAACAGATAACTGACTTCTCAGTATGGTTGAAAGAATATTCTAAGAGGCAGTGAAACCGATAAATAAAAAAATTATAAAACTGTGTTTTGTTCCTTAATAAAAATTAGGATATTAAAAAAAAAAGTGTTATTCCCCATGTCATTCCAACCCAGATCACGAGCAAGGTTTAGTACTAGAATAAAACCGTATGTAAACGAGACTTCAAGTGTTCTTTAAAACAGATTCATAAAATCGCTATAGCCTCTGTTTATTTAATAAACCAAATACAATTATTTTAAAGGTGTTTAAAGGTTAATTTATTCATACATTATGTCCGAACATCAAACCTGACACAACAAACACTGTCTTATTGCAAAGAATGTTTAGGTCCCTTTGGGACACAAAGACTGCTATTCAACTTTTTAGCCACAAGATGTCACTAGTGTGCTAAAAAGCGTCAAGTAATAAATATTTGAATGGGGAAGACTTTGTGGTAAAGGGGACCAAACTGTAAGAAAAAGCCTACAGTTTGTTCGATTGCTGTTTTTGCTAAATTGCAAGGGGATTTGACCCGTCCAGGTGTCATAGGCATACCTGGATTGTGTACCCTAATTATACATTCATTTATTTATTCACATTTAGGAACTACACTTCTGCAGAGATTTCTACTACTAAAAAAAGTAATGAGATCACGGGTGAGATTACTCATTAAAAGCAAAGATATGTCAAAATCATAAAGTTTTGCAACTCTTTGGGTGTATGTCATAAAACCAACAACAAATTAAACAATTAAACATGTTGAGGTAAAACAAAATGTGCAATGTTGTAGTTATGCATCGGCACTGATCATTTATATGCATTTCAGCATATTAAAAAATTACTTCATGGTCATTATGACAGAAAAAAAGAAAACAAATTCATGGATTTATCAGATTTTATTCAGCACATTAAAATGATGACCCATAAGAAAATAATCTCTGAAACCATGTAAGCGGCAACAACTAACTTAACATTTTATATCAACACTTTGCAAAGCTTTAATAATTAACCAGGTTAGTATTATACTGTACTTTGTGCCATCATGTATAACAAAGTCAAATATATTTGATGTAGTATGTTATATAACACTTAAAACTTCATCCTATAGGCATAGTTATCTATTAGTAAATGTAAATTAAAATGACAATAAATAACTAACCTTAAAGAAGCACTGCTAAACAATGTTATTTAGACTTATTAGGAGAATGCAGGGCTATTCATCGATTAGTTTTGCAGCTTTTAAAATCAGTAGAACAGCAAAACTATTCAAATGCATGTAGTTATCAACACAATAGAAACTAAAATCAACAAGAATATATTAATTATGGTTCATTATTCATAGCAGCTTTCTAAAAAATGTTAATTATTTGTTACTCTTTATATCAGAATTCAGAACTTGAGCTTTTATGTCACAGTAACAGACTTGGAGAAGTTGCACCTTAGGTTACTAACGGACTAACTGGGGTTATACAGTGTGAGTTTTTGACCTTTTATTACTTTTTGTCTGTTGTGTCTCTTTCTAAACGTAGTAAGAAGAATTGTAATAACTGACAAAGCGAGAAATTTAACACCACGTATGTCACATTTTGAGCAGGTTAGAACACAGCAAATATTATTGTGCATTTATCCATGACTCTGTATGTGTGGTCATGTATATTCACTACTAATGATCAATATCTTTGTTCATGCATGTGTGCAAGTGTGTGTGTGTGTGGGCTTCCATATGGTTCTAGTTAACCACCGCAGACGAACACATCTTGTTAATTCCACACAGATTGGATCCTCTGTACAGGTAGTAGTAGCCCTGAACAAACATGAATAAAACATAAGTTTAGTTATACATTACACACATTTTTAAGGACTGGTTAAATAGTACACCGAAATATACCACCCTAAATACCTGCATTAAAATAATCTTACTTTAACTATTTAGAATAGATGTATTATGTATTTGGTGAAAAAACAGATCAAAAAAGGACAAAATCATCGTCATGCCAGTCAGACACCTGGGACACGTTACATATTTATATTTTACAGTTAACGCAAGCATTTTAATAAGTCTTTTATTGCGTTAATTTAAATGTATATAATTAAAATAAATAGTAGTGAAAAGTAGTGAAACATGCTAGAGACTGGTGTTAATAGGAAAATCACCAAAAACAGGCAACTAATTGCTTAGGTGTATGAAATGTGACATATTTAAATCGCTTTGGTAAGCACCATCAGGTATAAACTCTAAAAAGACACAAATACATCTTTGACTGTGAAAAACATGAACATTAAAGTTTCCCTTACCTGCTCGCCGTAGTCTTCTCCCCAGCTGTTCTTAATGGCCCAGAATGGAACACCATTACCTGTGCACAAAAGCAATTCATCCTCTATTTACTTTTACTACAACAAAAAAAGAAGAGCAAAAATAAGGGCTGTGGATTAGTAAAAACAAAAAAGTGTTCTGAATTTGAGGCAAATTTTAATACAGGAATCATCTATTTTAATTATTATGGAAGTAAAAAAATAACTTTAAAACACAGATTACTTTGTTTAATCTATTGGACATCTATCAGTGCTGCTATTCATATATTTGCAGTGCAGTAACTTGTGTTTTTGGCTATACTGAACAAAACGACTCATGATTCATGATGAGTCATTTTTCTTTCTAAATATCATACAGCATTATACATTAGCTGTTCAATGAGATCAGTTTGAAAGTGTTTTAGAAACTCTATGGTTATGACTTTGATACGTGCAAGTTATAGAAAAAAAGGCTCTCACGGTCTCCATATCCAACAAGCAGCACTGCATGATCAATCATCCAGGGGTTGCACAGAATCCTCAAAGGGTGAGACACTCCCTTTCTGTAAAACTACACACACATGAATAAAGTTGAAGAGTATTACTGACCCAGCCAGTTAACAGGTAAAAAAAATTCCTGTGCTTACATTTAATAAAGTATTAAAAGGATGTAGGTTGTTTAAAAGACTGGAATTATAGACTCATTCATTCATTCATTTTCTATACCCACTTATTCCCTAATTCGGGGATCTGCTGGAACCCATCCCAGCCGCCTCTGCAAGGGCGAAGGGCAGGAGAGGTACACCCTGAACAGGTCGCCAGTTCGTCGCCACACATACACACACTCACGCCTATGGGCAATTTAGAATCACCAATCAACCTAACATACATGTTTTTGGACTGTGGGAGGAAACCAGAGTACCCGGAGTAAACCCACGCAAGCACAGGGAGAACATGCAAACTCCACACAGAAAGACCCCCTGGCCGGGAATCGAACCCGGAATTGAACAGTGCTAACCACTAAGCCACCTTGCTGCCCATTATAGACTCAAATATTAATAAATAAATATTTGCTGTGTTTGTACATACATAAATTTTACTTGCATAAAGATTACATAAAAATACATTCACAATTAATGCTATTTGTTGTTTAATATTTGCATATTTAATGTTATAAACAAAATGTTAAGCATAAATAAATTGCAATATGCCACAGTTTAGTTGTACATTCAGAGTATACATTCCTGAGTTTATAGGAATTTTACGAACCCTAACCCAACGTGGGGAAAATGACACATTTTTATTCAAGGCTGCATGTATTTAAAATGTGTTAAAAACAACTACACGTGGGAAGTGGTTGCTCAGTGGTTAAGGTGTTGGACTGATATTAGAAAGACCTGGGTTTGATTCCCAGCACCACAAAGCCACCACTGCTGGGCCCCTGAGCAAGGCCCTTAGCCCCCAAGTGCTCAGTTGTATAAAAAACCACATAAATGCAAGTCGCTCTGGATAAGGGTGTCTGCCAAATGCTGTAAATGTACACATGTTGCATTGCTACACCTTATTTCTCTCTCCAACATGGGTTTAACTCAGAAGTGTGACTCATATGTTATGACAGAAAGAGGTGTTTTCAAGTGGGGATAGTTTGTGGTAAGAAATGAAGTTTAGAGATAAGAGCTAAGTCTTGTCTCTAAGCATGTCTAACATGACACATTCTTTAGCAAAGCAAAAACAGTCACATTTTTTAATGGTGTGTCTGTCAACCTAAGACTGTGGTTATATACAGAAACTAAATTTAAATTACAGACAGTAACTAAGAAAATAAGTAGTTAAAGCATACACACGAGCACAAACCTGGGCATACGTTCATTCTGATGCCATCTATAAATTTTATACAACAGTATACAACAGTTTATACCAACTGTTTAAACACAAACGTCTGCTTACACACTATTTTAGAGCAGATCAAAATTGTCAAGACTATCTAATCTAGATATCATTATAACTGTCTGATAGTTAAGTGCTTATGAAATGTCATAAGGAAATTTAATAAGACTGTATTACCTGCATGGCAAAAGCATTGAGTGCAGCAGAGACAGGACCGTTCTCAGCCAGCCAGGCCACAATTTCTAAACACACACATTAGATTTTGCATTGTAAAGTGTTTCTATATGATCTATTGCTTTGTTTCTATGTAAACTACGGATATTCTAACTTGTGTGTTTAATTAAAGATGTGATATTAGATTATTTTACAGATACACCTTCACTTACATTATTTCAAATCATGATATTTGCAACTTAATGCATTTTGTGTTGATAATAATAATAAGAACCAGAACCAACAATCAGCAACTATTACATTTATATTTATGAAAGTTGGCAAAGGCACTTGCCAGGAAGTCTTACAGAAATATTAAAACTTCTCTGACTAATAATAAATACTAATAGTGGTTTATAATGTCATTGTCTAAGAAAACCGTCATGTTAATAATAATGTTAATAATAATAATAACAATAATAATATTATTATTAAGGAAAATTACATTTTGCCTAACATCAGTTTGTGCAACTTTACATCAGTGAGCAAAAAATATAAATAATCAAAAAGAAATCATTGTTAAAATATAACTGTATATAAAGAGTTTAAATGTATACAATTGTTTAATTTTGTCTTTTTTGCATGTTTTTATCCATAGTATCAGCATTTTGTCACTGAATTAAGTGTTAATGACATTATAGGGTTGCGTAATGTTTATGGATGTCACAAATATTGTGTTTTATTTATATATATATATTTATATATATATAACTTTATAATAAGAAAGTTTACTTTTCATTTTTAAATCTGTATAAACGTAAAATTGTAACCCTTTAAAAAGACATAAAAAATGGCCACAATTAATTATCTTACAATTCTACAATTCTCATCAGTAAAATTATTTATAGTATATAACTAAAGGTATACATGTCTGTTAAACAGAAACTGAATATCTGGATAAATATGGCAACTGTCAGAAATTGCATACAATTAAAGTATGTACTACATTTAATTATATAGGTATAATTATAATTATATAGGAACTTAGTTATGTCTATAGGAAACTTATGTTCTATATAGTTACGGGTAGTATACATAGAATTTTAGGCATAGTACATTTCCCATGTTAATATTGACACGTGTCATATCATGTCCCAGTAAGTTTTGCCTACTATATACTTTGGAATTATGTGATTTTTGGATAGGGCAAGTTTATTACAAAACCTCTCCTCTCTACAAAATGTTTTCTCACCGTTTTCATCCTTGGGCAGTTCTACAGAGCTGTTAATGTAGGCCACCACTTTCCCTGAGGAGAACTGACAATTCTGCTTGTGTCCTGTGTAGCTGTAGTCTATCTCTGTCTCTAGACCTCCTACAAGGAGATTAGCATTGAGATCATAAATGGAATAGTTTCCATGTAATTTATTATTGTTACATGATTTATAGATTATTATTTGCTGTCTTTGCAATTTCTTACCAAGATTTTCAATAGCTTCATATGCGTTGGATGGAAGCCCACCTCCGCAAGCTTGATCCATCTTATCGCAATCTACCAGCTCTAAAACACACACACAGAAACCTATAACTTTCTATAGAGTGTAAACTGTATATTTATTGCATTTCATACTGCAGCGCTGTAAATAGTGTTGGATTTCTGGATCCTTATAGGTTTGTAATAATGAACTAATTTTAAGAGATTTGTATTGTTAGGACTTCTTGTGAGTTAACAAAAAATTATTAAATATTAATATACTGAAGTGTTCTGTAATAAGGCGTTCATTTAACATTAATGTAAGGAGTCTGCAGTATAACTGATCTGTCAGCAACATTAAGATTCTTGAACCATAGCAAGCGTTCAGGAAAGGGTTTTTTTTTTTTTTTTTTTGTAAAAAATGTGTACATGCTCTAACAAACTTAACCATTAAATTAAAATGTGCAATTATGAATTATTAATTTTAGGACAACAACAATATCTTCTCTTTTGCATCAGGTTACATCACCATCATTTATCATTATTTTAATAACACAATTTGTGTATTAACTTCATTTATATAATACTTTCATCACACTTTTATTTATTAATAAATTCTCACCTTGCTCTGAGAGCGACAGCAGTTTTCCAGTTTTCTTAAACCATTGGCCTTCAATGTTTCCAGTAACAGAGAAAGCCCAGCACGATCCACATAAGCCCTGAACCAGACACAGCAATCAGCAACTATTACATTTACATTTATGAGAGTTGGCACAGGCACATATTCAGGAAGACTTACAGAACGTTTCTAACAAGTAATACATATGAATAGTGTTTCAAACTAAGAATAATATAGTTTGTAAACTCTGTTGGGGAGCTATTCAACAAAAAAAATATTATTTAATGGACGATCAACATGTGTCTTCTATTTTATCTCTTGAACAGAAGCTCATAAAAGGGAATTTGCATATTTTTGGTGGTCCGTTCTCAGTATTCATGATGTCACACTTCAGTACAGTAGTGCTTCATGGCCTATGTGTAAAGAGGCATTCAGGGCTTTCTAGTAAATTCAATTTTCTAGTTTCATATGTATTTTGTTCTGTTAGCTAGAATACTAGACTACAGTATATGTTTTACTATCAGATCCGTAGCTTTGCCACTATCTTCTTTTACTAATGTGATTGAAGAGAGGTGTGGATTTTTGTCCAGCAGGGGGCACACTTTTAACCTATACTTCATTGTCATTATCACCAGCAGCTAACACAGTCACAATTCTTTAATTCTTTACTGTTCTGATTAATCGTTTTACTATAAAACCTTTAACTTTATGTTTATACTGATTCAAAAGGTTTAATACATTTATTTTCTATTTCTATGGTCACCAGTACATCAAAGTAGAGCTATGAAGGGTTCGTGTGCTATCGTTTTGAGGCATCTTTTCTCTGCTGGAGCCGTTTAAACGTAGAATAGTTTAAACATTGACATTGACATCATTCCTTTAAACAGAATCTTAATGAATCTTTAAACGTAATTCAATAGCCAAACATAAATCTATATCCTGACTGGCTAACAGCAAATGCTTCCCTATAGATCAGTTAATTGTCTCTGACCTGGTTCTTGACACTACTGACAGCTCCTTGGTCTCTCCAGTCCCAGCTGTCTGGAGCTTTCTTACTGACTGGAGCTGATGTCTTCATCTGTTTCTGCAAGCTCCACTGACTCAACATGGGGTTCAGGTATATCATTCTGAACTCATCCTCTACATCAGAGGCAGAAAGAAAGAACACAGGCAGAGAGCGTCACAGACGGTTAGAACACTTTTAGAAATACTTCTCCATGAGCAGAAGCACAGCCCTGGTTTAGCAACAGTACTGCATGTAACAGCCTGTAATATTGTTGCATAACATATAATGGATTATGATTATAAAATAAACTGGATCAGGTCCAGTTTCAGACTTTGAAACTCTGATGTGTGAATAGTGACTAAACTGTAATATAAAAAAGAAAGGGTTGAAATTATTGTATATTATTTCACCTGTCAGGTCACTAAATTTGGTAACACCGTACTCGGCTGTTCCCTGGTCCAGAGCCTGCAGAGTCTGTGCTGTTTTCAGATTCTCCTGGAAGATTCTCAGGCGCTTCTCACCTTCTGCGGGAGTGTTTATGTTAAAGTTTGTTTTTCCTACAGATCAGCTTTCTTATGGAATTTTTTATCACTGTATATATCATCACACATGACCATACATGTATAAAAACCTGAGGAATGTGTGTTATTTTTAAGTAGAATAATGCATTTAAATTAAATAAATCAGTACACACTGTCTAATTAAATGCAGAATAAATACAGATGGGATAATTACCTTCCTGAGAACTGTATGTGCGGTTGTACTTCACCATAAAGTCTTTAAATTGCATTAGAAGGTCTACAGTTTCCTAAAAAAGTCATGGATGCATATAATTTATATCCGTATATCTGTTACCTTTGCATGATTTTTTTAAAATATTAAACATACAGTAAACTTGTATATTAAATGTACATTTCATTCATGTTACCTGGTTTGGTTTGTCATAAGAGAGAGGGATATGCACAATGTTTTTAGTTTCCTCTGGAGCTAAAAAGAATTAGGCAAATGTCAGTAAAGTAGTAACAAATATTAACCGGTTTATCTTAGACTATCTACAGTTCTTTTAAAACTCCTAAAAGACATCATTTGAATGTGGTTTAATGTAGAGGTCGACCAGTTTATGGGATAAAATCGCCGGAACTATCTTATCGGGAGCAATCCACGTCAATAAATTAAACGGGTTGTGTCTGTTGCTGAAGCGGTTGAGTAATGTTGTTATCATATAGTGCAGATCCATCATATCTTTGGCGGAAGCGGCTTTTAGAAACGAAAAACCCTCTTTTGTGATGCTGTAACTTTACTTTCTATTTCGTTTATAACACTGAGAGCTGTGTTGTATCTTAATATTTCTATGCAGCTATTATGCACGTCCCTGGAGCAAAAAGAGTTGAGGGTCTTGCTCAGGAACCCAACAGAGGCTGGCTGGCAATGGTGGGGCTTGAACCCAGGTCTTCCTGGTCTTTAAATCAGGGGGAAGTGGTAGCGCAGTGGTTAAGTTGTTGGACTACCAACTTGAGGACCTGGGTTTGATTCCCAGCCCCACCAAGCCACCACTGCTGGGCCCCTAAGCAAGGCCGTTAACCCCCAATTGCTCAAGTCACTCCAGATAAGGGCGTCTGCCAAATGCTTCAAATGTAAATGTAGATCAATAACTTAACCATTTGAGCCACCACTGCACATGTGCAGCATTTTTATGTGATTATCTCAGATTATCTCAATAATGTTCCATACACTTTAGTGTGCTATTCTTCTTCCGTTAACATTGTGACGCAGCCTGTTATTGTTAATTTCTTATATTAACACTGCTAATGTTTACATTATATGTTTACTATGTTATAATCTTATTGCATGATATTGTGGCTCTACTATTAGGGTAGTCATTTATTGTTAATATTTTATTATATTATTTCTTATTTTAAATAAGTATTGATGTAGTGTATCTGAGTCTAGGAAATTATTTTCTTTTATATGGTTTTGTCATGAATGTTTAATGTCACAATAAAGCAATTGATCAAGCTGCAGCAGTCTTTCTGTGCTCAAAAACCTACCATAAATATGCCATTTTAGTGTGGTTCCATTTTATTGTGCTATAACTGTGTTTGTTTGTGTGTGTGTGTGTGTGTGTGTGTGTGTGTGTGTGTGTGTGTGTGTGTGTGCGTGTTTGGGTTAAGAAAGCTCTGACCTGCAGCCTGGCATTTCTGTTTAAGCAAAGTAGACTTGCTTTCCCACGGAATGTTCCACACTTCAAACAAACACAACTCCGTCTGAGAGACAAAGAGAGAGAGAGACAGAAAAACATAAAACAAAGAGAAATTTACTTTTAATTATTATGATTATTTATAACCAAAATAAAAAAAGAACATTTGCTGGGTTTGTAATTTTTATAACCTGAACAGTAAACATGCAAACACAAAAATCTGATGTCTGGTTATTACTGTGTAAGCATGTAAATGGTTACATGTATGACAACCTGCTTAACAAATGTGTGAATCATTTGCTATATTTATCTGTTTTGTGTTAAACATATTAGTAAAATTTATTCTATGCAACAATGTGCTGCAAAATTAACCCCTTTATTATTGTGATGAGTGCAACCAGAAACCATTAGTATGACGTTGTAATTCACCATGAACCAGATGTCCGTCATTTACAAGTATATTATTACTATTATTGTTAGTAGCAGTAGTAGCAGTAGGAGTAGTGGTAGTGAAAAAAAATCTATGCGCTTTTGGTGCTGTTCAGTGATGTGACTCAAAGCTTTTTTGTACATCGCTCTGGACCAGAGCGTCGGCTAAATGCTGTAAATGTAGATGTGGTAGTCGTAGTATCACCTTTCATCCTACAGACATGCCTGTTTGCTCACCTTCTGTTTGTGTGATTCTTGGAAAAATTTACAATCCTCAGTATCATGCAGCTCCGCAGACTTCTTACACTGAGTTTGTCCGATTTCTACAGTAATGCTGTATCTCTCTCCTTTAACAAGCTGTTCAACACAGAGAGAGAGAGAGAGAGAGAGAGAGAGAGAGAGAGAGAGAGAGAGGAGGAGGGAGAGGGAGACGCGAGAAGAGAGAAGGAGAGAGGAAGAGAAGAGAGACGAGACAAAGAGAAAAGAGGGGAGGAGGGGAGAGAAAGAAGAGAGGAGAGGAGAGAGAGAGAGAGAGAGAGAGAGAGAGAGAGGAGAGGGGGAGAGAGAGAGAGAGAGAGAGAGAGAGAGAGAGAGAAAGCAAGAGGGGAGAGGACAGAGAGAGAGATGAGAGGGGGGGAGCGAGAGAGAGAGAGAGAGAGAGAGAGAGAGAGAGAGAGATAAAAAGAGCGAGAAATAATTATGCACAGACCTGTTATATATGTTAAACATAAGCTTATAGACACCAAGGCTGTGCTTATAACTGTGTAATGACGTTATATTTTACCAGTAGTGTGCAATAGCAGAAAAAGGAATATATGCGCTATAGCTTACACAACCAGCTTACGAAAGCATTGCCTGAAGCATCTTACAACACGGTGATTGCGCAAAATGAGCGCACAGTGGAGGCACATGAACATTTCCCGGCTGAACCCGTGACAGTGTATTTGGGCTTGACACACAAAATAATTGTTTACAAGAAAAAGCCACAGTAGATCTTGTGATTGCTTTGAAAAAAAAAAAAAAAAAAAAAAAAAAAAAAAAAAGAACTGCTTTGTAATGCCAACCGTATGACTTATTAGCCTTTAATAGACTTAAAAACCATTTATATTATTTAAAAAAAATAAAATATGGAAAAGGTGTACTGTCTCACCTGTCTGGTGGCAGATATTATCTTGCGGACTCTGCGGATGTGCATTCCATTGGACAGCTTGTTGTAGCGTTCTTCGGCGAATTTTACTGCTTTCAGAAGTCCCGGGTCCGAATCGGACAGACGCACAGGAGCTCCAGGAGCCCCTGCAATGTGTCCACCATCACCTCCACTCGCAACACACGAGCAGAGAAGCGCAAACACACACACAGCCAGGACACGACAGTAGATCAGGTCCATAATGTCGAGCCTTAAAGTGCAGAAAGGGACTGAGGTTTGACCAGGGTTTTAGACTTACGTCCGCAGTCGGCGGGTGTTGGTGCAGTTTAAGATCAATCAGCTGCGGCCGCTCCAACTGATCGCACTAAACTGCCCCAAATAAACATGGCGACTTAAGCCTCTGTGACGTTTAATACTTAAGCGCCTAGTGGCAGTTACAGGCAACGCTTTATTTATTATACAAAAACATTATCACACGGAAAATGAAAAGAAAAAATAGATTTAATAAATACTAGTCATGTTTCTCAGGTGACAAACAGAGAATAACATGTAGCTGTATGTGCACTATATAGCCAAAGGTTTGTGGACACTACAATCGTATCTATATAGGGTTCCTGTCCAACCAGTTCAAAAAATAAAACAACCAAACTGACATTTGTGCATGATATTTCATGAAACTTTTTATTACGTATATTACTTTAGGGTTATTCTATCAGGCTAATTGTAAAAATCAGTTACATTTTTTGAGGTAACTGTAACAGTATTTAGTTAATATTTTATTGTGTTTTCAAGTTTTTTCCTAATATACATCCACTAATAAATAAAATTAATTTTATTTAGGTTCAACTGGAGGCTTTTCGGTGATTAATGGTTGCAGATACATAATGACAGTGATAATAGCTCATTAATACACCAGAGCCCGTATTCACAAAACATCTTAAGGCTAAAAGTAGTTCTTAAAATTTAGGAAAAAATCTTGTCCCTGTCAGTCCTAAAAATGATTGTGTCAGTCCTAAATTTAAGACTTCTAAAGAGTTCTAAGGCTATTTTTCAAAGTGTTTTATTACTAAAACATTAAAAGTGGAGAAGTCACAAGTCTAGTCACAATTTATGTTCTTTTATAAGGCAATTTAGTCCCTATGAAGGAATGTGAGGTTGGGTTCTCTTACCACAACCATTCCGCACTGTTACTATTAATAAAACAAAGTGCAAGGGACCTAACACCCCTCTCCCCCTCCTACCAGCATCTCTTTGTTTTAAAGACACTTAGTCTAAATGTGGCAATTGACATTTTTATATTTAAACCTTTATTTAAAAATAAAATAACATAACAACAGTACATCTATGCAGGAATCTCTAACAGAGACTATTTTTGCTATAACCAATTACTGTTTAGTGCTTAGTTAACAAACATGCATCATCATCCAACATCATCCATAGCAATTAGGCCCCCCCCCCCCCCGCCCCGGCCTTACTCTCATCTTAAAAGGTGTCTCTATTTCTTAGTTTGTCTCAGGAGCTTTGTGAAAAGCTTTCAATAGAAAACACTGAGCTAAAATTTTTACTGCTTTTTGGAACACTTAGTGCTAAGATAAAATATTTGTAAACAAAGGCCTTAATTTTACTACACAACGTCTTACTTTAAAGTGATAACTGAACGCAATATTTTACGCAAAACAGGGAATCTTTTTCACCGTTTGTTTTACGTTACAGAACTTGCAATGTGTTTCCATTTTCACACGCTAGATGGCGTCAACATACTAAAAGTCTATTACCAAAATTGGCATATGTTAAAATACATTACATTCCATTTTTAATAATTTAATAAATTGTTTTGATAAGCAAAAAATATCGTTGAACACTGATCAGTTTTAAAAAACGGGGGGAAAACCGACTGGTTTATCAAAGAGAAAAACGAGCGGCTTCTAATTCTACTCTTATGAATTAAAAGGAGTGCTATGACTATTCATGAGCTCACTCCTGCCATCTAGTGGACAGGAGAGCGACGTACATCGCTGTTTAGCTTCCGTGTGGACGCACGTTTGTGTCTAATGTATTTGGTGTTCATTTCTGTAAATTTTTAAGACACGTAGTTTTAATCATATGAAAGTTTTGTGCGATCTCGTAATAAATAACGTTTAGATGGACGGACAGCATCGCACTAAAGGAAAAAGAGGAAGAGGAAGAGAGGGGCGAGGAAACCAGGAAGAAGTGGGTTAAAGCCCATAGCTATAAATAACTAACACTCAGCGTGGACTAATAATGTTTACTTTGTGTACATGAATCATTTACTTCCCTTTTTGAAATATGTATTTGCTATATTTCGTTTTCTTAATGTTTCTTTTACAGAACAGAGATGTAAGGTTGTCTAAATCCCTGTCCTATGCGCTGAGACATGGTGCTGCTAAAATGGGGCTTAACATGGGCTCAGGTGTGTGTGTGTGTGTGTGTATGAGTTAAAGAGAGAATAATCTGAACAAATATATAATCTTAATGTCTAAAAAAAACTGTATGAATAATCAGTAGCGACTACATCTACTTTTTTTTTTTATTTATGACACCCTTATAAAAAGCAATTTGTTAGTGCTGGTAATTAAACCTACAATCTCCTGTTAAGCAGTCCAACACCTTAACCACAGTATATAATAACATAGTATATAACTTACTTAAAAAATATCGTTACATAAAAAGAGTCTGTAGAATGTATATAATTATAGTTATCCCGAGTCCCTTACAGTAGAAAGTCTAAGACTCCCTGAACGGATGTATTGTTTTCTTTTTCTTGCTTTTGAATCTAGACGGCTTTGTATTCATGGATCAACTTCTTGCTCATAAACAGTTCAGCTCTTTTTCATTGAAGGATGTAGAAAGAGTGGTGGCTACTAATGACAAGCAGCGCTTCAAACTGCAAAATCATCCTGATAATGGCCGCTTACAGATCCGTGCTAATCAAGGACATACTGTACAGGTCAGTGGGGTCAACAGCTCTTTTTTAAATAGACATGAGCTGAGATATATGTTAGAGTTTAAGTTTCATTGGTTGGGGATCAGCCGTTGATTAGAAGGTCAAGGATCGACTGCCAAGCTGCCACAGAGCAAGAGCCTTAATCCTTTTAGTGCTTCATAAGTGCTGCATTATTATATTATATGTGCTTATTGTGATGTTAATAATATAAGGGTCTGCCTTGCACAAGGGCCCAACAGTGGAATCTTGGTGGTGCTGGTGATTGAACCCTAACTTCCTAAACTGGAGAATATGAATACAAGCAGAATCCAATGACCTGCAAATCCCCATTGACCCATAATCAATGGAAAACACCACAAAAACAAGATATGCAATGTTCAAACTGAATTTAATAAATTTAATGCCTGCAATTCCTCCCAAAACAGCTGGAACAAAGACAACAAAACCCTCCAAAAACAGCTGCGTGAGCAAATGTTCTAACACTTTAGTAACAATGTTCTTTAACATATAGTTGCAAGTTATTAAGTCATTTCCTCATCTACAGTCCATAATATCATTAAAAGATTCAAAGAAATGCCCACCAACACGAAATGGACGTCCAATTCAACTACTTGTTAAAAAAAAGTTAAAACTGTACTATTCAAAGCTTAAACTATACATCAACACTCGCGCAGCCAGCTTCCCTGGGCCTGAGCTCATCTGAGATGGACTGATATAAAGTGGAAAAGTGTGCTGTGTTCTGTTGAGTCCACATTTCAAATTGTTTTGGAAATCATGGACGTCGGGTCCTCAGGGCTAATAAGAAAAATGGACCATCCAGATTGCAGACATCAAATTTTAAATGAGGCATTATAAGAAAGAGACAATAAAGTTCATCAGTGTCTTGGCACCTGTTTAATGCTATTTTTGTGTGTGTTCAGGTTGAAGATCTACAATTGACTGCAGTGCGTCTGGATGCTCCAGGTTGTCCACAGGAGGCAGTTCATGGGTCTTACATGAAGCACTGGCCATCAATCTGTAGCCAGGGCCTGTCCAGGATGCACAGAACACATATCCACCTGGCGCCTGGGCTACCCGGAGATGGCCAAGTTATCAGTGGTGCGAGTCATAGAGAGAATTAAGTGTTGGAGTTTTTGGAGTTACCCTAAACGCAGTAAATCTGCAAACATTTGTTTGATGTCCAATATTTTATGTAGATTGGCATTGGCGTTATGTCTGCCTCACCCAGTTAATTTTGGATGATTAATATTTGCCTCAGATTTAATTTTTTTTTACTGATGTCCAATGTAAATTGATCATGGTTCTAAACTGACCCTTATATATAAATAAATTTTTTTTTTGTCAGGGATGAGACCTAATTGTGATCTTGCTGTGTACATCAATGTCCCCAAAGCTTTAGCAGGTAAGCAGAAAAGCAGAAGCATTTGCCTCCTTATAGTTTGCGAGTAACTTATTTCTTTTTTCCTTTTAAGATGGAATTGAATTCTACTGGTCAGAAAATAAAGTGCTCTTAACAGCAGGTGATGCTAACGGACTGTTGCCCCCTCAATATTTCTTGCGTGCACAAAGACTAAAGCCTTCATGTGAGTTTTTTTAACAACCCTACATTTGCTGTTAGCTGGGTTTTGTGAGTTTATAAGCCACCTTAGCTAAATGCCCATGTTTTCCTATTTTGGTAGCCTGGTAGTCCTTGTGGCTGAATTATGGAAATTTTCACAGCTATGTTCCAACATTTGGTGTTAATCATTTTCAGACGTGTGGAGGTTATTATAGGAGTAAGGATGAGACTAAATCTAAAATTAGAGGTTTAAAAAAAACCCAATATGAATGTGATGGTCATGTTTTGTGCATGTTTATTAACCGATTGCTTTTAATTTTTCTCTAGACAAAGTAATCAAATTTATGTCTTTTAATTCCAGCATGCGAACTTGAACTGGAATATGGAAGATGAAGAAATCTGTCTTGATGGATTTTTCATCATAAGCAAAAAACCACACTGGTCATCACCAAAACCACAAATGCTTGTAACCAAAAACAAGAAACTTTAAAACCTAAATGACTGTGAAACCATATTAAATTAAAGTTTTTTATACAGATACTGTACTTTATTATTAGGACATCCTGTATGAATCTACCATGACGGAAGCTCGGTTCAACTGAGCTGCATGTCACAGGGACTATCTAAAAAAAGACAGGCACTGGTTGTGGTCGGAGAAACTAAAGCCTGCATGATGTTGGAAAAACATAAGGAAGTTCTTGTGTGATAGTGTGAAAAACTGCTGGCCTGTGTGGCGTTTCTTGTGCTAGCTATGACAGACTGCGGTTTCCTTGACTGTCACTTTGATAGGTTTAAATGACATTCAGAGGACATAGTAGAGGAGTGGGAATGTTTTGTGCAGATTTGTAAAACTATTGATAATATTGTTTAAACGTTCTATTAGATTATTTTATTATATTTAATAATGTTTCAGTAGGGAAAAACAATTTGGAGTTTTTTAATTTATTTGTATACGATAAAAGTCATGTGCTACAGTTGTACACTTTTTTTCAGACACAGTGAAAAATTGATCAGTAGAATAGAAAAATATCTTTACACGTCACACACCTTTCAGGCAGTGAACGAGTAAACATTTCTGTAAATCTACTTAAAAAGAATGCTATTTGGTTATAAATCAGATGTTGAAATGGGTAATAATTCGTCCGATACATTTTTTCCCCACACACACCTACAGAATACCATGCACTACAGCTCTTCAGGAATGGTTTTCACACCGTCATCATGCTACAGTAACTATTTAGGGTTTCCAAATAAGCATAATATCAATAATATCTAAATCTAAAAGTTGCTAACTATAACATAATCTACAGTATGATCCTGCTGGGATAAAATATAAATTAAAGAGCTTCATGACCCCCAGTGAGTTTGTAGAAAAGTTCTTCGTTCAGTGTGCCAGTACTCTCTCTTGCACGGGTTGTCATAAAGATATAGCCACCGATGTACTCGTGCACAATCTTGCAGTCTGCGTTCACACAGGTGAAGGCAATGTTAACATTGCCATCAAACTCAATGGCCACCTTTAAAAAGAAACATTGGAAACATTAACATACTTAAGTTCAAACACATATTCAACTATATCATTAAAAAAATTACAACAGAAAATTCTTGTTATTAATAAACACTGCTGAGGACCAACCTGCCGTATGTCCCAGTTGACGTTCCACTGCCTCATGTTGTTGTAACGCCAGGTCTTCACTACATCTCCCACTCCCAGATCGACACGGATCAGACGATTGTTTGCAATACCCAAGACCTCGTCTTTACGGCTCCCCTTGAATCTAGAAAAATTAAAAAATTTTAATTGTAATTTTCTGCAGCTCTTACAGTGCGAATTTATATTCAGGAAACAAGGTTTTTAATGTTTGGTTTCTATTATAAATTTTAGCCACTCTTAGTGGGATAGAGCCTATAAAGCCCTTATCATGAGTGTCTTCTTACCTGATCATAAAGTAGGAAATACCAAAGTCAGGCAGGGACTGCCAGATCTGAAGGAATTTCGAAATGGCTGCTGTCAGGGGGAGCTGAGCCACATTCTGATAAGCCTCCAAAATCCGTGGAGTTAACTGCAAATAAACAGATTTGTACATTCAGTATAAGGCTATTGTATAATACTCTTAATAAATATATATATATAATATATATATATATATATATATATATATATATATATATATATTTAATTTTAATTTATTTTATCAATGTATGTCTTATGCTACTTTTAATACCTTGATCAAATATATATCTTTATTTGAAGATTTAAATATGCAAATAAAATATTCATAATAGATTGTTAAATTATTTTAGTACATTTTTATAATGTAATATTAATTAAAACATAAAATAATTGCCTTTATGTACAATGCTCTGTCCGTTTGAGTTCTAGTAGCTGAAAGTCTGCTTTATATGAATACGTTTTACACATTATTTACATTTAAAAATTCTTGTGCATTTAATAATATATAATTTATTCATCTTTAGTAAGCACTTTAACCCAGAGTCAAAGTTGTGGATCTGATTCACGTTTGGGATACACATTTAACAGGACACCATAGTACACAAAACACACAAACACATATAAAATCACACCTGGGGCAATTCAAAATAGTCAGTCCATCTACATTCTTGATTGTAGGAATACTAGCCAACATTGTGTATTTATAACTAAAAAATGTTTAATAGACAAGCAAATAATCTAGTAAAGTAGTTAATCGTTCTAGTTTTACATGCAGACTTATTAACAAAGCTGTTCTATACAAATATAAATCCTTTAAATGCTACATATTTTGCACTGTACCTGTTTGGCTTTATATTTTTTGGTGTAGCGAGGCGAAACCAGGCTCTGTGTGTTAATGCTGTCATCAGTTTGTGCAGTTAAAGCAGACGAACTGGAGTGTTGCATGGCCAAAAAGGTCTGGATGTTATTCACTTCACTCTGATAAGAACTGTCTAGTAAGGTGAGGCCTTTAGATGCCAGCTTACATGCTGCCATCCACTCAGAGTACTGCTTCTCCTGCAGAGAGAGAGGACATGGTAAAAGAAACAGGAAATCCTAACATGGCTGGATCCTAACAAGGGCAGAGAGCAGGTACATCTGTAGAGCAACCAGGAATTAATTAATTAACAAATAAAACCTGACTCTATTATCTTTCCCTGCATGATGTTTCCAGAGCATTTCGCTGCTGTCAGTATGATCACTTACATTGTCACATCGCAGATACACCTCCATCATACCCTCTGGCACTGGGACGAGAAGCTTGATACAGAACTTTTGTCCTGCTATGTTCACATCAGGAGCCACTTCACAGCCTGGAGACACACAACACCACAGCGTAAGAATACACATTCACTGTCACATAAAAGAGAAAAGATGACTCCTTTGACATGCGATGCCAGATAAATGCATGTTTACAAACTACATATTTTATAACTAATATTTTTTTTATATATGCTTCATAAGCTTTCTTTTGCATACACAACATCACAGATGCCTATGATTGGCTAGCAGTTGTGTCTGGTGCAAAAAAAGGGGAAAACAAATGTCTGTAATTAAAGGCAAGGTAGGTGATTTGGTTCAATAACTGTTTTTGTTCTGCTGATTAAAAGTCTCTTCACATCTCGAAAGCTTCATTATTATTTAAATGAATTTATATAATAATTTTTTCCAATTAAAATGTTTGTTCCGAATATTATTACAGGATTTCCTACATGCCTGTCAACATATTTATTTGCGTTAACCAGGATTGCCAGATTGGGATGTTTCCCGCCCAGTTGGCTGGTTTTGAATGTGACTGTGCAGTTAAACAGGTGTAGGTAAGTGTGAAAAATCTGGGATCAGTTAATGGTTTTGAAACATTTTTAGGCTGATTATTTAACAAAACGTGAAAAAAGTGTAAAAAATGACACCAGACATGAAACAATTTATCAATATGACTAACAGTGGAATTGAATGAATGTAATTTTTTTGTAATTAATTTGCAATACATATTGTATTAAACTTATTGATCATATGGCAGGTAGCGCTAGGTTCTTAAGGCCGTCTGTGGCATTGCTAGTATTTAAAGTCAAAATCCACATATTGCTCTCGAGTATGCTAACCTCAGCATTCAAATAAAAATGATCTATCTTAAGAAATGTCCTAATCCCTGGATTTTGATTAAATAAAAGCACCTACTGAATTTTTTTAAAATGTAGAATTTTGCCTTTACAAATTAACATTTATTAATCAAACACTGTCTAGGATACTGTGTGTGTGTTTGTGTGTGTACCTTTTAAATTAATTTGCTGAATAGGCTCTCCATAGCTTTCCTCTTTACTCTTGTAATAGAAGATCGAAGTGTCCTGAAACTTAAACCAGTATTGTTTGTAGTCCCTCAGAGTTAGTCTCCTGGGCCTAAATATCAAAACAATTAAAATGACTTACCATAAGTGACTATGATCAGCGTAAATCTCTAAATAAATTACCAGTAAACATACAGTTAGTCTTACCTAAAAATTTTCAAGTAGTCATGTAGTTCCGGTGGGGTCATATTATCCTAAATTATATTAAGGATATAAAAAATACATTTATTAAAATTAGGGTTGTGTAAATGTATAAATACATCACAATAATTTATTTTTCGATATTCCAGCCTTTAGTACTTATACATAATTAAATTATTTTTTACGTTTTAACGTTTACTGATTTACGTTAATACATTGGACACCCAAAATGTGAATATTTGCAGACCTTTAAAAATGTTAAATGTTTACTGAATGCACTTAATTTTTATATGATTGTTGTTGCATTTGCATTTTTATTAAAGTGTTCAGTGACAATATGCACTTGATACATTTCACTGGGTTTATTGTTCAGTGAAACTAAAATGCGAATACCTTTGCAAATATTTTATTTGTCTGCTAAGTAATCAATATAATGTGATACACAAACTAGAATCCCCTACGTGTTACACAGCAAGTTGTGTTTTTAGCAATTTGTTCAACAATTTTAAAATACTTCAACATGTATGGTATTGCAATATATCAGGATATATTGCATCGTGACCTATGTATTTTGCGTAATATGCATCGCATCGCATCGCAAATACACATCACAAATACTTAAAATGCACTTATATGGCCAAATATATGTCTCTATTAAACCAAACCGATAGGTATCAATATAATCCATTATATGTAGTGTATAAACATTCAATCAGCTGCCTACCAGCTGGTTTGTATCGCTGTTCTCTCCTACTATCTTGACCTCAAGAGATTTCAGAGCAGAATCCAGGTCATCCATGGCTTGGGTGGAGTTTACATCCTGAGACAGTGACAGCTTCCCTATATGATACTGATAAAGGAACAGAAACAGTTTATAAAATACAGTATGTGTTGGGGGAACTTCAAAAGTTTCAAAAAAGGTTTTATTTTCAATCTTTGATTCAGATGTAATTCAGGTTGAATTATTATCAAATGTCTTTACCATAAATTCTTTGAAACCTTTTTTTCTACTAACATGAAAAAAATTTAAACTAAATGTCAGTATCAGATCATAAGATTGTATTGTTATATGCATGTGGTGTATTCATAAAACATCATGATAAAAATGGAACATTTGCATGTTGGCATTCAAGAGAAATTTACGTATAAACAAAGAGCATTGCATCTTATTTATAAGTAGTAATCAATAAAGAACAAATAAATAAAGATATATTTGGCATTGTACATAAATAAGCATTTATCCTTTGTTTTTAATCTCAGAAACTGCTGCTACATTAGTGGGTGTTGTTTATTTACTGTGGTTCAAAGGTCTTTTCTGTGTGTGGCTGTAAGGTGCTGTGTGTGAAGCAGGTGTGTTGGGCTCTGTAGTCCAATAAACCAACCTGCAGGGCTCCAAAGAGCATCATTTCTTCTTCAGTGCAATCATTGTCCTCCAGCAGGATTGCCCAGCGTGCCTGTTCATACAGCTGCGTCAGACGCACCTCATCATACTGCCAGAATAAGGGTTTTGTGTCACTATTTCCAGCAATATAATAATTTATTATTGCAATATTCGGTATTGCACAGTTTTGACCAATAAAACCTTTTCTCAAACATAGGCATTTAGAAGCACACACACCTTGGGATCCATATCATGAAATGTGTAGTATTTAAAGCGAAGCCACAGCTTCTCATTTTCCTGTATCCCCTGTTGCATAAGTGAATGTGATGAATCCAGCCATCTGGATAAAAAGAGAGATTATTAATGTTTTGCATTTGATATATGAAGAATTATTCAGTACTGTTTGCATATACCTGGTATGGATGTGTGTTTTGTCCACCTTGCTGGCGGGTCGATAGAGTTTAGCGATGGTCTCTGGAGCAGGGGACGGCTGGCACACTGACAGAATCTTATAGACAGCCTCAGTTTTAGGAGAATCAGCGAAATGAGCCGGCATGCCATTATACAAAGAAGGAACGGATCCTGAAGATATTGTTTGGTTTAGATGATGTAAAGGATAAACGGATTACATGAACAAGTGATGTATTTCAGAACGTGGTTTTGTTGAAGATGATAATGATTTAAATTACACAGTTGTGCGCAATACCTGATGTTAGTGGTACATCTGTAAGGTCATAGTCCTCCTCCCCGGAATCTTTGTCTTTCTTTTTCTTTTTCTCCTCCACTGGTCTTAGCAGAGAAAGTTCCTCTGGATGGCGAATGTCTAAAAGAAAGCAGCAAAAGAGAAATATACTGTAGTTGAATGACAATGATAAATTCAAACAGTGTTTCATCCTTAATAACTGCTGTATCTTGGACAGGCTTCATTGGAGCTCAGGTCTATCCAAGGACCCCCGGCCGTGAGGTGAGAAAATATTATGGACAGGACAGTATCACAGAGAAACGTTCAAACACTTAATCACGCCTAGGATTGGTGAAGTAGCATGTGAGGTAGGATGAAAACAAAGATAGCTAAAGAAACACATGAATTGCAATGACAAAGCTTAATCTGGGAGACAACAACACAACCCACTGTTCCGCAGTGACAACCAAAATGTAATACTATAATTTCTAAAGTAGATAATAAAAAAAGAAAAGTTTATTGTGGCTGCTCTACCAGAACCCACCCAAGGCATATGTGAACTAAGCAGCTGCGTACATGGCCACCAGGGGGCCCCTATGGGACACTGGTAATAATAAAACAACTATGACAACTGATCACTGTTGTGGGTTTTTACTGTTACAAAATTGTAAAAGGGTAAAAATATTGGTAAGATGTGAGCAACACAGCGACAAAAAATAAAATTGATCATTTGCAATTTAAATTTTTAGTGTGTGAATAATCAAAATGTGATTTTAGCAGCACCGTGGGGCCCCGAAATACAATTCTGCTTAGGGCTCCCTAAAAGCTTGAGTCGGCCCTGGGCTCTACCAATAAAAGGCAAAAAAAATGCAGAAAACAACCACATTGTTAAAGAACAGCCAACTTTTATTTTCTCACGTACGTTTCTTAGTTACTCTTAATTATACGATAGATATCAATACTGTGCTATTAATAGTTGTAGTATGCTTTGCTATACTTTGGAATTTTAGCAATGTTAAATTTCTTACTTAGAATTCTGCAGATTCCTTGAACAGTTTGGAACATGGTGCTGGAGAAGCAGACTTTAAGCCGCACAATAACACCGTTAGGAAGGCCCAGACGCAAAGGCTTGTGTTGGGGGATAAATACCAGTCGGGCATCCGCATGGATTCCACATTTTTCAAGCGTCCATGATGTCCGCAAGAGCCACTGCTGCTTCTGCTCCCACCAAAGTGCATGATCTGACCAGTCCTTCTGCATCTCTAATACCAGAGGTCAAAATTTACAATTACTCTTAAAATGTACTCAGTTTGCAGTATAAATGAGCATCCTAAGGATATTGCTTTGTTGAAAATAAATGTTAGATATTTAATAACATTGTTTGCATATGTATCACCGATTTAACTTCTGTTAGTACCAAAGTATTTTTCTGTCATTGCAGGACATTGCAGATTACTTACGTGTTTTTTCTACAATTTTTAGAATGACACCACCTATGTGAAGGTCAGAGGTTACGCTGATTTGAATGGGTGGAGCATCTGGGCCGAGGTCCTCTACAGTGATCGACAGGTCCCATGCCGCCATCCTTAAAGAACTAGTAAAAAAAGGAAAATAAAACAGAGGAAGAATAGAAAAAGTTCAAGCAAGAACTAATTAACATATTTAAAAAGAAGTTCTGTAAAATCCAAACATGCTTAAGTGAGTAAGTTGATGTTTTTAGTGATTACTAGCAAGTTTATTTTTCCACAGTCAAAGCTTTATAAATTGAACAATTGTGTGTTGCCTGCTGTTGGATTAGAAGCTTATTTCTAGATCAGAAATTTTTAATTGTTAATGAGGCTTGTTCTTCTAATGTACTTGTTTACTGCTTTGATCGCCAAGTACGTTTTGTCAATAGCACTACCATGTTATGAGTAAAGATTGTACTTCGTCCCAGTTTTTGTGAATCAGGGATGCGCATATACCATGTATAAGTGAGAATTTATACTAAAATAGATGAATAATGAGTTTTTAAGAGCTTTTTGTACTTGTAGTTTTGTGAATCAGGAACCATGTGAGAATTTTTCTTTTTTAAGTATGAATAAATATATGCTATTTTTTTTCTGATGCTGTTTCTTATGATGCATGCAGTGACTCAGCTTGTCTATCATATGCTAGGAATGTGTGTTTATGCTTGTTTTGAGAAAAGCACACACTTCCTTCCACACATTATCTCACATGCGTAGGGTCTTCCAAAGTCTTGCCTTGCAGTACACTCAACTTCCTATTTTTACTGCAATCAAACTAAATCACATTTCCTCTTTTAGTTCAGTATCAACAGCTACATTTAACCATGTGTACATACAGACGCAACACCACATAAGAATCCTCTAACATAAAAAATAGGGCCATATATTTTTATTTAAATATGTTGATTATAAACTTCTCCCATATCCAGACATTATGAACAGACTATTGTGTATATTTACTTGTTCATACTATTTATTGAATATATATCAGAATAAAATCAATATTAAGAGGAAGGCTTCTTCAGGGTTCTTTCTGAAGATGATTTCAACAATGTTTTTTCTTAAACCCGTTCTCTAAGATATGTAATTTATAGTATAATCCTACAAAGAACCACAATGGATCATTTATTCCTCGCTGGATGTGTATAATTTATCATGTAACTAATTCACTTTTATGTAAATAAGTATAAAATATACATTTCCTTATAAATCATTTAAACATAAAACATAATGTCTAAAAATAGCATTGGCAAAGAAGCATTTACATTTTTTTTTACGTATTTTAATATAAACTACAATCTACATTTGCATTTTTACACAGGAAAAATTATATTGTTTTCATAGTATTTACTATTTTTTATTTAGAAATTTAAAATATTGTGTACCTTTACGTTGTTTTATGTGAGGATTTATCACTTTCACCATCATAATCATCATCAATATCATCATTATTATTATTATTATTGCTGTTGTTATTGTTGTTTATACAAAATCATTAAAAAAACATACATTTTTATAGGTTCACTGATATATATTTTTTAAATCAATTTATTTAAGAATTTTCAGTTGAATTAGTTTCGAAGAGATTGTCACCTACTAAGTCTTGCTGTTGATAGCAAATAATTATCACACACACTTTTAAGTACACTATCATTAATGAGTAATAATAGATACAGTATTTACCTTTTCTGTGCAGTGTCTTCACTTCAGGAAGTGGCTGATAGTTTCTGTTCGCCTTCACACGAAAGGGTTTGTTCTGTGCACCGCTGATGTTTTGTGAAAATGGGTGTTTCTTTTGTCAGTTTCTGCTTAACGGAACAGTGACCACAATCTCTTTGGGTGTGTTCTTATAAAAGCTGAGAGCTCTTAGAATAACTGTTCATCTTGTCTAAGGCAGATAGAATGGTGTAAACATTAGAACATAGTACATGTTTACACATTTTTTTAAACGTTTTTGTGCCATGCTTTTACATTAACATTTGCTACTTTTGCACTTTGACAGTGCCTTTTGGCCGTAAATGTGACTAATACTAATACATAGTGCATCTATTGAAATTAGTCAACCAACATAAACATTAGGCAGCACTGTTGTCCCAGGCAGGGAGTCCCGCAAGAAGTCAGGTTCATTTGTGAGGGAGGGGTTTGCATGTTCTCTTGAAAGGGTTCACTCACAACGGGTACACCGGTTGCCTCCCACAGTCCAAACAAAATATATGTTGGGTTGATTGGTGATTCTAAATCTGAATTGCCCTTATGAGTAAGTGTGTGTGGCCCTGGCTACCTGTCCATCCATTTTTTGCCTGTGTACCGCTGCAGACAGCCCTGGGATAGACTCCAGCAGATTCCCGCTGACCCTGAATCCAGGGAATGTACCGCTGAGGAGACATGAAATGAATGAAGAATTACCGTGACCCATGAATGAAGATTCATACTTTAGATGAATGAATTAATACATTGAAGTACATAAATTCATACTTTAGTGCTTAATAGTCACATCATTGAACAGCTCAATACAGCTCAATACTGGTGCATAAGATCACAAATTAAAGGGCTACAACCACAAAACTATTGAAAAAAGCAGCATAGATACTTTTATGTTGTTAAATGTCAAATGCTGGGTATGATTTGGAAAGAGGTGGGTCTTAATCGTCTTTTGAAGGTAGCCAGTGACTCTGACTGCTGTTCTGACCATTGATGGGAGGCCCATGTGTGTCCTGTCCTATTTAAATTCTACAAATAGAATGAAAATAGTATGTTGTATGTTTAGTGATCTTATTATAGGTCGTAAAAGGGTAATAAAATGATATCTTTTACAATTCGTGTAATTCTATTTGGAATTCTGATTTTCAGGTGTTTATTCCATATTATTCTTCGTTGGGATTAATTTATAGAAGGCAAAATAAAGGAGTGACATAATTTTAAATTAATATTAAATCATTCTGTGAGTATTAACATGCTCATGCTTTAGTCTGAAAAACTGATGTGTAAAAGGAGAAATTAAGCACAAACTTTATAACATACTGCAAAATGTTTTTTTGCATGTCTGTTTTATGGTCGTTAATGTTACAATAGAGACGATAAAAAGTAAATGTGAGGTGGAAACACACTGGAGGATTGAATAAAATAAATCACTGAATGGATAAATGAATGAACAATTATACATTTACAGCATTTAACAGACGCTCTTATCCAGAGCCACGTACAAAAGTTCTTTGGGTCAGATCACATATCAATGTATAGCAACCACAAAAACTGTTAAAAAGAGCAGCATTGATATTTTTTTTGTTGTTAAATTTCGAGTGCTGGGTATTTAAAAGACTTTATTTGAAGGGTATTTGAAGACCTAAACTGCTGTAAGAGTTAAAATGCTGGCTTGGTAGATAAAATGGCCTAAAATGCACGTTTAGTTGGAAATGAGTATTTTTTGTATTTTTGTTATTATTGTACGTTAAAAAACATTAGCGCTAAATAAAACCAACACTAGATGGCAGTGTAGGATATCCAGACACCTCGAACTTCCCGGTAAAGTCCAATGTGAATTAGATAAACACCGGACCCCTATTTAATGGTACGTTCCACGCAGTAGTTTCCCTTTCGCTGTTTGGCATTCGGGGGCTCAACACAAATAAATAAAATAAATTAGGTCGATGTGCAACTTCTAAAAGCAGTGTTGGTAATTTAGCTTATGGCTTTTCAAATGTCCTCACTGGCCGCTCGTGTTTCGGTGATAAAGCAGCTGATTTCTCCTGCTGCGAACTTCAGTTTATTTCACCCCGTTGTAAATTCCCCGCCGCGCGCGTGCCGAGCTATAAATATAGTCGCGCGCTCGCAGACGTTTTCCACCTCCTGTGTGATCTCGAAGTGGCGGGAGCTGAAGCGTGGTGTTGTGTCCGGAGGCGCGTGCAGTCGGAAGCGCTCTTTCGCTCTCCTCATCGGAGGTGTCGGTGTTTCCGCCGCCGTGCTAAGCTCGAGCGCAGTTTGTGCAATGGCCTCCCGTCCGACTGTCAACTTAAACTCGGACAAAAGTGACTGGAAAACAGCAAAAAGTGAGTTTAACTGCTGTAATCCGATCAGATCCGATCAGCTCAGCCACGCCCCCTTTATTCTTATAAATAAAACTTTATCTTCACCCAAAAACTTGGAAATTAGGATCAATTTAATGCAGAAAAAACGTCATCTGTCAATTCTGGTTTTTTTATTCTTAAAATATTACGACTTTACCGTTTTATTGCTACGAGTTTAGTTACGTAGTTTCGACTTTTTTCTTAAAGTATTACGACTTAATTTTCATAATTTTAAATTTATTTTAAATATTACAACTTTATTTCTTATTCTGACTTTATTCTCGAAGAATTACAAAAATATATTCGTATTTTTGACTTTAATGTAACGTATTACGACATAATTTTGGGGGGTTTTTAAAATTTTTTTACCTTATTCTCAATTATTACAACTTTATTTCCGTAATTTCGACTTTATGCCTGAAGTATTGCAACATTGAGTTGGAATTCCTTAAAATTAAAGTATTATATAAAGTAAAATAGAGCAAAGTAAAAATAAACATTTACAGCATTTGGCAGACACGCTTATTCAGAGTGACTTACATTATTCCCTGTTATACAACTGAGCAATTGAGGGTTAAGGGCCCTGCTCAGGGGCCCAGCGGTGGTGGCTTGGTGGTACTGGAAGTCAAACCCAGGTCTTAAGATTAATAGTAACACCTTAACCACTGTGCTACCACTTCTTCCACATTTTGTAGTTTCGAGTAAATTCTTAAAGTATTGCAACTTATTTTCGTTATTTTGACCTTATTATTAAAGTATTACGACTTATATATAAAAAAAAAAATTTGTCATATTTTGACTGACTTGGCAGGACAAAATGTGTAACGTTTGTAAAGTATCTTATCTTGGGCTGAGTGAAAAATTTAGCAGCATCAATTTGATCCATATATACAATCCAGTGTGAACTGACCAGAACAGTACAGCAGCTGCTGAGCACTATGGGAAAGGGACCAATTATCAACTACCACAATTTCCGCTACGTCAAACACCAGTTATTCCTTCATCTCCACTCGGCGATTTGTCTTATTTCAGGTTGCAGTAGATCTAAAGACAATTTCAGAAAACTAGACTAAACTAGAATACACTACATAAGACACCCGTCTGTCTCAGGGCACTATACACATACCTGTTCACACACTTAGAGGCAGGGTTTTTGTACCATGAGAACCTGGAGGAAAACCAAACACACAGAGCACTTGAAATAGTCAGAAAATCAAGCTTCTCATTTAATCAGGGTTTTAATGCTGATTTATATAGACACGCATGCTAAACATGTATTTAATCATCAGTTTAATCAGTACGTCAGATGAATAACAGTATCAACTGGCAAAGATAGTCAAGATTTTTTGTAGAGTACCCCAGTCATTTTAAAGTGTAATGAGTAAATAATAACAATGAGTAATATAATATAAACCATTAGTAATGTTACTTTATTAATGATTCATTTAAATTATTTCAACAGTAAATATTGTATTTAAAATTAGATGTTGTCATGCAATGACTTTAAATGTCATTAAAATATTGTTAAGGCTATAAATTGAAGTTGATATTGACAAATAAACATAGAATCAATTGCCTCAACTAACCTTTTACCTGCTATTCAAAGCTACTTAAATAACAAGGTAAAATCTGGCCACAAATCCAATTTTGACCTTAATGTTTGCATTACATGACTGAGCAGCTTTAGTTCATATGCAGTTTGTGCGTGTGTGTGTTGGTGACTGACTGTCTTGTATCCTTATCTTGTGTGTTATAGAGGAGCTTTTGTCCATGGGTTTAAAGGAGAGAAGAGAGATGTACAGGACTGATTACATCTCCCTGGATCAGGTTCCTGTCTGGAAGCGCTCGGGTAACAAAATGCCTAAATCTAGCTCATGGCGAGACTATTTAGCAGCTTTTTTTACCGCACTAGCGCACTCTTATAATAACACCTCATCGCTTGAAAAAGCAACTCTGTCATTTCAGTGTGTAAAATATTTAATTGCTTACGACAACCTGTGAATTTTATGCATCCCTAAATTAATCCTCATTTACAGACATTAAATAAACTTTCTCGTTCCTGGTCCTGCACACTTTTCTGATCTAAACGCACATTTAAATGATCTTTATTTTTAAGATGAAGCCAAACCAGTGGAAGACAAACCTGGCTCTGAACTCACATATAATCATAACTCCAGGAACTAGTTTCCAGCACTATATATATATATATATATATATATATATATATATATATATATATATATATATATATATATATAATATATATATAATAATATATATATATATATATATATATATAATATATAAATTTTTTTTTTAAACAGTAAACATGGCACCTGTGTTTTATGTGTTGGAATGCATCGCTGTGGGCTTAGTTATTCCATTTTCTTACCGTAATTGAACGTTTATTTCTTTTTGCCGACTAGGTACTACATCTGCCGAGCCTCTTTACAAAACCATTGAAGAACTGAATCAGAAAGTTTCTCTCTTCTGTGGTGACATCACCAAACTTGAAATTGATGCAATTGCCAATGCAGGTAAGGATTTTACACCAAGTCTTACCAAGTCTTAGACCTGCTATAACCGGAGCATCAGTTCAGACGCTTTTTGTTTGGGTCAGTTGGTTAGATAGTGAATTTAGCAGTCATGTACATATTATAATCACACAACACAAAGGTGATCATATGTTGTTGTTTTTTTTTTCATTTCTAGGGGGAAATAAATGAAATAAATTTTACAACAAAATTGCACAACATTTAATATTTAGATCTTGTAAAGGGCCAGTATTATAGCATTGCTAAAACACACCAATCTTTTAAATCTGTGTGGCTCTTTTAATTAATACAGGTTTTTTTTGAAAGACATTTTAAAATACTTAAGCATGTGGTTACAAACTTTTATTATGGTCAGTTATTTATAGCGCATGGTGCTAAAATAAACCACTAGATGGAAGCAAAGCTTATCTTCAAACTGGTGCTATTGCTGGCTGGGAAGTTTGGGTTTTGGCTGGTAAACACTCAGACTGGCAAATCCCTAAAGAGAAATAATTCCATATGCTGCAGTTCTAAAGGAAATTTGCTGTTGATTACATCACTTGATAGAGAACAGTCGCATCAGTCTCGCAGATGTTGTGCCGTTAGGATCAGTGTCAGCATTTCATGGTTATTTGGCAGTGCTGACATTAATGTGGTATCACAGCACTGTAAAATTGCGCAGGGTTTATTATTTTGTCCATCATCTCTTCTAAAACGGTTATAGAGAGATGCAGCACTGTGTTAATGTACAAGCAGTCATGCTTTAGGAAAGCAACTTTATTTTAACTGAAATGTGAAATCTGTTTGGGTTTTTTTTTCATTATCTGAGGTTTAGACAGAAGTTAAAAGTCAAATAAAATAGAGCATAAGGAAAAAATAAGAGGAAAAAGGAGAGGGAAACAGTTTTAAAGCAGAGGCATGGAAGAGAAGAGAGAGGACTAAGAGTTAGTGTGACAGGGCACTGATTCATCTTTCTCAGCAGCATTGATCGACTGGCCGCTGAGCCTTGGTGTAAAAGCGTAAGGATTAACAGACTGTCTAGAGGTAATTAATTTGGTTGCTGGAATGAACTTCTCAAGACTGCTAAGTGTACACCGATCCAATGTACCAATATTTACACACAATATTAAAAATAAAATATAAGAACGGTGTGTGGGTTTTTTTTTTTTTATATTACAGATGCTGGCCTGCTATTATACAAGATGTTGAGCACAACTAAAAACTGCCCCTTTATTCCCCTGTTTATGCTTTTACTGCTCCACATAATGCATCACAGACAATGTCATTTAATGTGACATTGTCATTGGACTGACATTGTCAGTTTGGAATCAGGTTGCTAACTAAAACTAATCTCTGGAGTATCTAATAATGTTTTATTTATTTAGAAAAACGATCCATTCCAACTTTACTTTTTGTCATCTAATACACAGAAAGAACATTTTTGACAAGAAATTATATATTGCAGTTTTACAGTTCTTTTTTTTTTAAAGGAATCTAAAAGGTCACAATGGGGTTCTTTCATTTATCATTGTTACATGCTTTATCCTGGTCCTGGCACTAACAGTACACTATAGCACTGGATGTAAGGCAGGACTGCAGCCTCTGTCGTGGGGCAGCATGGACACTCAAATATACCCCCATTTTACCCCTTAATATGTCTTAATGCTCCTGTGCAATGGGATGGCAATGCGCCATGCCACTGTGTCAACTACAATAAAATTACTGCCATTCAAATTACTGTTCTATGACTGTAGATGCTACGCATAAACTATGTTCAGTTTATTAAAATACTAAGTAATCAGTAGGCAAACTCCGCCCTCCTTTTAAATCTGTCCACCCTCATCCGTTAATGGATCTGATGATATACAGGCCACGTTCAATCATCCTCCCTCCGGACTGCAATCTTTTTTTTTGTTTTGTTTTTTTGTTTCAGCAGCGCCAGCTATTGGTATTTAATACTAATAGATAAAATCTAAGTAGTAATATTTCTAAAACTGTTTTGTAGTTTTGTTGTAGCTTTTGTTTTTCCCGATTAGCTGTTGAATAAATTTGAATAAAAATTTGGCAATTTAGACATTTACTTCTCCTTCATGATGTTTAATATAAACCCATTTTAGAAGACAGCAGAAGTTGAAATATCTTACATACTGTTTGTTCATCCATTTCACCTTTCTTTGGTGAATATTGCTAAAAATATGTAAACATTTTACCAGCATACCAATAACTGTCTTTGCTGCATCCCATAATTTTCTGGAATGTCTCTATATGCTATTACTTTAAGATTTCTCTTCACTAAAACTAAGAGACAAACAATGTTCCAGCATGAAAGTGCCCCTGTACACAAAGCCCCACTTAAAAAAAAAAAATGTCCTGCACAGAGCCCCGATCCTAAGTGGCTGATCTTAATAACACTATAATTAGTACTAAAGTGTGGGGGTTATTATAGGATTAGGAGTGCTAGTAAATCTGGAGTAGAAAAAGATATGATGGTCAGGTGTCTGAATACTTTTGTTCATATAGAGCAGGGGTCACCAGACTGTCCTGCAGATGTTTGCGTTACCTAAGTTTAAGTATATCTAGCTAGACATTGATTAGGTAGTTCAGGTGTGTTTGATTAATAAGGGCTGTTTACAAGGATCAATTTTTTTTTTCGTTGCTTGCTGTTGCCGATACGTGTACAAATGCTCACTTTTGGGTTATAATTTCAGTTTTATCAGATAACTCTTATTATAAGTAGTCATTTTTGTACCTCCTGATATTTTTGCAGTCTGCCATGCGTGGGTTGTCATCATTAGTTTTGACACCGCTGAGTCTGACATTTGGTGGTTGCTGCCGGAGTCTTTGTGCACTAAAAGTTCTGTCAATAATGGCAGAAGAGTTAAAGTCTTTGGTATCGGAGTGCTCAGTATTGGACCTGATATCGGTATTAGTGCATCCCTATTGATTAGAGTTGAAGCTAAACTCTGCAGGACCCTCTGGGACCGAGTTTGTGTGGCCCCTGATCTAGAGTATACCTCAGTAAGATTTGATATTGTCCCCATGTTTAGATAAGTAGCTGTTAAATTTTCTTTGATCTCATTGTTATACGCTGTTCAGTGTTTGAAAAGGAAATAAGTCTCTAACACAATTACACTCCGGCAGTTTTCTGCACTAATAATCATTACCTAAATCTGGTGATATCTGGTGAAGTCACAGAAAGAGTGTTGAGTATCTCAGAAGCGCCCTAACGATGCAGAAATGTTAATTGCGATGAGGCTGTTTTAGGTGATAATGTGTTTGCTATTATTAAATTATGCTTTATAGCAATCGTGTGTTTAATCAAGTCACATCTCACCACACATAGTTTCAGGAACACATGTAATTCACAAAAACACTCTCGATCTAATAATAAACTACACAGCTGAAACTAGTTGCTGGTCATGCAGTGGATGAACTAAATATAAATTAAATTCTTTTCAGTAACGGATGTAGTATTGCTAACCTGAGCCGGAAATCCAGTCTATAATTGTGTAGTGCCTTTTAGTCCAGATGTTTTTGGATCAGCTGTGTTTATTGAACAGATGAAAGGGAAAATATTGTGTGACGCTTGGAGATGTCTTTCTGCTTCATGCTAAATATGATGCTGTATTTGTAGCTCTTTTTCAGGTTTTTCTGTTGGTAACACTGAAAGCAAAATTTCTTTCAGAACTTCTATTAACCCTAGGGCAGAACTAACAATTATGTTTGAAAAAAAAGCCTCACTGCACATTTTCATTTAACAAATAAGAGATCGTTTATGGTACATGGTTACGACAGAGACGATTACTAATTGGCGGTTACTACACGAATTAAGGTGTCAGTGTGTGGAAAATTCTTTATTCTTGTTCAAAAGACAATCCTTTTAAAAGCATTTAGTTTCCTTATTGTCTTGAAGAGGTTTAAACTGTTGTAAAACTCAGCTGCCAAATCAGAGTTTAGAATTTCTTCCAGTACCAGCTGAAAAAAATAAGACTCATTTTCCACACGGAGATATGATTTAAAAATCTTTCTTACCTCTATTAGCTCAGCTTGTTCTATTAAATGCTTAAATATCAGCATTTAATCTTTCTCCACAGTGCTGCTTTATTCCTTAATATAGCTATATTGACATAGCTTAAGTAGTACTACTAATGTATCACTGAATGCAACCAGGACCTAGATTAAAACAAACAAACAAAAAAAACCCCAGATAGAGATTTAAGACGGCGCTCTGCAAATATTTGAGACTTATTAAAACATTCCTGTGAAAAACAGGGATGGAGATCATGCAGGATTGTAATAATTAATCGTATTGTCATTTTGTTTAATTTCTCTAACATCCCCTTTTACAGCAGCGACACACATTAACAGCCTGGACCTGTTATGTTATCATTTCTGTTGTAGCTGCTTATATGCAGGGACAAAACTTTTACAAACAAATAAGTCTAATCAGTCATGTTGAAAACATGAAAATCTGCATTTTGCGTCTTATTCGCTACACAAGAGAGCGACAAAGAGGTTGTTATGGCTGTTGTCATGCAACTGATGGCAGGATCGTACTTTTTTAATGGACTTTCCACAATGTTGTAAGGATAATGGTATTAAATTTTATGTTCTTATCCATAAATAAGAAACAAATTGCATTTGCAATGTGTTTTTTTTTTTTTTAAGCAAATTCTACAGAATAGAATTCAAGGCAATATGTTCAAGTATATGCACACTTACACACACACACACACACACACACTATACACCAACACACATATCCGTCTTCCCTGAAAGTTCACTGAGAGATGATCGATCACAAGATGGAGAGCAGTGTGCAATGTAAGTCTTGGCGGGAGAAGGGGGGAGGCCTGTTTGCGTGTTGTTCTCAATAAAGATTGGATTTCCAATAAGATCTCCTCCACCCCCTGTCCTCTCTCTCCTCCTTCTCACAACATTTTACAACCCTTGGCTCAAGCTTCTTCCCATAAAATACATCCAACATAAAATTCACTAGCACTTAAGAACTGTCCTCCTGAGAGGCAGGGACCAGGGAGGGGTAAACATCCTCTTTACACTACTAAATCTATCCATCCATCTATCCATTGATCCGTCTATCCATCTAGTAAATTAGGGAGGATATATTGTTGCCAGCCGGTTTATTAAGATGCGTCACTTTACGAACAGTGGATTGTTAAATTGTGGGCTAGAGAGGAAAGGCAGTTACATGCACTGATGCCTGTAAGTCATTGTAAATCATATAACCTAATAAATGGTTTTTTTTGTTTATTTTTGTTGGAATTCTTACTGGTGTGTGTAAAGCTTTAAACTTTAAAGCTACAATCAATGTAGACATAATTAGGACAATGTCCAGGGAGTGTTTTTTCAAGCTATAACAACATTTTTTATACAGAAATGACATAAGTACCACACTTTAATGTTAACCCTTAACCTAGAGACTCCATAAATGCCTTATTATTTTCAGTAACCCTATAACTTCTGCTAAACAGCGCTGACCGTGCCTATTTTCCACAGATGGGTCGCATCATCAGACCTCCTTGGCACAGAAAAAAAGATTGAATTTGGCATGTTAGGTTGAAATTTCCCTTAGTGTCTTTCTGTTTGCATTACTCTTATGGAAGAGGAGAATGTAAAACCCGAATTATAGATAAGTTAATTTAAAAAAAAAAAACTACAACACATTAACACGACTCTTATCTAAAGTGCCTAGAAAAAAAAAAGTAAAGTCTGGTGCTGGTGCTGCATTCTGTTCTAAGCTACAATATATAGGATAGCACCGCTATCCTGGGAATCTGGTTTAATATATTTATCATCTGTGTCTAAGAACATACAACCAGAATTCCGGAAAAGTTGGAACGTTAGTTAAATTTGAAGAAAATGAAAACTAAGACTTTCAAATCTCCTCTTCTTGGGTATTTGGTCCCATTCTTGACTAATGCAGGTTTCCAGCTGCTGAAGAGTTTGTGCTCATCTTTGATGTATTTTTCATTTATTGTTGCACCAAAACCTCTCTATAGGTGAAAGATCTAGGCTGCAAGTAGGTTTATTTACCACCCGTAATGTCGATCACAGAATCCTGCCGATAAGTGATCCAACAAAAACCTTGTCCCTTGTGCGCAGAGATTTATTCAAGACTTTGCAATTTGACGTTGAGAATTTTTTTATGCACTCTTTTACAGATTAAAGCGCCTCTGCCCATCTTTACTTTTGAGAGACTCTGCTTCTTTAAAGCTAATCATGTTACAGATCTGATGTCTATCAACTTAATTATTGCTAAATGTTCTGACGGCTGAATCTTTCTAAATTGTAATGCGTTTTTAGCCTTTTGTTGCCCCATGCCAACCTTTTGAAGACTGGTAGCAGGCATCAAATTTGAAATAAGCTCATTTAGTGGATAAAATTCTGAGTTTAAACAATCGTTATCTATGTTCTATTGTGAATAAAATATTGGATCATGTGATTTGAAAGTCTTTCAGATTTCATTTTATTCAAATTTATGAAACATGCCAATGTTTCCGGAATTGGGGTTTTATGTTCTTAGACACAGATAACAAATATTTCAAACCAGATTTCCAGAAGGGCAAAAATAAAATTATGCCCAATAATAGCGGCGCTATCAGATATATTGTAGATATGAGCAGAATGCAGCACCAGACTTCTTTTATAACTGGCACTTTAGGTAAGAGTCACATTTAGGTAAGGTGGCTATAGTTGTTTTTTTCTTTTTTATATATATATAAAGGCCCGGAGGGATGACCTACAGATCCCATTTTTGTCTAAAACAAAGAAGCGGATCTGTAGCATATAGGGTTAAAAAAAAAAAAAAAGGACTGAAACATAGCACAGGGATTAAAGAGTAGCACCACATGCAGCTTTCTCGTCTCTTACTACTTGATCGTTAAGTTCATACAGTTTATACTGCTTCTCTAACTTGCTGTGAGTAAATTCACACAGCTTTGGTATGCAGAACATTTTGTCATATGGGCGTGGGGGAAGGGATGTAGACATCTCTAAATAGGTCTGAAAATATACCTTAAAGTGTGTAAGCCATTAAATCTGTTATCTGTTGCAAATGAGGCCTAGCATTCCAAGCTCCTGGTTCAGAGCCCTTTCTCACTAGCGCAAGTGAATTTGAAATGAGTTCACACAGTGAAATCTCACATCTCTCAGCGTATGTCACGTTGTTGCTAATTGGAATGCAAGGCTTGAGAGAAGGAAGCAGTTGTCACATGCCTAATAAATTGATTTTGATCCAAGATGCTTACATTTTTTTTGGTACTTGAGCTTGATTGTTTTTGATTTTTTTTCAGAAAGGAAATGCATTTACCATTTACTACTATTTACCTACCGAGTAGCCCAGCGCATTATAGGTAATGAAATTGCATAAAATATTTATTGTGAATGTTCATCTTGCATTTTTGCAGAATGTTGGCTGTGTTAACTGAAATTCTGTTTTAATTTATAACACTGACGAACCGACTCTCAGATGCTAAACCATTAATGAATCGTATGGTGGTTTTAAAAATTACTCAATGAGCTTGCAGAAAGGCATGCGTAGCAATTATTTCAGGCCTCGTTAAAAGCCTCCCACCGCTTCCATTCTCTTCCAATCAATCGACACTTTAGCTTAAATGAAGGAAACTTGAAAGCTAGCCTTTTTTTTAGTCTAATTAGCTTAATTGCCTCAATGTGGTAAATGGAGGAGACATGCTGATCATCAGGTCAATCATCAGGAAGCTTGTTGCGTAGTTGCATACTAAAAACAAAAATGCGTGAATGTTTTTTTCTTTTGGAGTTTGCTTACATTGGATGAACTCGCTTCCCCTATTATTAATATTTTTTTTTTATTTGTTGAATCTAATTTCGAAATTTGCCTTTTAAGTTAAATCCAACCACAAGTAAAACTTTCAGGCACAAAGTCTATAAGAGTTACCTCTTAATTAACTACTTAGTATTATTGTTGACCGATGTCCACAGTTGGCCCAGATTAACTTTTTCAAACACACATACACACTGTGTTAAAAAGATAAGGGTTTCAGAGATGCAAGATATCCATGTAAGTATAGCTGCTTAAAAGAATCATCCAATCAATGAACTTTTAATTGCTGTTGATCATAAATAACGGATAAAGTTTGCTTAAATGTCCAGACTAGGGACACGAGTGACACAAGACTGGTCTTGCAAGAATGTAATGATAGAAGACATTTAAATCGTTTGTGTAAAAACTTTGGGTTCCCTGGTGAAAAAGTAATAAATGGAGAAAAAATGAAAGACAAGACAGGCTGCATTTTCACCACAGGTCTTAATTCCGATTTGGTGACTAAATCCAATTTTTTTTTCGACCTGCTTACATTGTCTTTTAAAACATTGTAAGAAGTTAGTATTGTACACCTCTGCTATCACGATCTGTTTTGCTGTTATAACAGACAAGGCGCGTAATATGTTTGTGCCTGTGCGTGAGGCAGGAATTGAGCCGCACATCAAATGCTTCGCACACACAATAAACCTTGCTGCACAGGCTAGACTTGGTGTTGCTTGTTTGCTCGGCCGTGTGAGATGCCTGTCCGTTTTTGTTCACCGGAGTTTAACAGCTGTTGTCCTATTGACGTCCGAGCAGAAACTGCTACAACTGCCACCACACAAATTAATAACAGACGTGACCAAAAAAATTGTGGCAAAACATTTTGCACAGTGTTTATATGTTGTTAATTACTGCATATAATTAATTGAAATAGAAGTATATATTTATAAAGTACAAGTTTATGTGCATTTGTATTTTGTCTATTTTGACTCTTTTCTTCCCCTGTATTTCATCATTAAGGATTTCTTTAAAAAAGTGAACTCAGTCTTGTGTATCATCTCGTGGGATAAGTGTCTCGTCACACCCCTAGTTCAGACCGATACTGATAAATAAAATGGTGTTGTGAATGGCTGCCTATGGAAACCTATTCTCTGTCCTAGATGGACACTTTCACTGTCCAATCTCATTACATTGATCCATGTGTTGCCTATACAGGCCTTACCAAACACTTCAGATCGAAAACATGTCTGCTCTTCAACCCAATCTACTGTATTTGCTTTCTATAGCGCTATAGATAGCGATATCTTATAATATAATTCTTAAAATACGAGGAGCCGCTGAGGACCTATCTATAAATTTGTGTATGATTCAGTTATATATTTGGGAAACTAGAAATAAATAAACAGTATGGATATATTCTTGTAAAACTCAAACTGGGACAGAAATGTTGTTTAGCAAAACTGTTTAATTTTGAGATATATACTGATAGAAAAAACAAGCTGTTTATTATTGATTGCAGAGAAAAAAATTCAGACAGAATTGCTATTTATTTTAAATGTTTCACTTTCAAAATGCATCATAAAGGCAAGAAAATTAAAGGGACTATATACTAATGTTCTGACATTCCTAACACTCCACAATTCTCCCAGTTTCTAGCAATAATTTGGGAACAAAATTCTCTCTCACTGTTCAAAAAGAACAACAGTGTTCTATATCACACCCCATAACTTATAAGTTGCTGAAGTCCACAGTGTTGTAATTGTTGCGTCTATTTCTGTTTCTCTGTTCAGTATTTTTAGGACATATTATTAGCACTCATATTAGCATTTTTTCATGGTGACATGGGTAAAATTTATAGAAATGTCCACTGGCCACTTTTCATGGCTTTTATTAGATTAAGTGCTTATGTTATTTTCCAGACATTGGTTCTCTATTGATATCCCCTTCCTATTAGCTTGGATTAAGTTGCAACCAAATTGACTGCTTTATCTGTGTTGGCCTGTCAGTTTAAGATATATGTGTTACTCAGATGATTGTCTTTGAATAGGCATTATCCCCCTGTTTAAACTTGTCTCTTAAATGGCTTCCTGTTGCTCTGGTTTTAAATAGATCTTGCTTATTTACCAATAATCACATTTTCAAGGACTTAATTTTTTGCAAGCATGAATTTTGAATAAAAGCATGTTTTCCTGGTTCCCCCACCTTTCCAAATTGGACTAGTAATATAAAAAGAAGCTGACTGGTTGGCCAACTGTTAAAACCCCTTTCACACTTTCTGTACCTCCATTAAACAGAATAAAAAATAAATACAATACCAGAGAAAAACAATAAACTGGTTTACAAAAAAACCTTGTTTTGTCATTTTTGTCATTGTAGATATTGACAACAACTGAAAGGCACCCATTTTCCTTTGCTCATACATAGTACAGGTAGTGAAGTTCTCACTATACATGCCTGGTTCCTCAGAGTAACATTAATGTTGATGCTACTATTTGACTCTTAAACATGACTTGGCTCAAAGAAATAAACGGGTATAGAATAAATATAAAAAGTTCCCAGACCCTTGAAGTTAAATAATATTAAATACCAAGACTGGTATCTCTGGCACTTATTTGTTCTACATTTTTTTCCAGGGAATCATTGTCCAAAAGTGTAAAAGTTTACAGATAGACTGGAAAGAGACTGAAGGAGGCACAAAGTGTACATTGAACTAGGGGTGTGCCATGAACAACTTGCTTTATGACTGTGAGCATTAGGCCATTTGGTAATCGTGATGAAAATTGGAGGGTGACTTTGGTTATGCACCTTGAGTGGTTTGGAAAACAAACACATGTTTGACTGGATTTAATGAATTTGGATTTTGGACGTTGGATAATTAACCGGTTAAATGTGTGAAACAAACATTTATGTATATGGATTATACCTAGACTACATCAGAGATGGCACACCCCTACTTTGGAACCTAAGACAATAAACAAAACCCTACACAGCTACTTTGTCTTTTAGATAGTGGCCAAAAAAGATAGGGGTTATTACAAAGACCATCACGTGTACGCATAATCTATATCTGGTATTCCACCTTCTCTGTATCCACGGTTAGTTCCATAGCTTGGATTTGCTGTATGATTTAGGGTGCTTCTGTAAAGGGTTGTATTATTTGAGGGAAAAATAGTATGAATATATGTCATGTCCTCGACTTTTGCCTTTGGCTGCAGGGACTGTTGTGCCGCCATTGACGTCATCTGAAAACCAGGTGTTCCGATCTCTAAGATCGAAGTGTCCTTAATTGTACCAGATTCTACATAGTCGTCATAATGCTTGACAGCACTACGGGGTCCAACAACATCACGTGCATAGACAGTATGATCATCAGCTGTAAGATACCCTGACCGATGTCCATACCAGCAGAAAATTCCAAAAATTAAAAACAAAGAAACACATGCAGTAACCTCCTATAATCCCTGCAATAGGTAAAACAGTAAATTCATCTGTACCTTGATCACCCTGACCTTGATCAGCACTAGGCTGAATCTGAAGATCTGCTGTCTCTGTTCTGGCACATGCAGGGTGTTCATGTTCTGAGTCAGTGTTTAAATTTAACCCCCCTGTTCCTGTAAATGGTGTCCTTCTTCCTTTATTGACAACAAGAGGCACCACGCAGATAATATAACTTGACCGTGGTTGCAACTGAGTGAGTAAATACTCTCTGCGGTCTCCAGGGACGAGTGTCTCTGTAATAGATCCCATTGCTGGGTTACTGCTTAGTCTTAACCAGGATAGCCTGAAAGCTGAGGCTGGTTGAGCAGCCTGCCATGTAATATGGGCTGTCTCTGGAGTTAAAGGCTTTACACTGATCAACAAAGTTTTGCCAAAGTCCTCTCCTTCCCCCTCTGCAGAATTGTCCTGTCTTAGGTCAGGGAACCTGTGTACAGGTCTTCTGGACCTGAGTGTGAAAAGAGAACCCTGGGGAAGTGTGATGGTTGTTGTGGTTGGTGTTTCAGTTGTAGAATCTGCTTTGTCTCTTTTAGGCCCATCACCTCCCACTCCAACTCCACCAACTCCTCCAGGTCCATCCACACCTGCCTCACATTGCTCCATTTGACTTGTGAGGTCCCTAAGTGATTTGCCTCTGACTTTTTCTGGTCCATGGCATGTAAGACCCCTTACTGTGACTGAGGAACCTCGAACATGCAACCAATCGTGTAGCCAGCGTAGGTTGCAGCCACAATACCAAGGATTTCCACGCAAAAGTAGCTGTGAGATGCTGTCCAGGTCCCTGAACAAACCCCTGGGAAGGGTTGTCAGGTTGTTGCCTGATAAATCAAGTTTCTGCAGCCTATGCATACCATCCAGTGAACCTCTTGGCATGTGAGTCATAGCATTTTCCTGTAGGTACAGTCGAAGAAGGTGCATGCTAGGAAGGTTTAAAGGTGGTGACTGGAGAGAGTTGCGTACCAAAGAAAGCTCTGTTAAGTTAGACAGTCGTGAAAATGTATCATCCGCTATACGTTGATTCGCCAACAAGTTCCCATCGAGAAACAGACGTCTTAGTGAGGTTAGTCCCCTGAATGCGTGTGTAGGAATTGTAGAAATTCGATTGTCATCTAACCTGAGCTCCTCCAGAGAAGATGGCAACCCTGATGGTATACTTGAAAGGTGGTTGCGTGACAAGAAAAGAAGTCGTAGGCGCGGATTATTTGCAAATGCTTTGTCCTCAATGCTTACAGTTGAAATTGAGTTATCATCCATGTGGAGCTTCTCCAGCAAGGGTAAACGTGCAAGAGCTGAACGAGGCAAAGTTCGAATGTTATTGTCCTGAAGATGGAGTTCTCGTAATGATGGTGGCAGATGTGTTGGAAAGTCATCGAGTTCATTGTCATAGAGATAAACTACTTGAACAGTCATTCGCCGCTCTAAAGATGTTGGTAGACCAGCATTATTAATGCGATTATTTTGTAAGTAGAGCACAGCTGCTGTTAATGGTAAAGGAGGTATGATGCTCAATCCGCGGTCATTGCAGTAAATAAAGCCATCGTCACATCTACACGCTGACGGACATGGAACATCACCCTGAAGCTCTGCCTCCCCGAGTGCTGCCTCTGTGATGGCGGCTGTTGCTGCTGCAAATTCCAGCACCTCCACCAATAAAGTCAGGCAAAGGAGAAGCAGAAACAGCCAGTCCCTGAGCTCAATCACACTTTCAGCTGCCATGGTCTTTCAGTATCCTGCAAACTGCACAACTCCTTTGGAAACTTTTTTTGGTGGGAACGGAAATAAGATTGTTCAGCCACTACCGTTTGGACCTGTGGAAATATAAGGCAAAAGTTGAAGAAATCTATAGATATTTGTGGCAGCTTACATGAAACCACTGTCAACTGAATAAATATCCCTGACTTTCAGAGTTGTGTATTTTATAACCTTTGTAAATATATGCATGCACAAAATGAAGTTTAGTGAAATTTAATCTGACATTAGACAATTCAAACTGTTTTTCTAATTATACTTGCAATTGGCATTTAGGACAAGGGAAACCACAGATGTTTGATTCAAATTATGCATGTCTGTTTCTCAGCAGTAATTGCTTCCAAAAATAGTTTAATTATACAAAAAACAGTTTTTAATAAGCATTTTTGGTTTGTTTTATATTTTGTCTGTTTTGTGTAGGTCTTCACAATCACTATAGAAAGACAAGGAGACAATAGCATTTGCATTAAGAATGAAAAAAAATACTAAATAATAAGTATTTTAATATTGTCTGTTTTAATTCTGAAAACAAGAATACATTGCGCTCCGCTATGCTTGGAGGCTTGGGGACCTTTTTTAACAAACTGAAGAAATGAGTGCATTAAAAAAAAAAAAATTCCATAGTGCTTAATAAAATGCAATAACGAGAAAAGAACAGTGGGTAAAAATAATCTTAAAAGTGGAAATCTTCTCACCATTAAATAACCAAAACATTTACTGTGCAAATATCGAATTGTGTTTTACCAGCTGTCTGTTTTCCCTTTAGACAAGATTCTTTAAAAAAAACTAACCAAACGAGAATCCAATTTCCACAGATGACCAGATGGTGAAAAATTGGCAAATAACCAGTTACCAAAAAAAATTGTTGTGACCAGCCAAAATGTGATTTCTAAATTCCAGTTCAAATTTACAAAGCATATATTTACACAGTGTTATTAACTACATTTTTGTTATGTTTCCTGTGTGTTGTAATTAATATTTTGTCTGTACTATTTTTGTCATTAACGCTTTATTATATTATATTTTACTTACTGTATGTAACAACATTGTTTATATTGTGACAATAAGGTTTTCTGTACACAAGATCCTAAATCTGATGGATTGAGTGTACAGGGTTTTACTGTACATGAATTTAATAAACTTGGCAAATCTGTCATGCTTCATTACATGATAAGCAGATTGCACCGATTTCCTTGGGACATTCAAGATTTTTATTGTTTGTAAAGGGGTTCTTAATGATCCTTGTCTTTTTTTTGAATATCTTTTCCAGACGTGAAGGTTAAAGTATGTACAGCTTTAGTCTTTCCCTTTTTTTTTTTTTTTTGCTTTTGTAATTAAGACCAAACATTTGCTTGTATGAAACCAAAGAAGTCACATATACTGCAGAAGGTTATTGCACTGGCTCATTCAGTCCCCACTGTGATTAACATTATTGACAGTGAAAAGCAAGCCTTCTGCCGCGAAACAATAACCCGCATCACAGGACCCTCTCCATACACAATTAATAAATCAAACTATGAAAGTGTATCAGCAAAATTCGATTAAACAAATCGAACCAAAAAGAACAATAGAAAGAATAGAATCAAAATAAAATGTATTAGACAAGACTTTAGCATTTTTATCCATCAGTTCATCAATTTCTTAAAACATTGAAATTCTTTTAATGTTTTGCTGTTTTTATTAATGTTTTAATGTTTTATCTGATTGATTCATTCGTCATTTTATTTATTAACAGTTTGTTAAATAATTGAGTTTGAGATCAACGGCAGCTGTAATCCAAATTGGATCTATTCATTATGATTTTTTAATTATGAAGCCTCAAAAGTGACACATCAACACCTGTTTGTATTCTTCCATGTTTTGAGCGCAAAGGTGTGGGAGATTTCTGTTGGGGCCTCATTCTTTTTGCTGCCTGCTCTCTCACGGGGATGCAGTCGGGCTTGTTTGTGTTGTTGGCCAGGACAGATGGGAGTTGGTTAGCTGCCCCTCGACTGCACACAGTTGCCTCAGGCAGCAACTACATGCAAAACAAGCCTTTGAACAGAGCTAGTTCTCATGCAAAACTGATCGAGTTGGTTTTCCCAGCTAGGTGAAGAGAAATATTTGTGGTAATAATTATATTTGCATGTGGTTTGCTATGCTCTTTGACAGCAGATTATAACAGGTGTAATGGAGATATTTTAAAGAAACAAATTTACCAAACAAATAGATTTCCTATTATGCTTAAATTCATTTTTTTTTCTAAGAATCAGCTTCAGAAACATCGTTGCCACTTAAAAATGAAGCCGTGTGTGAGGAGCATTCACCACTTACGACTGTCACGGTCATGAGAAGAGGTACTTTGGCAGAAAATGGAGAGCAATTTAAATGTCATATTTAATTGTTTGCTCAGAGTGTCTACATATGGGTATTTTTAGACTAATAGTTACTGTCTCTCCTGGCTTTGTATTTAAGCAAGAAGACAAAGCCGAACAGATGACAGTGATTTTTAGTCGCCATCTTTTGAATTTTGTATATATACGACATTGTTGTTGATGGCAGACTTTGTTTTGAGAATTTCAGAGACTGCAGACTCCTGTGATCTTTTCCACAAACGTTCTCTTGAGATTGTATAACATGAAGCAAAACATCAAGTGAGCGACAGTTCTGATTAAGAAAATGCCCTGTTAATGAGAGAAGTCAGAGGAAATATTGGTTCAAGCCAACAGGAAAGACACGACTTAAATAGCCACTCGTTATAAATAGTGTAAGCAGAGAGGCATCTCAGAATATACAAAACAATAAATTCAGCTACATTCCTCGTTATCAACTCGGTCATTTTCCTAACCAGCTCTCTTCTTCTGCTATCCCTACAGCTGACTGATGCTTTTATTTATTTATTTATTTATTTTTTACTACAAAACCATTGAAAAGTTACAGTAGGAATTTTTCGATATCATTTTCTTACATCTTACTTGTTTTTTCTGTAAATTTGATATGTTCTTTACTGTTTAAGGCATTTTTTTTGCACGTAAAAGACCAAGCATCCAAAAGACAAAAATTTGAAATACTCTCATAAAACCGTGTAATAGATAAATATCTTACCTTCTTAAGTAAATTTGTTAGTCCTTTTTTTACATATGTATAAGGGTAGGAATGTGTTGGCGTGTGTGTACCACTGTAGTTGGATAAGGTTTAGTTCAGTTACAATATAAGATTGTGGTAAGATTTTTTTCAGTTCAATTGGACTTTGTGTTGCCTTAGAAAGCGATGGCGATCACAGCCGTTGCTGGTAAAATTCTGGTGAAATGTAGGCACAGAGACGAGAATAACTCCATCCAGCGGAAAAGTTGTAGTGAAACATTAATCAGTCAAAGCAGGCACTGTTTGTCACCACTCTTAAAAGCCAAAGAATTTGTTTTGAGCCGAAGTCTTGGTTCATCCAGATGCTTTGTCATTGTTCTGATTGTATACCACATAGTGATGAACGGAGCAGCTGCTTGCATCACTTTTGAGACACCATCACCTGTTGGGAAAACAAAAGTGAGAATAGTGATTAACTGCATATATAATATAATTTAACAATAATATAACTGCTGTAGAAAAATTTCTTAAGAGGATATCTTAGTATTTTTCCATGTTGTGCTGTCATTTATTTGCCCATCAGTTTACTTAATAAAATAAACAGAATGCAATAATAAAAAGGGACAATAACAAGTAGAACACAGTAGAGTCGCATGTACAGCAAATGGAAATCAAATCTATGGCTTGTGAAACCCCCACATATGACTGATCTTTGGGTCAAAATTTGCGAAACGTGATTATAAGCTATCTAAAATCTGTATCATGTGTGCAATGAGGTAGTTTGTTGTTTTTCTTGTAAACCAGGTGTGTCCAAATATCGTCAAATTACCCAAGTATCACATATCGCTTTATTTAGCACACTATTGCATATTGCATCTTTCTTCAATATCGTGCAGCCCTAGATTGAACTGTACTAGCACAAACTGTATTGTGGCAGAAATGTAGGTTATTCATATAGAATTTTATTATTAGATTATTGCTGTAGACCTGTTATGTAATGTACGTTACAGATGGGTTTTTTTTGTTTAGTTTTTTATAAGCAGTTATGCGTATTTCTATTCTCTCTCTTTTTCTCCCTCTCCCTCTCTTTCTCTTTTTTATTTTTTCATTCCATCCTTGTGTCCACAACATTGAAACTCACCCCAAATGTATAAAGTTCAGAACCCCTGTTGTATGTTGTAGGCTTCGTCTGAATGTGCAATGACTTTTTTTTGAACAAAAAGAATTATTGCGCTGCAGAGAAACACCTGTGGTCCCATCGGTTTTAGCTGGTTAAAATTTCTGCATCCTTTGAAACACAGTTTTGACAAAATAGCAGCTTTGAAAAATAATTGAGCATGCAGAAGTGTAAATTCTCTTTCGCAGACGGCTCTAAGCTATAGCCCAGACCTAAAAACAATATTAATACTAACTGGGTCACTTTAGAACTGAATGGATGCATCGTTAAACAATTTACCTCATTATGCAACTTAGAGCAAAAGTCTTGCTTTTCCTTTCAACATTTTACAGATGCTTCAGTATTTTCAACACACGAGTCTGAAATTGTTGACTGTGGATATTTGATTGTTTTGTGTTTATGCTTACCACAACGGCCATTCTGAGACCCAGCGTTTTAGACTGGCGAGTATTATCTTTCGTTGCAACACTACCATGTATTTCCCAGTCCTACCATGTGGCTATGTTGTGAAAAAGTTTCTAGTTTGTAAAGTCTCTCCTGGGTTCGCTTGGCTCCAAGTCTAATGGTTCTGCTATGCATCAATCTAAGATGCAGTGTTCTAAAACAATTTCCCCGACATGCAGGACATGCAAAGCGAGCCAGGTGGAAATGGATCACTGGAGAGCTGTACTGATCTGCGTGGGGAGATGGTAGTAATAAGAATGTGTGGGTTAATTAAAATCAGTAATGGATTTTGGGATTTTTAGTGAAACCGTTTCTGTAGATGGGGAGGAGCTAAACGATAGCTTGATACGCTGAAGATGAACTCCTGAATCTGAGATGCATTACTATCTACCCTGCATTCAAACCTGGCTACATTTTACATTCCATTTTTCCGATCAATACACTCTACCCTACGCGTCGAGATTCTTTTGCTTTATACATTTCTGTGCTTAAAATGTTTTCGTTCCTTATAGCTTGCCGTTACCTAACTCTCCTTTTCACCATTCATATTTCTTTATTATTTCCTTCATTAAGAAACAGTGTTAGCTGGAATGTGATCAGTTTTAATAGAAGTTTGTAACGGCTGCTGCTGTACTGGGGAATACTCTGACCCTGACTGTATAGCCTGTATGTATTATTTTATCTTTGCTGCTGTTGATGGCAGCAGGAAATATTATTTATACTTAAGCCATGGTGAATGATCATGCAGTCCTTGTTTGTATGTGCTGGAGTGTTTGGTGAATCTTGAATTGAATTGCAGCAGATTTAACAGCAGTCTCTGCAACCAGTTCATTACCCAAAAGCTGTTGCAATTAATTGGGACCAATCAGTATGCATGCATTTGTTCGGACCAACATGGTTTTACTTGGGTGTTTTCATTTGATGAAGTTCATCAATATGAGCTTTTTAAATATGTCTTTTTGGTTAAGAAATGCTGACCTTTTTTCATTATTATTTGTTAACTTCAACATCCTTAAGTGATTGGTCTCATGTGTACGAGTAGGCCACACTTCAATAACGTCACAAAAATGTGAACTTGCAGTGGGACCTCAGGGCTTTTGGCACCATTTGGAACACAGACATCTACTACAGCTGGCACAGTCTCAGCGATGAAAACTGTTTTGTTGATTTTTTTTGATGGCAAAATGTGATTAATGTCGTTTTTTTTGTGTTAGCATAGCCTTTGCGTGTGTGTGGGAACCATTTAACCAACCTGTGCACGTAATCCTCCCAATCTCTGCCTTTCAATTTCCCATTTACTGACTGAGGGAATGAGAAAGTGAAAGTGAGGGAAAGCCAGATGGAGAAGAAAAGGGAAGAGGGAAGATTGATGAATTCATTCCCATGAAATTTGTAGGCAAAAATTACTGTTAGGCCAAGTAGGGTTTAAGCCCTGAAGTGCGCACACATACACAGACACACACGTGGGAAGTATGTGTGTGGATGTGCACTTCAGACACTGTGTTGGGCTTAAATCCTACAGTGTAAAAAGTAATTTATATATATAAAATCTGTGCATATGTATGTGTGTGTAGGGGGGTGCATATGTGTGCACATGATTTGTCTTAAGTTTATGAAGGAATAGGAAAACCTAATGATCCTTCACACTGCTTTGTCATTAAATATTACTAAAGTACATCATGAAATAATGATTCTGCCGCAGATCTAGTTTATTATTAATTCAGAGCAGGAGTTGATATATGGTGTTGTGATCCAGACCCATGTGACCAGGGTAAACAGACAGAGTCATTTGTTTGTGTGGTCTAGTACATAAGAATGACAACAAAACCTTTAATCTGATTTATAGTGTATCGTAGGCTCTGTTGATATGCTCACGTGCATGGGGAGAGTCGGCCAATCTGTGTGGCATGTCTGTCTGACTTCCAGTCCTGCTTTAAATTGGTGGTCCCTGGACTACTTTGTTTATTAAGATATTTTTGGCCATTAATATCATTGTCACATTTCTCAAATCTAAATCTCCCTAATAAAATTCTTCAGATTAGGACCATGAACTAATGAGGCTTCAGAGTTTCTATATCAAACCTGTCCTCAGGGCTCATTCTAATTACGCACCATTCACAAGGAGGAGAATGAACGTAATTGCTACACCAAATTATTTTGCCAGGTGTTTGCCACAAAATACGTTGATGATAGGTGTCGGAAAATAAGGCTTCTTTTTCCAGACTGGTGACAGCACATATCATACTCTATTTATGGCTTTGAATAGTAAATGTGTGTGTGTGTGTGTTAGTGTGTGATCTGATGCTAATTAGCTAAAGGTATTTAAGAATAACTCAGCAATGGGAGGGAAAATCTGTGGGAGACGTACAGACACGGTAGGATGTGACCAGCCTCTTAACGTGGCACAACACACAGCAGCCTTTTTAGCATGAACAACCACAGACAGACAGACAGAGAGAGAGCGAGAGAGAGAGAGAGAGAAAGCGAGAGAGAGAGAGAGGCAATGAAACACGATAAACTAAAGAAGAGGAGAGTTTAGGTTAAAGGGTCATCAGAATAAAGAAAACTAAGGTACCATATTTAAGAAATTTTCCATCAAAACAGTGGACCCTCAATCTATACACACACACAAAAACACAGATTCCCTTTTTTCTGTTCTGTTGCCAGTTTAACCTGACCCGCTGGAGCCTGAGCCATGATTGATATTGTAATATGTGAAACAAAAAGTAAAGGTTAAGCTGCTTTTCAACACTGAAAGCCGGTGGGCCGTTAAGGATGAGCTACGTTATATTTATGCATGATGTTTTTAGGTATGAAGCATTTAATAGGCTCTAAATATAACGAACAAAACTTTCTACCTGAAACCTAATCTATTGCAATGCTGAGTTTGTATTCATTCTTTTTTATGATGCGGGTTCTAGGTTCAGGATTTACTTTTCTGTAGACTGTAAGGCGCATGGGACCAGGCTGTTCTTTGTTCATCTTGTGATTGATTTTGATCTCTTGTCTTTTGATTCCAGACCTGTTGTATTTAGCGCTCTCACAAGGGCTGTATGATGTTAAAGAAAGATGAAATATGCGGTAGTATGCTAAACAATGCAATATTCGAGATGCAAAATCTTATTTTGAAATATTTTATAACCAATGTATATTTCTCTGCTGAATTGGGGTGCACAATACATGGTTTAAGCGTCGACATCGCAATATGTGCATCCGCAATAGTCACATTATAGGATGTATAATATCAAGAGACTATAGAGATTATATTTGAATGCACCACAGTTCAGAACACGTGATTTGTGGATTAATTGCAAAGTTTGAAATGTGAGTGAGTTTATAATTTGCACATTGTTACTGTGTTAACGTTTGAAGTATAACACATTCAGGCACAAAAACAATACATTTTGTAGTTTTAACAAAGAGAAATTGTACTTAATTTATATGTTTAATAATATGCAGTGTGTGTTACATTTGATTATTTAATTACTGTATCAGAATCTTCAGAAAAACATCTTTGTTCTATCGTATTTATCTATGTATCTATTATCTATTATAATTTGGGCATTATATTCTAAATTGCCCCAATTATTTTAAAATAATAAAGTGTTTCCAAAGAGATATATTTAAAGTATTATATATCACAGGAAGACAAAATATCGCAATGGCTTTTTTTTCCAATATCGTGCAGTCCTACTACTGAGCATAGCTGATACAAATTGTGCTTGGTTTAGGCATGTGCACACACATCACAACTAACATCCGCGTGCCAGATATTTAACTACCTGCATCAACCTACAACTTTGACCTTTTATACAGTATTTGAAGTATTAAATTGCTCATAAATTACAAACCATTGTAATATGCATATCAAGATATTCTGCTATTTTATTTCGATATCCAGCCCTAGCTCACTGATTATATTTTTACTCTAACAAACATCCTGTTTAATGTTTACTTTACTATGTGTTATTTTAAAGGGTGGATTTGTCTGTAGCACCTGTATTCAGGCAGATTCCTACTACAGACTGACTTTTACTTGTAAATTTGTATACCGACATTAGAGAACTATACAAATTGTGTTATGTAGAGAAAACTGCAAGCATACAGTGCCTACAGTACACACATGCACACATACACAGCTTTCATCCACTGTAGGCTTTGGAACCCTCTATCTGAACCCTGAGGGCTGTTTTCTTAGTACAAACTGTAGACAAATGAGCGCTGCCTCAGAATAAAAAATAAGTGATGCACATGACTGAGTAGAAGTGGGTGGTATAATCAAAAATCTATTTCATGGTATGAGTAATTTTATTTCACTGTAACAATATATTTCCTGATAATATATTATTGATAAATATAGTAAATGAAATAGGAATGTAGATTAACCTAACAATAACAACACATTCCACTGTAGGTCACATTTCACAGTTGTTTGGAATAAAATGCATTATTATAACTTTCCCTCAATTAATCCTTTTACAGGAATAAAATAAATACCACTTAAATAACAAGATAAAATGTATCAAAATATAAATATGTCGACACCCCAATCCTTATCAAACGCTCAGTCTTTCCCCTTAGTTAGCCACAGACACTTATTTACATGTCAGGGTATACACAATTTTAAAAAATCTATTACAGTTGGCAATTTATTCAGCAGTAACGATATATTTCACTGTCATACCGCTCAGCCCTGTGACTGAGCTGCCAAAAAGCTAATCAGTGTTAGTTATGATTGATTATGAAATATCACCTTTCCATTTTATTATTTATCCAACAGGCTTTTTATACGGATGTGGCTGTGCGCAAGCCAGGTTGTGACCCAAATCTGATTTCCCCCCCCAATGTGACACAGGTGGAATATGACTCATGACTGTGTAAGCAGGAAAAAAAGCACATGTATTTTGAAATGTTTAGATTTCGGATTCAGGCCTCATTCCTATTTGGTAATAAATCGGGTATAAATCAGATACATGCATTAGCGTGTGCAGTGTAAGCAGACAGATCAGATTTTCATCTGTCAATGCAAGCCGAACGCCACTGAATAAGCGCGGTGGCCCATGATGTCAACTCAGGTGGACACCAACAGCGAAAAATAAATATAACTTAGCGCAACTGTGTATTTTGATATTTATTTTGTTTACTGTAAGAAATGTTTGAGACCCACATCAGAGGCAGTTTTACAAAACACAGTTAAAGTTTTTTTTTTTCTGTACAGTGCACTGCAGTTGATCGGAAACACACACACACACACAGCTCTCTTTCTCTCTCAGTGGTTCTCTGCATAATGTGTTGTTTTGTCGATGTTTAAATATGATGCAAAAGCATAATCATAATAAAAATTTCATTTTCCTCCATTGCAATCGTTGATTATCACACGGTTTTTACTTCCATTTCTGGTCAGTACGTCCACCTTGAGTTGTTAAACAGTGTATAGTGTAAATGCAGATATCAGATACGGGTCAGTTTTGAAAGATAATGTAAGCAGGTCATCAAAAAAAAAATCATATATAGTCACCAAATCAAAATTAGGCATCAAGACCTGCAGTGTAAATGCAGCCTTGGTGTTGCGTGTGTCAGTCACGTGCTCGGCCTCTCGGTTGAGACAGCTGCAACCACATAATTTAATAACAGACATTGCAAAGAAAAGTTTGTAGCAAAACATTTTGTACAGTGTTTATATGTTGGTAATTACCGTAAAGTTTAATTTTATAAAGTACAAATTTTGTGCATTTGCATTTAGTTTTTTTCAGTAGAATAAAAGACTATATTCCCCTGTATTTCATCATGAAGGATTTTTTTTTCAAGTCTAAACTTGTTCTTGTGAACCAAGTCTGGGGTCTCGTCTCGTGGGATAAGTGTCCCATCACTGCTTATTAGTTAGATTAACTAAATTGATCTTTGAAATGCTTAATGTACACAATTTCTGTGTATAAAGTACATCTGTAAAAATGTAATCAAGAAGAAGAAGATTTTAGCTACTGTCGATTGTTAATTATAATATGTCAAAGCTAATCATGTTCCTGGTTTAATCGAAAAGGGTTAGTATAAGTATTAGTTCCTTATGTAGTCTATTGTAAGTTCTGATGTCAGTATGTATGTTCTTTTACCCTGTAACATAATTAATGTAAGCAGATGTTTATTATTGTTTAAAAATGTGTGTGATGCCTTAAAATAGCTCGGAATTCAGTCTCCACACAGTTACACTCAGCTAGAATAATTGTCAGGCTGTCAGACTATCTCTAGTTTAAGCTATGTCTTTTTTGCTCAAGCGCAAACACTCTTTTTCCCTTACACTCGCTTTCTCTTTCTTTCTTTCTTTCTTTCTTTTTCTTTTCTGTCAGCCTTGGCCTCACACACACCTGAGACTCTCACATCCTATAAAGTACTGTATAAATGCAGACTTCTAAATTTGATGTTTTGAAAATTATTCATGCTGTACCTTTCCCGCAATTTCTCACTTCTTTCTCAGTCTCACTCTCTTTCTTTCTCTGCCCTGATGTCTCTCGCTTGCTCTCTAATAAACTGGCAAAATGCTATAAACAGGAATCACATCCTGTCATCTCTGTTCCAGTCTTTTCACCCCCTCCCTCTTGTCACTCCCTTCCTCTTTTCTCTATTCATGTCATTTTATTTCAGTTATGTTTGACCTCATCTCCTGCTTCTAGTTCAACTGCCTCCACTGCATGTCAGGTTTAAAAAAAAGCTGTCTTTAATTAGAGTTATGTTTAAAGACTATTGCTATAGAATTCAAGGTAATCAAAAACCAAGGATCCTAATCATCTTAATCGTCTCTCTTTCTCTTATCAGATAAGATTAAACCTTTCCAAGCCCTGTAGCTGTGTTGGGAAATAAACAGGCAATTTAAGACCTGTATTCGTCAGTTTTTCATGCTCTTATTTCTAGTACAGCGCACACATACATTTACCTACTTTCCAAAGATTTTTATGACACAACCCTAAGAAAAAATTTTTTTTTTTTAAAAAGAGAAATACTCATTTTCTTGTCTGTTTTAAATTTGCAGTATACAAACCCTATAGGTCATTATATCCAGAGTCTCCCCTGATAATCTATCTTTCCGCTGAATATACTTTAGCCTCCATTCCAATACACCGGCTCCAGATAATCGGACTAGTGGATTAGCCGGATGAACTGAAATGGATTAGATCTGAAGCTTAAACCTCCAGAAAGGTGTGTGTATATATCTGTAGGAAGAGGTTAGAATTCAAGTTACTGTAAACAGCACAACATGTTTTTGTTTATATAAGGCTGCCATCTGCATGTAGGTCAGTCAACATTGTGCCTGAATTGTCAATTTGCTCTGCTAAAAGATCATCATGTGAAACTGCCCATGTTTAACAAACACTGTCGACTAAGCGGAACATGACTAGTCTTCCTCTGGGAAACCTTTGCACTTGTAGCCTAATTAGAACCAAACTACAAGGCCCAAAGTGAAAATGTTAGAGATGGAGGTACATATTAATTTGTTTAATCTTTCCTATATTACAGTTAGTATCTGCTTGAATTATTTTCACATGGTCTGTGTTGCTTAAAGAGATTAGTTATTTTTGTATAAGGCTGTATACGTAATTGCGGCGGTGTGACATACAGTATATACACTACACATTTCAAATGTTTATTTAATAGTGAACAACCTGTCACACACTTATTAACAGTTTAAAGTCACTTTTAATGTTGTGAAATGAATGCAAGAAAGTCCATGTTATAAAAAACGTTGCAGAAAGGATAAGCAGTCGTTCCTCTACCAGCATCTTGGATTTTCTCTTAAAAATTAATGAGACTAATTAATGACTTTACAAAAAAACTTTACTAGTTTTTTCTTCCATACATTTTTCCATACACGTCCTACCAAAATCTTTAAGTTACTATCAATGCTTTGAAATCAATTTATGAAATGATGTGGCGCATCTTCCAAACAACACCAGATAATGTTTTTTAGTGAACAATTGTGTTTATAAAAATATCATAGTAATTACCAAACTAAAAACCTTCTCAAATGCATCACTGATTATTTTCTTTCCACCGTATGCCATGTCGTTATTATTGTTAGCTTTTGAATGACCAAACACCACGCATTAACAACTTTCATTACACCTTTAATGATTTTCCCAATGTTTACTCCACCGATTAATGAAATAATGCTGTTGTGACTGTGGGTCTTAGTCGTATCTCCACAATACATACAACACTGGTGTTAGTGGGGTTAAGCAGCCCTTATAAACACACCCCAGCTGTAGTAGTGACACATTGTACACACTCATTCGTTTGTCGAAATTTAATTCATGATTAATCAATCACAATACAAAAATTGGGAAAAGGTTGATATGATAGATGATGTTCTACTGTATTTTTTTCCTTGAACTTTCAACATTGTGTAGCAAATTTTGTGTTCGGAAAGTTTTGCTATATCGCTGCTCATTACGTCCATCAATTAGTTTTATTTAAATCAGCTGGATATTAAAACTTCATCTCCATCAGTGAGTTTAACTGTTTTTTCTTTGTGGTTGTTACATTTTGCAGTGTTTTTCACTAAGCATGTGATTTGGAAGCACCAAGAATGACGGGATATAAGCAGCTGATATTGCATTAGTACAGCCAGTGAGACAGCAGCTTCTAAACAAAGATACAGCTAGAAATACTTCACCAGATATTTGTGTCTGAGTGGAGATATATTTATTCTATGGCAGAACTGGTCCTCAAATGTTCTCTTGGAAATATAAAAATGAAAACTTGGAAATATAAAAATATGTGGATGAGCTTAGTGTTTTTCAGACATACGGCAACCGTAAACAAAATAAAGCCCCCACTACAGATCAATCAAATATACTTGTATAAATTATTTGCCAAAGACAAACTTATGATTATGACTCTTTTGTTAGTCCCTTCCTGCTGGTTGTGTTATGTTGTCTAATTTGGCCTAAATTTTGTATTTAAAAAAAAATAGCTAAAGCATGTTAAAATAGGTACTTTGTTAATACAGCTTTGTGCTTTTTGTTTGTAAACCAATAAAAAAAATAACTATTTTCAGTTTGTACATTTTTTTTTGTTATATTTTAAAAACATTTACATACAATTTCCTAAAACCTGAATAAGATTTACTTTAAAGTACACAAACGAAACGTGTCCTCCTTTTTAAAACAAAGTCACACCATAAAACTACTTTGTGTGAAAAAAACAAATGTCCAAGGCCCTGACCAGGAGCTGATTTGCACGTGCTGACCACTTTTGCATGTGCTGAGGTCTTGGAGAAGTCTTCTAAGCAGGTTTCAGGCATTGTTTTCTTTAACACAGCCATTGAAACACACTGTAACAGTGTTAGATTAGATAGCTCTGGGATATTTCATAACCGACACAAAATAAAATAAAGTATTTGAGCTGCATTTTCGTCTGTAAGACTGCTTTTCAGTGCTCACTATTCTCATGGACAACAAGCCCTTCTGTTCACTGTCCAGTACAAATGGTATTTAGTCCAAAATCTGTGACGGAAGCATGTTTGATGTGACTGAAATAAATCACTCGGTGACAATGAATAAAATAGCCGCAGTGATTAATGGATGAGGCTGATGTTCATCTCATGGTGTCTATGACAACCTTGAGCTGGCAGAGGATGAGACAGAACCGCTCATTGTTGTGCTGAAGTGGAGTCATTTCTAGAGAGTCCTTTGTGTTTGTGTGTGTGTGTGTGTGTGTGTGTGTGTGTTGTGTGTGTTGTGTGTGTGTGTGTGTGTGTGTGTGTGTGCGCGTGTGCTCTTATACAGTTGTAATAGAGAATACTCTTTATATGGATTTCCAGATACTTATCAAGCAGATTTCATTGGGAACTAAAAAATTATTTCTGAGATTAAGATACCACATTTTTCAGTACCAATAAAACACAAGCAATATTGTATAATTGTTTAAATAAAACAAACAGGAGATTTTAGTATAAAATACATACAAAAATTGTCACTATTTCATAATTCAATCTAGTAACCATTTCCTGTTCTGAAATTAAAATGTTTCTTAAAAAAAAGGTAAATAAGTGTGAAGTATTTTCACAAACAAAAGCAACTCCCACATATTAGCTTTGCTAAACAGCTCAGTTTGTTTTTAACTTTAGGCACTATTGCTACAAGGGCTTTGTATCGACGAGGGCCGTGATATGATATATCACGATATATTGCAATGCAATACATATAGCCTCACATTGTAATACTCGGGAAAAAAATATAAAATGCAAAACAAATGGTCATAAATACAAAGCTGGAAGCGCAATTATTTTTGTCGCCTTGCTGCGACAACTACAGGAGCGGAGCAGAAGAAAGTCGTTTGACACGCACTCAATGAGGGTTTTAATGATAAAATGAGTAAACTTAAATCAGTTTAAAACGTAATTTAAATATGTATTGATACTAGAGGTCAGACTATTGTTACACTATCATGAATAAAAAATTGTGATGGTTAGCTGGATCGATATTTTTACAGTTCTAATTGCTACTATTATTAACACATTACTTTAACCTGATTTATACTGTTATACTACAAGCAAAGGATTAGTCCTTAAATATCCTTTCGGTCTTTTCTTATTGTTCTGATACCAATACAATTCCAAATATGAGCTAAGAGCTGTCTCTAAACAATTGTTTAAAAGAGCTATAGACTATTAATATATTGACCATGGTTTTCTTTGGTCCAGGTTTCCAGCGGTGCTCTAGTTTTATCCCACATCACTGTGTAAACCGGGGCCTGGATAAAACCGCTTTCAGGTCCAATTGCATGATGACAGTATTTGCTTTTTGATGCAGCTGTGTATTTTTGCAGGCTGTAAATGCTAAAGTGTAAGCTCAAAGACAGGTTTGCTTTTTGTGTGTGTTAGAGAAAGAGAGAGAGAAATCCACGCAGTATTGTGACTGCAGTATTTTTGTCCTGCTGCTGAGAGCAGACTGACCCCTGACGCACCAATCACTTGGTCAAAATCGAGCTGTGAATTAAACACAGCTGCAGCTGCTGACCACCGAACAGATTATAAAGCCCGAGACTGTAAAATCCTGACTGAGGCCATTCAATGTCAATGGACCTTCCCCCACCCCCCCCCCCCCCTTCAAAAGACAGCATCTCCGTGTTATATACAAAACTGTTACATTTTGTATAGATCGTTCAAAATTGGGCGGGTAGAGCGGTACAAAATTATAAATATTAAGAACATTGTGGTCATTGAAAAACATGTTTACACAAATACACACAAAAATTGTTGATATACAAGCGTTGGGGTTATAATAAACTTTTTTAGTTATGTTTGGCAGTCAATGGAATATTCTCATAGTGTGTTTGTGTACAAAAAAAAGCATCATATAGGTTTTCAGCCAGCTGCTCTCTCACACTCAACTGTCTCCCTAATTAGAATAAAGTTCATTTGCTGTAATTGTGCTTTAAGCAATTAAACTATTACATTCTACAGTCTTATAATAACAGTTAAACTGTTAAACAAATTATTATTTCATTTGATTTAAGTCAACAAAAAAGAAAGAAGGTATGTGAAAGTCATAGAAGGTTCATGTACGTGTGGTTTTAGGTGTTTGTTTGTTTGTGTGTGTGTGTGTGTGTGTGTGTGTGTGTGTGTGTGTGTGTGTGTGTGTGAGTGAGAGAGAGAGAGAGAGATGTGGCTCTCCGTGGTCCGTTATGAAGTGGTTTCATGCGGTGTAGACTGTGTTACACACTCTCCCCACTGTGCTGGCTTGGTGGAAGCTCATGCTGGCGAGTCTACAAAAAGCCCACTGTTTTCTGGCTGTCACCGACAGGGCAGGAAGAACCAAGAGAGACGATGGAAAGCGATGAAGGGTAGCGGAGTTATCACCATGCACACACTAACACTTTTGCAATCATCACCTGCCACCACACATTGGGATCATGTTCATCTGTGCGTGATCTGATTTTACTGTAAATCATCTATAGCTTAACATGGGCCTCTAAGTTTTCTTTGGGGAAACTGTCTAAATTTCCAATTAGTTACTGCTAAACAAATGAGGCAAAAGACTGATGAGTGGAGGAAAAAGATCTGCAGATACTGGAACTTCAACCCACGTTTAGTCTTTACATTGCGGTTTACCTCTTTATACAAGGGCAGCAGGTGAACAGAAAATAAACAGCCAGCGTATTATGATAGATTGCATCTTTCAAGCATTCTGACATTTCCCGACTGTGTCTTTTTTAACCAAAGCGTTCACACACTCATGTATTTGCAGTCCTCATCTGCCACCAGACAACGTAATCATTTCTATCTGTATGTGCATCTGCAAATTATCTTATTCCTGGTGTGCTTTCTCTATCTCTCTCTCCCTCTCTTTCTCTCTCTCTCTCTCTTCCTCTCTCTCTCTCTCTCTCTCTCTCTCACTAAACTAAAAGGCTGATGACCTGTAAGATATATCCGCCTTATACAAAAACCCGCAGTTCCTCTCTACACTATATGCTGATATATATCTATTATATATATAAATTAAACTATGCATTTTATATAATATTTATTTTTAGGGTTTTGTCGATTTTTTTTTTTTTTTTGTGATATTACTACAGTATATACATTTGGCAACAATAAAACTAAACGGCATTTATTTTCAGTAAAGTGATAATATTAAATGCCTCAATCTTTTTTTATATAAGAAGAATTTAAGGTATATGAAGTGTATAGACACTGAGACACTGAATGTAAAAATGCTGTTTGCTCCTGTGATTTTTCAGTGTGTAAAGCTCTGTAACAGGTTGGGAAACACTCCGACACCAAAACACCAAACAAACTCGGCATATAATACCAACAACATTTTCTGCGCAACACATCATTTATTAGAACGAGAATTAATATATATAATATTTGACAATAATGTCTGACTAGTCCAGACTGAGTTAGTTAGCGTCGACACTATAGTTTATAGAGACCCGCTATTTACATCTTTATCACACTGAATATATTTACGCTAAAATTCACCAAGAGCAAAATGTTTTAGCTAAAGACAATTTGCCTATAGTGTAAGAAAATAATTCCGGATTTCTCTAGTCTGACGTTTCTAAGAGTAATAAACAAACCGGGTGAAAGTGGTGACGTTACACGACGCTTTATTTATTAAAAAAGGGAATATCTATCTATAAACGCTACATACCTGTTTGTTCGGCATTCGCATTTCTCTCCGTTTCCTTCCGTCACTCTGGAGTTTTACAAATAACGACGCCGCTTTCCGTTAAAAGCCGTTAAAACGCTTGTGGCACGCGCCGGTCTGTTGTGAGAGTCGCGCGCACAGACTTTCGCGCTTTGCTCGCTCTCCTCTCTCTCTCTCTCTCTCTCTCTCTCTCTCTCTCTCTCTCTCCACCCCTCCAGCACCTCAGCGGACTCTGTGGGTCGTTCTGTGGGTCACCAGTTAAAATTGTTGATAAAAAAGAAAGCGACAAACACTGTGTAATAATAGTACAACCCGAATTCCGGAGACATTTTTTAAAATTTGATGCATGAAAACTAAAAGACTTTTAAATCATATGAGCCAAAATTGTATTCACAATAAAACATAAATGTTTAAACTCTGGAATTTTCTGCACAAAATGAGCTTTTACAGATCTCAAAATAGTTGTGACAGGGCATGTTTACTAGGTTGGAGCACCTCCTCCTCTTTTTAAAACAGTCTGAAGATGTTTTGGTATCGCAGTTCTGAGTTTCCAGAGTATTGCGCTTGGAATATGGTCCCATTCTTGCTAAAGAAGAGTTAGTGGTCGTCTTTGATGTATTTTATATTTAATGATGCACCAGAGCTGGACTGCAGGCAGGCCAATTCAGCACCCGGACTCTTCTACTACAAAGCTGTTGTAATGGCTGCAGTATGTGCTTTTGCATTATCCTGCTGAAATACACATCAAATAGACGTCGCTTGGATCCGTTGCTCTAAAACCTTTTTATACCTTTTAGCATTCTTATTGCTGTCCAAAACATGCAAGTCTATGCAGTCTATTCACTTATAGACCATGTTCATATCTGTCTTCCTTTTTGCATGTAAGGGCTTTAGTTAGCATTAGCAGCTTGCACAGCGGATTGTGTTTACTGACAGTGGTTTCTGAAAGTATTCCTGGGCCCATTTATTAATGTCAATCACGGAATCATGCCTATGGTGTCTGAGAGCCTGAAGAACCCGGAGCATCTGGCAAAGATCTTTGGCCTTGTTCTATACATACAGAGATTTGTCCAGTTTCCCTGAATTTTTTTGATGTTATGCACTGTAGATTTGCAAAGCCTTCTCAATTTGACGTTGAACATGTTTTCTAAAGTATTCTACAATCTTTTCACACACTCTTTCACAGATTGGAGAGCCAAAATTTATTGCCCCAGTGCCAACTTTTTTGAGACCTGTAATAGGTGTTAAGTTTTACAACCTAAAAAAATTCATTTAGAAAAAAATTGTTACACAACATTTAGTAAAACAAAACTAACCAACAAAAAAACCCTCTAAAAACGCTGCATAAAATGTTTCTTCAGGAAAAAGGAAAGCTCTTAAACACTAACCCAGCTAACAGGGAGCATTTCTATAACTTTAAAAGTTATATAGGAATAATGTCCATGGAACATTTTCATAACATTATTAATAGTTAATATGTTTTTGTGATGTTGGGGAAAAAACGTTCTTAAAATAATATCCTGGGAACATCCGTATGATGTTATCCATAATTGATAACCTTTTTTAAAATGTTTTGAGAAATTGTTCTTGGAACAGCACCATAAAATAACGATCTATAAACTGGACATGTTCACAGTTTTAGAAAATTTCAGATCATGTTTCCAAGACTAAAACTTTTCAAAAGCAAAAAAAACCTAACTCTTTTAAAAACGTTCTCAGAACACTCTTATATGTGTTGTGAGAACACCTTCTCACCTTCTCTTCTCTTCTCTTATTACACTCTATAAAGTATATAACTCTTTACATTAATGACAGTTTACGCTGCAGAGACATAAGTAAAGTTATTCATTCGATCCATAAGCAGAGGACAAGGCCTCAGGTATACAAACGCAGCGGGTGCCCCCAGATGCATACTGTGCAAATGCAAGTTCTGACGCGAGGATGTCCACACATTCGGAGTGAAAGTTTTCTCACAGTTCCCATGAACACATGTCCATGCATTCCAAGTGAAACTGCTCCTTTCGTGTGTCTGCACATTCCAAGAGAAACTGACCATACACTTCATGTGAAAGTGTCCACACATCCCATATGAATAAGTGTTGCTTAAGTGGACTTGACAGATTGGCTAAACATTCCAAGTGCAAGATGTTTCACACTTGAGCATCAACACAAAGTAAAAGTATCCATGTAGTCCATGTGGGGGATGGGGGTGGAGACTGTCTACAGGGTCCAAACAATAATCATTTGATTAACTGTCATCACTGATAAATTGTTGGTTGTTCAGTTCGTCCAACCCCTTCAGAAAAATGTTAACAAACTATCACTTACTTCCTACTCTTCATTTCGTTTATATCTTGTCTTTCGTTTATCTTTTTCATTTTTATCTTATCTTTAGCTTTTTTAAGTCAGGGGTACCACATACCTAAGCATACACACAACCACAATATTAAATATAAAATTTCCTCTGTATCAAAGCACGCATGATCTTTGCTGCATGATCTCTGCTCTTTTGTAACTGTACACACTACTTTTTGTTACACCATGCATCATTTTTATATGTTAACCCCAAATAGCACAGTTAAAAAAACACATACTGTGTGGCTACTTGTACAAAAAGATGAAGCTGTGTCTCCCTTTTTTTTTTTTTTTTTTTTTTGCATCTTGCCATCTTTGTAATAAGACTGACCACCACAAATACCCCCAGCTCTGGCCATAAATTTCAACACTAAGGGGTCTATTAGACTTTTGCTGGTAGTGGTAGTGCAGTGGTTAAGGTATTAGACTGCTTATTGGAAGATCCGGGTTTGATTTCTAGCACCACCAAAACTGTCACCGTTTTGGCCCCTAAGTAAGGCCCTTAATTGCTCAGTTGTATAAAGGAGATAATTGTAAGTCGCTCTGGATAACAGCGCTGGATAAATGCTGTAAATGTAAGTATTAATGTTAAGTCTAGTGCATGTTGGTAGAATGCATAGACAGTGGAGGTGTGTGTAGGAATTCTGGCTTTAAAAATACAAAATTTCATTTTAGGGGCTCTGATACTTTTCACCATGCATCTCAAATCATGTGATGACTAAATCACACTTGGCATGTGATTTAAGCACATACTTTTGTGTCAGGCCTAAAACAAAAAGTTATATATCAGCAATATATTTGCCTTAGCAATAATTAATTGAACAGTCAAAAGCATACGGATGCTGAGGAAGACAAGTTTAGGGCATTTATTCATGTGGGTCCTCTTTTATTACACCAGTCTCTCAACTGCCTGGTTTGTGATTTAGCAAACCAGATGTTGCGCTTGCCCAGATGAATCACTATGCTGTTTGAGACTATCCAAGAACAGAGTCAAGTGTTAGTGAATGCATATGTACGAAGTGGGAGGAAGTGACTATTAGGCTTGTACTTGTCTGTTAGCCAAATCGTTGGCAGGGTTCTGGAGTGTCAGACACTAAGGACATCTGTTACTATCCCCTAGCACAGTGCATCTCACCCGCTCACTGTACTTCACCCACTCACCCCTGTGAAATGCTATTTTAGACACAAGAACACACACGCTTCCACTCCACACACATACACACACTTCCTAATTCTATGAAGCCTTTTTTACCATTTTATTGTGTTTCCATACATGATTTTCTTTAACATACAACTATTTTTTTTTGCAACATATTTATTATTTCATTTAACATATTCATTTCAACATGCACCAATCACTTAATTTTCTGTAAACATATTTACAGTTTTTATCAAAATACACAATTTCATTAACAAACACTAAACTTCAAATCATTTTTATAAACATTCACAATCATTTTCTTTAATGTACTTCCAGTTATTATGTACGTGTGATCGCCATTCTGGTTACTTATTACTATACACACGGCGTCCATAAACATGTAAAAACATCAGCTCCATTATTACATTCCACTGACCACAGTGAACTGCCTTCCTGGTGTCTGACTTGTTAGAGCTTAGAACCTCTCATTTTATTAAAAGAAAAAATACAACTGTAGTTTTTTTTGCCTTAAAATCAAAATAACCAGAATTACTTATTCAACACATGGCCTGAAATGTTAGTCTTAAAAGTAGTACTAAACATGAACATTTAAATAAAAGCAGGAGCAAATGAGCAGATGGTTTGAATATTTTGCAGAAGAAAAGCAGACGCTTGATGGAGAGATGTGAAAGGAATTCTATGTAGCAAGCGTAAACCTAGAGCAAAGACCTGTCTTCAACAATCAGTGAGCAGTTCAGTCACATCACTGTTACTCTTTCAGTATGCCTATTATAGCCACTCATTAAGTGTGAGCAGTTTAGAAACACGATTTGCCAAGTGTCTGAGGGGGCACAGATGCCATGACTTTTTGAGCTTGTTTTACATAAACCATGCTAAGTCTGAGTCCAGGTAAAAGAATCAGCCAGAACCATGCAACAAAAACCAGTTATTTTAAGGTACCAGACATCGAAAGGTTGAAGAAAAAAAATCTGTACATGATGGAAAAGGTCACAATAACTCATGAAAGAGCTGGTGTTCAGGTGGACTCAGGAAATAAAAAGGAGGATAAAAAGTTTTTTGCTGGATTTCGCATAAGACAGACATGATTCGTCTATATCTTCCTTAAATTTTAGTTACATTTTGATTGGTTTTTTTTTTTAAGATTGCCTGCATTTTACATGTAAATGTAATGTAAACGTCTTTATTTTGTCACATGTGAAATTCAGAGCGCAGGGTCAGCTATCATACAGCGCCCCTGGAGCAGGAAGGGTTAAGGGTCTTGCTCAAGGACCCAACAGTGGTTGGCTTGCCAGTGTTGGGGATTAAACCCATGTGTTTTTTGGTCTTCAGATCAACAGTTGGCGGTGGTGGGACTTGAACCCAGGTCTCCAGATCAGCAGCTAAGCGCTTTAACCATTTTTTAAGTATAAAGCATAAACAAAATGGATAAAGTATGAGGGGAAAAAAAAACAAATTAATCTACAGGACTTCATGTTGAAATAGGCAACACTGGGGCAAAAAGTCTATATGTAATTGAATATGGTAGTTTATAAAATTTCAACCTAAAAGTGCAGTCAATGTAAATTAATTCATTTAGCGCACAAGTTTGATTTTTCTAAAACCTGAAAACCACATTCTGGGAATTTGATCATAGGATTTTGATAATTAATGTAATTAACTGTCCATAATAGAATATAAGGCCTTTACTTAGTGTCTGTCTGAGTAAACTGAAACCTCAGGCTTCTCTGAACACCCTGAATCAGGGATAAACTGGGCCAAAAAATTGGCCCTGGCATTTTGGCCCAGAACAGCCCACTAAAAGATCACAAATTCTACTGTCCTCTGCACCCCTTGCAGTGGAGAACTTGCTTCTTTTTTCGTCTGTGTTTCTTATCCATCTCTCTCTCTTACTATTTTGACAGATACACACTGAAGCTGCACACTGAGCCCAAAAGAGGTGTCGTTAAAAGGGTCAAATTAATGTCATTTAAGAAAAGAAGCAATGGGCTGATTAAATGTGTCACAGGCCCGACCCTATTTTTAAAAAAAAACTACATTACATTGCAGCATAGACTCCAACATCATCAACTATGAATAGGCTAATAAGAGTTTTATAGACTTATCGGACAAAAACAGTATAAAATGTATCGGCCCAAAAATTATGTCTGCCCAGTGGGGAAAATGCCCTGTCCACCCCTGCCCGGAATGCTCTTTAAGGTCCAGAAGCTAACTTCCCATTAACACACCTTCACCACGGCACACTTGCATTCTCCATTTTCTTTGTTTCTATCCTATTTCCAGCCCTGCTTCATATCTTGTTATGTCTTGTATCATCTTATGGTTGACATTCTCGTTCGCTTTACATTTCTCTACATGCTTTTATTTCGATGTAAGCACTTCCTATGGTTTGCTTTTTGTTTCTACCTTATTTAAAAACCATACTTGCTGTCCATGTGCATGGCTATATTTTAGTGGGACCTACAATAATTAATCTGATTATTAAAACTGCAACCACAAAAAAAAAAAAAACTAAGGTTAACCAAGATTAGGGGTAGGTGTTGGAATAATTTAGCATTCATTAGTCATGTTAAAATCTAGGTCAGTGAAAGGTCCTTATCGGGACATAATACAGCGTGTTTGGCATTTGTTAACAAGTTTATTCTCACAATCCCATTTAAGCACACGTTCTTCTGGACTCTCTCACACATCTTTATCCTACGGTCTGCTGTTCTTACTCCTAACCTTGGCATAGAAGTTAATGTACTTTTCTGTCTGACGGGAATTGTAATAAATGTGTGTGGAAAAACATTATTGTGTTCAATGTGAGCATGTTGTTTTATCCTACTAGGCTATGTGTATGTGTGTGAGTTAATTAGAGAGAGAGAGAGAGAGAGAGAGAGAGAGAGGAGGAGAGAGAGAGAGAGAGAGAGTGATTGCATCTGTGTGCATGTGTATAAGCATCCATGTATGAAAGAAAGAGAGAGAGAGAGAGAAAGAGAGGTACTTCCACTCTTCTCCTGGGTACAGCTGCACATACAGGGTTCTGACAGATGGCAAATCTCTATCCCTTGGGTATCAGGGACAAACCGCCTGCACTCATCTTCTCTTTCACTGTTTCCCTGCCTGTCCTTCTTCATGCATGTCTGATCCCTATTCCTCTTTACCAGTAGTCTTTTTTTTTGACAGACAGCACAGAGCGGCACCACCACTGGCAAATTATATCCTTTCTCTCTGTTTTTCTTTTTTTGTTTCCCGAATTCCTTGATGTCTCCCTTTTTCTGTTCTTCTTTCCTTTCCATGTTTTAGTCTCTACTGTTTCACACTTTCCTCCTCTCCAGGTCTTTATATTTTTCTTTTCTTTTTCCCTCTCTGTCTAATTAAATAAGTAAATAAGATTTCGGTATAAAACCTTTGGGCTTTGACGTTGCTATGGTTACCTTTCCATCCACTGTGTTTGTGTGTGTCTGTTGGGTTTCTGTTGGGTTTTTTAGTTTTTTAGTGATGTTTATCTGGCTTTGTGTGTTTGCATGTGTTTATTTACAGCCGTGTCTTCTTTCAGGTGTGCATAACTATAAAAAGCTCCTTGATTTTACGTTCATGGCCTGGGTTTAACCACGCTGTGTATAAAGGCATTGCTGACTGCTTGGCTTGTTCACTGTGTGCACAGATATAATGAAATTCAAATGAGAGACATTTAATCAACTATCAAATTGCTCATTTGTGATGGAGCCTTGCAGTCTGGTCATAAAACGTTTCTCAGACGCAGCCCTCCTCCAGCTTGGGTGCTGCCTCACAGACAAACCTTCATCAAATTCAGCAGGGGGTCCAGAAATATCTGTTTACTTATAGTATACTAGTGGTCAAGAGCTGGTTTCAGTCATTTTTCTCCAGTTTACAGCTTTTTGTCTATTTGCCCTGATTAAGAAACCCATAATAGTGGTTTAAACCATGCTGTTTGTGCAGCGTTATGGTCCTTACAGTTTATCTGCCAGAGTGCATTGCCAAGTGTATGCTGTTAACAACCCGTACTGTCCTTTATAATGTCTGATTCGAGTACACGGGTGGTCTCACAATTATTCCTAAAATGATCGTTATGGTTATGGTGATGGTGGCATAATTAGCTTATAAGATGAATGAGAATAAGATCCCGAAGTACTTCATGGACAGCCAGATAAGTTATTTATATATATAGCTAATAATATATATACTATATATAATATATATATATATATATATATATATATAAACAGGGATGTATCTAGAACGTCATGGTCAGCTGATAAATCATTAATGTTGTTTTTCTCCTAGTTTTCCAGTTTATTCTAGTCTCCCAAGATCTAATGTCTCATCCAGGCCATTGTGACCAATATTTTCTAGATAACCACTTTATTCTGGTGAGTGTTGTGGAGGAGCTGGAGTGCTGGAACTCTTGGCTTGAGTTGTACAATAAGGATTAGGGTAAAAAAAATTGTAAAAAATATCGATACAGCTTTACTTTTTTCACAATAGTGAACTTTTAGTATCAACATCTTTTCTAAACTTTTTACGCTTGCATAATATTTAATAAAAACATTTAGTGTGTGTCAACAACTTACTCCCCTGCTGCTTTCTGTTACTGACAGGCAAGCATGGTGGAAAAAATAAAGCGCCTCTGGCTTTGTGTTTTGTATATTTTTATGTTTTTCTTTTTTTAAATCTGTATTGCACTATGTATTGTATTACAATATAATTTATTTGCCAAAACGGAGCCCTACCCCGGATGTACTGCCAGTCCATCAAACGCACTATTCACCTGTTGCATGTTTATGCAAGGTGGAAGACCACAGAGAGAAAATGTGCAACATGTAAAATAGAAAATTTGGAGACCCTGAAGCGGTAAATCAGCAGCACTCGCTGCTGCACCACCATGCCTCCTGCCCCTAATCCAAACCTCATTTATTTTCATTTGATAAAAATTAAAAGCCTGTGCTGAGTTGCATACGTGGCAGCATATGGTATTCCACAAAAAAAGGCTGCAGAAACTTGGTTGTACAGGTTCGAAAACAGGAAGCTTAAGTAATTAATATCTCGGCATTTCCACATAGTCACTGATGAACCCGTGAGTAATGTTGAGTATTCAGTTTGCTGCTGGGTTCATTATTTTAAATATAAAACTGTGTAGTTTAATCCTTAATAAGCCACAGGCAAAGTAATGTATCTTGACAGTACTCGAAGGTGCTGCTCTGTGTTGCTAAGCTCTATTTCTACCAGCTGTACACACTGAGGAACATGAACCCTGTCTGAGCTTTTTTTACACCCAAGATGGCATTTACACAGAAAATGCTAACACTGCTTTACCAAACAAAAAGATGAGATATTAAGGACATAAGCACTACATTGCTAATTTAACACCAATCATCAAGAGGGTGTGCTTAAGAGCCTCAACATATTCATAGATGCTCAAATATTCATGGTCTGCATGTAAACAAGCAAGACAGCCATTTTAGATTCCTTTCATGTGGGACTGCTGAGTGCAAGAATATATTATACTACAGAATGTTCTTCTTTAGAACAGGGTAATGTGTTAAGACTGTATTGGCAAAAGTATTTGGACATCTGACCAGCTATACCCAAACAGTACTTAGCAAATTTGACTCGTATAGTCTTGGTGAGGAGAAATTGTAATACTACAACATTCTTAAGAATTATGTGCCAACATATGAAAGTAATTATCAGATACTAGGGCATACTGGGAAGATTGAAAATAATTAGCTTGTAAGAATTGTAAGAACAAACGGATGCATTTAGACTTGTCCAGTTTCGTATGAAATGCGTCCTAGACCACCTCTTGAACTGGTTTGAACAATTCTCAAATGCGTTTTGGAGGGCAGTTACACCTGGTCTATTCACGATGGGATAATTATCCATTAAAAAAACACAAGCAGTGACCAGGTGTTCAACAGATTCAACACATATATTATTCTGTAGTGTTTATTCTAGACGGACTAATTTGTCAACCACATCACCCAACGCGATCCATATGATGTAATCTGAATTTAATAAAGTATTCCTGATTTTTTTTAAATGCATTGTGTAATGCTGCTGTTTTTGCATCGCTGTGGATTTAGTGAAGTATTTAAAGCCAAGTCTAACATAAGCATTTTAGAAAAAAAAACTGAAGCACTTTCACCTTACTAAAGAGTGATAACAAAAATTTCTAAACACATTATATTATACATTCAGCCCAGTGCACAGAAAGCCCAACCTTACCCTAATCCTTAAGGGCTAATACATCTCAGACGGTTTACCTTTTTTTATCTGAACAGTAATAATATTGGTTACAGGCACTGGGCTGGAAAGCAGAGTATTTGTCATTCTGATAAGTTTTTCCCTGAACACTTACTTCTGTTTTCTGTTTGTCATTTCAGCCAACAAGACGCTGCTGGGTGGTGGAGGAGGTGAGTCTCTTTTTTGTCATTTTCAAAGCTGGAATAAGTAAAAAGGCAAAAAAAAAAAAAAACATAAGATAGGAAAGTGTTTTGGTAAAGCGGGATGAGGGTGAATTATAAGGAGAAAGTGAAACGGCAGAAGGAAACAAGAGTGAGAAAGAGGAAAAAGAACTAAAGTGTAAGTGAGAAAGCCTGAGGTTTTGCACTTCTGTTCAACATTATATGGGTGTTTATATGGTAAGAATACACACCTTTTTTTAGGAACAAACGAATGATTTGAGAAAGAAGAAAGACACAGGAAGATCTTTTATATACAGAGGCAAGTCAAAATGAAGTGGGGCCCCAGGCTCCTTCTAAAAGATTATTTTGTTAATATATCTTCATTAGATATCTTTGTGAAAGAGAATAGCAAAAAATCCAGAAAAGAATTTTCAGAGTTTTCTATTTGCAGATGCTTTCCAAGTACATAAGGTTTTGAGGCTGACAGTTAAGCAACTCGAACTATTAGCTCCCTCTACAGATTTTCTGTGTGATTAAGGTCTGGGCTGTGTTTTGGGTCACTGTCTTGCTGGATTATCTATTCATGAACTATTTTCTGAAAGAAGGAGGTTCTTACCCAAGATTAGACTGTCCTCTTTCATCGTCTCTTTGATGTCCCCTTAGCAGTAAAACACCCCCAAAGCATAATGTTTTCACCTCCATGTTTGACAGTGGGGATGGTGTTCTTGGGGTCATAAGCAGCATTCCTCCTCCTCCACAGTTGAATTCATGCCAGAGAGCTCGGTTTTGGTCTCATCTGACCACAGCACTTTCACCTAGTTCGCCATTGATTCTTTCAGATGTTAATTGGCAGCCTTAGACGGGCCTGAACATGTGCTGTCTTGAGCGGGGGGACCTTGCTGGCTTTGCAGGATTTCAGTCCTTCACAGCGTAGTGTTTTACCAATTGTTTTCTTGGTGTCTGTGGTCCCAGCTGCCTTGAGATTATTGACAAGATATCCCATGTAGTTCCTCACCTTTTTTATCATCATCGAAACTTCAGGAGATGAAATCTTGCATGGAGCCCCATACGGAGGGGATTGACAGTTATTAGGTGTAATGTGTTTCTTTTATTTGCGAGTAATCACACCCACTGCTGTCACCTTCTCACCAAGCTGCTTGGCGTCCTCATTTCTTGTAGCTCTTTCCAGTCTTGTGTAGGTCTACAACTTTGTCCCAGACATCCTTGGACAGCTCTTTAAGAGAGTGCTCCTAATTTTAGCTCGTCACCTCTAAAAAAGACACCTGGGAGCCAGAAATCTTGCTGAGTGATAAGGGATCAAATACTTATATTACTTATTAAAATCCAAATCAATTTATACCTTTTTTTTAATGTGTTCTGGATGTTTTTGTCGTTATTCTGCCTCACTGTTAGAATAAACCTACCATTAAAATTATAGACTTATCTTTCATTGTCAGTGATACAAATTGAGCAGGAAATCAATTAATCTTTTTTCTTCGCTGTATATTTTTAATAACATTATAAACACTAGTCAAAAAACATATAACAAAACATAAATTGCTTGATTTTCAGAGTGCTTTGCCTTTAACAAAATATCTTCAGCTTTATAGCAGAAGATACTGTACAGTAAAATGTTGAAGATGCAGTACAATTGTCATATTTCCAGCTACGGCTTGTCTTGTGCTAAACACTAGATACTGTAATATGTACTGCTGCTAAGTGCACATCAGGAAAAAGTAAGCACAGCCAGCATAATGCGAAAGGGGGACACCTAGGGGGGTTGCAGATATATTGTTCCATGTAATATTAACAATGACCTTTCCGATTGGTTAAATTGTCATCTGTCCAGGCAAATGCCCGCCTTGTCTACCCCTTTTTTCTACGCTTCTGATTATATACACCTTTTGCCACATTGTTTCTCTTAAACACTCATTGGAAACCACAGGACAAATTTGTGTGTACAACTTTTCACTCCTTCATCTGTGTTATTCACACATTCTAGCCATTGGAGATAAAATGAGATAAAGATAAGCTTTATTTAAGCTTCAGGTTTAGTGTAGTTCATTGTCAGTTTAAACACTTTTTTTCTTGTTATATTTCTTCATTATTAAATATTTAATTATTTACTATTATAACTAATATTTTAAAAACCCAGATGATAACTTTACATCATGGAAAATCTTGCCCAAAGGGAAAACAAATCAATACAGATCTACCTTATTTATATTAGCTGAATATGAAATCAAAACTTTTGATATGTATTTGGTTTACATGTTTTGATGTGGTAATATTGTATTCAAGTTTATTATTAGTCTTGACTTGACTTTAAAAATATGTTGAAACTTCTTTTACCAAAGCATAAATATCTTCAAGTAGTGTCTCAGTTTTATCTATGCTCTCATAAGTAATGAAGACGTGTATGCAGTCTGTCCTGCATCTTACCAAGATTTATTTAGCATCCTGTAAAACAGACACTCTAACTAAATATCAGAATAGAATCATTGCTGCCTGGACACAGTAGCTAAGTAAATTGTTTTTGTAGCCTATAGGCCTAAATTTATCATATAAAATTGCCATGTTAGCTAAGCCAGGATGAAAATAATCTAAATAAGAAAACGATGCTAACAAACATAAAGACGCGATAAATCAGTCAATTCTGTTGTTGCTTTTGCTGTTTAAATCTAGATTAATGGCGTGTTGTGCGGAACAGTCAATTAAATAAGTGTGTAATTAAACACTGTATGTATTGTGGGTATGTAATTCCTTAAAGCAATTACAGATAAAATGTATAGACATAAAAGAATTATAATTGCCTTATTAATAACTTACAACTATAATAATAACTTATTAATGGCTTAAATTCCTACAAATATTTATAAAGCCAATTAAAAATCTAAGAAAAACTTTCTGAATTTTATCTAAATGAAAAGGTCAGAATTTCAGAATTTTTTTTTTTTTAATGGCCGCTACACATCTAAAGCAAAAGACTGGCATTTTTCAGAACAAAGAGGTCAAAGCTCAGTGTCCAGGTCCTTCTACAACATTACAAGATTGGGAACATGGTGAATATAGTAATTTCACTACAGCTGCATGAATCTGACAGCGGTCTAGCTTTTAGTTGTGTTTCATGTGGATTGATGATCCCCATGTGGGCTTTTATACAACTTCACATATAACAGGTAAAGCATGAACATGTGGGTTTTTTTTTTTTACTTTTAAATACATATCGATGCCTGTTTCAGTCGAAATTTTCATTTTCAGTCGAAAGATTCATGTTGAGGTTAAGTGAAATGCTGAAAAGCAGACGAACTATAAAGAGTGGATTAAAGTATGTCAGCTAAGAGAGAGGTGGACAAACATATTTATTATATCTTCCTTGCAATAAAAAGACATTTGTCCATAGGAAGTGCACTTACTCCCCAAGCCTGGAAGCTTGTAGAAGTAGCACACTGACATGTTTTAGGGCTTTCATGTCACAGCAATCTCAGCTCACATGTAATTGCTTTTATGTGTGGGTGGGTTTTTTTTTTTTTCTCCAAAAGGTTTAAAATGGACATACTGAACATTATTGATGGTTTAGAATTGTGACTCATCTCTCTTTGGGAGAAGAATGATGACTAATTCAAGTTTTGAAAATGTTTTTGAAAAAATAGCCCTTAGTAATGGTCTTCATTATGTGTAGCAGAGATGCCGTATCACAGCGTCGTTGTTCTCCTCTAATGACTGTCATCTTAACCTGTGACAGATGATGTCCTTGCCTATGGCATAAAAGATTTTCTATACTGCTAAAAACGTTAATCAGTGGCCTGTTAACGCTGCCTCTGCCTCTGATTTGGGTTTTAAACATTTGTTACAGTGAACAAAATTAATATAATCAAATTACCCAGTTGTTGTAAGTTTATCTTTGTTGGTGTCTATCTGAGTAGACGTCATGCGCCATCGTCGCTTTTTAAATGACGTTCGACTCTGATCTGCCTGTTTACACTGCACACGCTAATGCATGTATCTGATTCATATCCGATTTATTACCACATACAAATGAGGCCTAAATCCGATCTGAAAATATTGTATCTCATTCATTAAAATAGAAGTTTAATTTCATATAAAGTACAAGTGGATTTTTTTAAAATGGATTTTGTGCATTTGCATTTTGTGTTTTTAAGTCAAATAAAAAGACATTTTTCATCATTAAGGTTCTTTTTTTTTTAAGAATCTTGTCTCATCTCGCTCTCGTAAACCCAGTCTCGTGTCTCATTTTGTGGGATTAGAGTCTCGTCACAACACTACTTAAGGGACACACCAGTATTCCTTAGCTTTATTTTTAAGTTGAGCTAAGACATTATTGTCATTTTTACTGTATTTGTCTTGTTTGTGTGTGATTTTTCTGGACATTGTTAGGCACTTTGGCTACCATGGTTGTTTTGTAATGTGCAATAAAAATAATAAATTAACTGAACTAAACCACTGTTGTATTGTATATTATATTGTATATAATATATGTGTGTGTATGTATATATATATATATATATATATATATATATACTTTATATGTTTAGTACAGTACTTCACTCTGCAGCAGTGTGTTTAAACGAGTCCTTTAGCAGCTGCCTGTGCTTTAGTTCTGGCAGCCTTCTGGCTGTAAGAATTCACCCGACTTGCACCCACAGGATCAGATAATCAATGCATACCATCTGGACAGATAAAACACACACACATACAAACACTAACAACACAGCATTCTCTCTATCCACTTCTCCATCCCCAGATGTTACCTTAAGCATCCATACAATCCTCTTTCATATTTAAAAATGCAAGGTATCCATTTATGATTGGAAGTCGACATTAAATCTCTTCTGAACAGTTTGGTTTTATTGAGCACCATTAAAATATAATTTACAACACAAACAAAAGGGCTAAAAAAACTGAAAAAGTCTGAAGGTACAAAATATATGACAGCATGTGGATGGTGCATATTAAGATAAATGAAACATCCCAAAGGGTATCGGTCGGCACATCCTGAGCAAATTTTGCCTCTTTATCCAACTTATAGTTGTAATTATATGTCATGTCTTGCTACTGGACATCACAGGTAAAACAAGATCCTTACGTTTATTTATCATATATCGTTATCATCATTATTATTCATACATCGCTGTTGTTTATTTGCGAATAGAATTATAAAAATCACACTAATTGCAATGTATATTCGCTTTGATATCTATATAAAGAATTTTCCTAAGTATCATTGGCATGTAGCTGTACTTCAGTATTAATTTTTAAGTATTGACTTTTTAAATCAAAATTTCTAAGAAAACAAACTTTCTCTTTTGTTGCTCTGTTCAGTCGTACTTGTTTTATAATCAATTGTATAAACAGTTGATGATGTGACAGCTAGTGATTAGCACTCAGATAGCTGGGGTATCATCATGCTGACATTTAAGAGATTAGGACTAAAGCTGATGATAATTGGCCATTAGAGTTGATGTTTTCCAGCATCACTTCTTAAAAAAGTACTAGTTTACTTTGGTTAAAACAAATTTAACTTTATTTGTTAATATAATAAAACTAAATTTATTTGACTCAGTAGTTTACCTTTTGGTCACATCTGTGCTGTTTTCCTGATGTGGGTTATCCTTATTTAATAGAGAAAACAAGACATTCTTAATCCCCCGGTCTGACTAGTCTGTGCATAAATTATACTTTATGCAAAAATGATGTCAGATATGTGATGAATCTAGTCTTTTAAATGCACTTCCCATATTTCCAGGCTGGTCATTAGATTTATTGTAGGTTGCTAGGATTGTAAGCTGGTTGGTTCATTCAGGAGGATGACACTAAATGTGTGTTAAAAGGATCTTAAAAAGGCTTTAATGGATGTACGGGTGCCAGAGAGAACACCTAAAGGATTTATATTTATTTCTCAATTATTACCATAGAAATAACAAAAGGGAGCAGTTAGGAGGAAAATATATTATTATATCTTTTTTTTTTAATTTTATATATATATATATATATATATATATATATATATATATATATATATATTTTATTTGTTTTTTTGTTTTTAAATTAAGCAGTTTAAGCAGTTGGTATTCAGTCCTAATGGGAGTCTAATAAGTCACTTATTGCTTTATTAAAGGCTGGCAGACTAAATGACTAAATGGATAAATCATTTATATCTGTAGCAAAAATACACATTACATTTACAATTATGGCCTTTGGCAGACACCGTTATACAGAGCGACTTTTATTTTGTTTCTTTGATACAGCGAAGCAAACGGGTGTTAGGTGCCTTTTTCAGGGGCCCAACAGTGGCAGCTTGTTGGTGCTGGGAATCAAACCCTGATCTTCCGATTAGCAGTCCTGCACATTAACCACTGACATACCACATCCCCTACAGACGCATAAACTGTGCTACTAGTAATCAATGACTAGTAATCAATAACGGCATAACAAGTAATCAAACTAATTACTGACATGGTTTTCTGCTGTTGTAGTAAATCCACTAGTTAAGATATACTCAAACCAGCATATTTGTCACAAGCACCATAAGGCCATAGTCAAAAATAGCTAGATTCCTTCATTCCGGTGGTTAATTAGAACATTACCTAAAGCTCTAGACTCTTATCTGCATGATTTTATACATTACACCACTGCCTGATTAGCTTATCTTAGAAGTGTACAAGCAGTTTACGTTTCTTTCTTATTTGTCTCAGATAACTGAACCACCACTTCTTTGGCTGCTATGAGCCTGATATGGTTCTGGTATCCTATCAGATTTCCCAGGGTTTAATGTTCAATAACAAAAAAATTCTTTATAAAATGGAAATGTAGGTGAGAAAACGGCGATAATAAGAAAGGCAGATTGGATTTCCTGTGGGGAAGAAAACAGTCTGTGTTATTTAAGTTTTTTCTAAGAGTTGGCCAGAATTGTAGGTTACTTATCATTGTACGTGTGAAAAATAATTTTTCTTCTGTGGCTGATGGAAGTAGAGTGATGTGCAAATAAACTGTAATTTCTTACTGTGTTGAATCAGGTCTTTGGTGTGTGTGTGTATGATCGTATGTGTGTGTGTACCGGTGTTAAGTGCCTGGCTGTGAGGTAATCAATACCAGTGATAAATCTCTGCTTCACATTTTTACTCATCAGGACTACCACACACACACGTGCGTGCGTGCGTGCGTGCGTGCGTGCGCGCACACACACACACACACACACACACACGTATCAAAGACAAATGCAGAGCTGCACTTTGTTGTATTAATGTCTATTTTATGCGATCTCTTAAATGCAGAGCTTCTGATTTAGTGTGTTTGTGTATGTGTGTGTGTGTGTGTGTGTTTCCTAAGCGTCCTAAGCATTACCTCACTGTTTTTTTTTGCCATGCCACTCTATTTTCTGCTTTTTCTCTACCTTTAACCCCTCCACCCATTATGCCCTTCTGCTCTTACACCTCCCACATTTTTCCCCCACACGCTCCCACCAAAACACACACCCCCCTTTCCTATTGTCTCCTTTTCTGTAACACTTTTAGAGACACACATTCTTCTTTCCTGTCCTCTCTTCCTCTCTCCTATCTCTTTAACACTTCCTGTCTCCGGTTCACTGCACTCCACTTCTTTTTCTTGTGCTCTCACACCCTGCCTATTTCTTTGTGTTTCTCACTCTCGAGGTTTGTTAAGACCTGCTGAACCTGGGTGATAATTAGCCAGGGACAGACTATGCAGCAGGAGAGTCTCTCAGCATTAAGGAGGAAAAGAGAGAAATGGAAAGTAGGATAAGAAATGAAGAGTGACTATAAGATGCCGCACACACTTCATGTGGATGTGTAATAAATAAAATCTCCCTATAGTTATTTTTTTATATTAGAAAAGCATTACATAAGGACTTCAGGTAAAGGTTTTGAATTCAGTGTGTTGTCAGCTATATAAAGTGCTTGTATTATGTTATCGGTTTATTTGGACAGACAAAACAGAACCAAACTGTTTTATAAATCCGCCCAGTTAACCGCTATAAAATAATAAAATGTTTTTTTCCTTGATGTTGCATCATTCACTGTGACTTTTGGGAAAGAGCCGTCTCGTCTAGCAATATTGTGCTGCTGAGACAGCCGTGTTGTGCGGTGTGTGCAGCATTATACTGTACTTGCTAACAGCAGATTAACCATCTCTGTGAGGAATCGGGCAAGCTTAAATGATCTGCTGCTCCATGGTGTGAGCTATCAGCAGAACAATGCGGACAGAGCAAAAATCTATACGTTTCACTGGCCCTGCTTGAAATTGCGAGTAAAAATTGTAAAGAGGTTAAATATATCCTGGCTTTATGTTCGGACATTAAGAAAAATTTATTTAATAACTTAATTGCACATTTTATGCGCTAGTAAGCTGTAGATAAGAGTATATAAGGGATTATTTTCCCTTTAGCAAGTGTTTGTTGGTTTATTAATATTTTTTTTATATGATGAGTACAAATAACTCTTAGTTGTTTTTTTTCAAACTCCTTGAATATCAAATATCAGAAAAAGTTACAGTCTATAGCGTCTGTTAATCATGTGATTTCAACAAGTTGTGTATCTCTCTATAGCACACACACATAACCAAACTACATTTATACCCTCCCCACCACACACAGATATAAACTGCTCGCAGAGGACTCTCCCCTTTTTTTATTATGCACCAGTTTTTATTTTTGCAGTATCATACCGCTGCCTCTGTTATTTATTGTCATTATTATTTATCATTATATTATATGCAAGTGTACTTTAGATACACAGTCGCCTGCACTTTATCCACTTTATTCATACAGTAACATGTTTACGGTCTTTATCTATCTGATATCTTCTACATTTATATATTTGTTTAATAAAATGTTGGTATTCTTGGCATGGTGTTCAATATGCCTGTGAATTGCCCCCTGGGGAAAAATAAAGTGTTTTGTATTGAATAAAATTTGTATTCTGTCCTTGGCTTTTTGCAAGTGTTTTTCATTTACTGCTTTAGTTAAGTAACAAGTCAGATTTTATTTTTTGCCTTAAAAACTATATGGAATTATTAAAATTATTTTAGTATTAAGTAATTATAGAATTTCTTTCTTTTAGAATTCCACCTTAGAGAAGAATGTAAAGAATCTAAACTCTATAATGTTGAAGCAGGTCTGCAGGTTCATGAGTCTTCCTACTTTAAATATGAAGAATAGTAAGAGTAATATACTTAACAGAGTTCCAAACACCAAGTAACAGAATATTTGGTTCTACTTAACTCTACAAGAAATTTTATTAAGTTGATTATTGTTAAAAAAGTTATTTGTGTACGTCAGTTCGGTAGTCAAGTGTGTAGGCCAGGCGTTTCCAGTTCTCTCTCTATATCTTTCTTCTCTCTTACTTCACTTACTGTCCTATCCAGAGTCGTCTCAAGGCATGAATGAACTAAGTGGTTGCCCCCGTGGCCACCAGAGAAACATCAATGGACTTTTGTAATTATACAAAACTGCAATATTAAATAAAAATGATCAATGCCATATTATGTTAACAGGATGCCGCAGGGTTGCACAGCCAGAGTCTGACTGATATACGTTAATGTTATCAGAGTTGTTTGAAGCCTTTACCTTATTGCAGCAAAACTCTAAATAATGTCACAAAAAAGGACAAATCCTTTTGGTGCAGCGAAAAGAAAACCCAGAAAGATAAAAAAACAGCAAGATAAAGGTAAAGCTACAACAAATACAATAGAGAATGAGTGTGTTAGATTTATAATAGGAATGCAGTAACATTTTCGAAAGATGAGTACTAGTACCGATATTTTTTTTTCCCTGGTACTCACTGATACCAATGCTGTACTTTTTTTGGGTTGAGGGATTATTTATATGGCTCTCGGGTTTTCCCTTGCCATTTTTTCTCCTCTTGCAGGGGTTTGCTGCAGGGTTGTCTGCCGAGAGCTAACATTACTGCTAGAGGCAAATTCTTCCTGGTTACTTTTGTGTTTTTCTTTCAGATGTTTCATCAGATTTCTTGTATTATAAGTACTCCTTTTCTTCTCTTTTGATATTTTTGTAAAACAAAGTTTGCAGTCTGCCATGTTTGGGTTATCATCAGAAGTCTTGACATCACATGAGGTATCGGTTAGTGGTATCGGAGTGTTTTTACAAGTTCGAGTATATCGGCTAATTTATGGTGGTGTGCAAATAATCAAGGATTGAGATAGTCAGTCATAGAGGGGCCCAAATCAAATCTGTTTGGGACAACCCTGGTCCTTTCTGCTAACTAATAGCAATAATGCCCAAACAAATGCTGTAAAATGTATATGTAATATACGAAGTATAAAAATGTGCAAAATGTGATGCCAAAATGTAAATGCCATTAAACTGATTTAAGCATTAACACTGCTGGTGTAAGTAAATAAACATGCCATTTATTCCTAAGCTGCTTCAACTTCACATGCTAATTTAATTTTCTGACATCCAAAAGGATTCTTATGTAAACTACTGTACGTGCTTTTTAGATGTTCCACAGGTGTCATCGTCAATCTTTCACTTGGTAACCAAACACGCAGCCAGCTATCTAATCAATAAAGGAACATTTGCCAACATTTTTTAGATTATTTATGTTCTTTGTGCCATGAAGTAATTGTGGTATCACCTGGCGACATTTCTTTAAATATAAAACATGAAGACTGTGAGGATGTGTGTTTCAAGAGGGCACCGTAAAGATGTGCCGTTAAGATCCAATCGTGCTTTCTGCTTTTCGCTAATGGCTGCCATGGTAACCAGCTAATCACTTGATGACAGGAACTAATTCAACAGTCAGCGATTTAAAGACAAGATCCAAGATCAGGCTTGAAATTGACAGATACTGCTGTTTACAAACCTTTATACAGTGTGTGTGTGTGTGTGTGTGTGTGTGTGAATATGTATGTAAAATTTGTGAGGCCAATGGTGTAAGTGCATGTGCCATACGATTTATTTTTTCAACATGTTGTCGGGTCCCTAGTCGGCTAAACGCAGTACCAATTAACACCTGCTAACAAGAAGTCAGCATTTAATCAACGTGTGTGTATTTATGTGTTACAATTACACAGGAAGTGAGTCTATTCCCCTCGGCCATCTTTCATCACCACGTTCGCATCATCTTTCTTTTTTTTTTGGTTACGTTTTTTTGTTCAGTTCTGAAAAAAAAACTGTTTGTGTGTTGCAGTTCTCGTTCTCACTCTACACACCTCCATGTTATCCTCCTCTCTGCTATTCCTGTACATTTTCCATTCTTCATCTCTCTCGTTCCATGTATCAGAGTGTTTTTCCTGCAGAGTCGGAGTGCATTGCTCTTTAAGCAGGGCGATAAAAGCCCTTAAGCGCTCCCAACAAAATACAGCTGTCAATTCTGAGAGAAAGCAGCTGTTTTTGTACAACTCATTTCCAAAATGTACTAGAGAAGAGCAGCTCTCCAGAACACCTAATGATGCAAAATGTGTTTTATTAACAGCAGCGTACAGTACTGCAGCTTTTGATGTCTGAGTTTACGTAAAATCGAATTTGTATCCAAGGCTGTTCGTATCGTTAAGTTAATGCTGTGTCTTTTTCTCTGCTGATGGTTAGACTGACATTTTTGCTCATTAACATTCTGATGTTTTCCATCCCTGCAGTGGACGGAGCCATCCATCGTGGGGCAGGTCCTCTCCTGAAGAAGGAATGTTCCACTTTGGGAGGGTGTGAAACCGGAGAGGCTAAGATAACTGGAGCGTACGGCCTGCCAGCCAAATGTGAGTTGACAAAAGTATTATATGTTAATTTGGATTTAGATCTGGGGAAGTGGTAGCTTAAGGGTTAAGGTGTTGGACTGCTGACCTAGAGATCATGGGTTCAATTCTCAGCACCACCAAGCAGCCACTGCTTGACCCCTGAGCAAGGCTTTTAACTTATCACTGCTCGGATAAATGTAAAGTCGCTTTGGATAAGGGTGTCTCCCAAATGCTAAAGTCTGAAAGAGACATTGTTGGATTTTTTTGCTAGCGATAATGGCGTTACATTTTAAATTAGAAGACCACCAATTGCTGTAAACTAATTGATCCTAAACAGAGACTGGCAGTATGACTAAGATATGGACGCACACATATACACACCAAACAGCATTGGAAAGGTGTGTGCTGGGCAATGAAACCATCATACTATAGGCTATAGCAGCTGTTCGCCATTCCGGATTTTGGCTTTCACTTGTACGGTGGCTCAGAACTGTCAAAACACCTCTTTTAACTGATGCAAAAAATGCCGAAAATAGAATCGAAAAAAAAGGGTGTAAACGTGATTTACACAACATGAGATCGTATTGAATTTTTTTCCAGCGTGCAAAGACCTTCGATGTAAATGTAATTGCATAATTTTACCAAAAGTTACGCCTACGATATCAATTTTCTGGCAAAGGCAGACAGAACCTGGGCTGAAATGTCTTTCAGGAATTCTTAACTTTGTCAGGTATGTTTTTAAGAGAACAAAATTCTGTTGGTTAAAAAGATATGATGGTCTTTAACTAAGATATGGCTGTCTTTATCTAATGTACGATAAGGGTTTTTTCTTTAATTTGTAATAGTTTTATTGTACCCGACCTAAAATACCACACTAATTTAAATATAGATACAATTATTTTGTTAAAAGTGTTTAAACACCTTACCATCATGTTGACTGCGCCCCAGACCTCCTCACCCAACATTGATGCCTTAACTCACTATACTATTGTGGCTGAATTGTAAAAACTCCACAGTTTAAATTATTTCCAGGGCTTATTTATGGAGGTTATTGTAGGTGTAACCAAAAGACTGAATCTGGAATAGGATGTTTGAGAAAAAAACACTTGTTTTTGTCAGTTGTGATGGTCAGTTGTCCCATACTTATGTCTATATAGTGTACATCCAGTAGAATCAATCATTCGAAGCATGCTGGAGATGTCAGTCGCACTTAAAAATATTTTCTGGAAAACAAGCTGTTGAAAGCAGAAATAAAAGAAAGTGTGTGTATGTGTGTGTGTGTGTGTAGAGGGAGCTTCCTTTAAGCAGTGCAACAGTAAGTAAAAAATAGTACACATGCATTTAAACTCTCTTATTTTTATGTGTTTTCAGCAGGCACTTTTAGCCAAAGCGGCCTAGGGAATTACTTGAAAATGTCCTGATGTCAGTACAGATGAATTTTATTGGTATAAATGCCTTAGTGTGTTTGTGAGGCATGCTGTGGAAATCACATGCCCATTAGCCAGCTGAGTGCAGTTTTCCTGTAGCTTTTCTGTTTCCTCTCCCTCTTTCTTGCTGTCTCCATTCCCTTCTTTCCTCCTGGCTTTCTCCCTCCTCCTCCTACAGTGTGTTCAGTAATTATGTAGTCAGACAGTGTTTACAGAAGCAAGTGCACTTTAATTTATTCGCACACTTAGCAGTAATTTCCCTGCCTAATTTATGACCCTATCCCCACTCCTCTTTACCTAGCTGTGTGACGATAAAGAGAGAGATAGAGAGTGCACAGTCTGCTGTATATACAACTTGATTGATAGACACACACACACATGCTTAAGGATGTCTATTCGTTGGTTTTTGTTAGCTTTATTACTTTCATATAATTTCTGTCCCCTTAGTCCCCTGCACTTTTTCTCGCAGGAAACTGAACATAATATTTCATGAATTTTATAATATTATTTTAACAGTAATTTATTGCAATTATTCGCTATGTGATTTGTGTTTTATGTACTGATTGGGTGTCAGACACTTTCTGCACATGCAACAACTAGTGATGTGTTGTACATGACCGATTCTTAACAATCTCTTAATATGACTTTGGAACAACATGTCATTTCATAGAGTGATTTAGTTGCAATGGCTGCACATGTGAACTACCCTTTTGCTTTGGTACGAGAAAACATGATTAGTTTATCTCCCAAGTCATTCGTTCGTCGTTTATACTTTTTGTCACATGAACGAAAGAAGGAAAGACTGGAACGGGAGGTGAGGTGGGGTAAAATAGCCGACTGTGTGTCCTAAAGACCCTGCTAAGCAGCTAATTAATCGTCTCCGTTTTCTACAGTTTTGCCTTGGTTGATTTATAGTTTTGTATTATTCAAAATGTAATCGCATTCAAGTAGAAATGTTGAGGTCAGTAGCTATTAACATGTAGCATTGTTATTTTATTCTACTGAAATGAACGAAATGACTTGGGGAAAGAAAAAGATTTGTTCATTTTGCTAAATGAGATTCAAAGATCCAAGTCAGTAAAATGATCCAAACTTACCTCTGTGTACCGCCCGCAGCCTTGTGCTGCCATCTGTTGGCATGTCTTGAAACTTTTCGATACCTCCTAAGATATTCCTCTAGGAACCCAAAAACTTTGAGTGACCCCTAAAGATCTGTTTTCTTAGTAATAACAGTACGAGCAGCAACATAATAAAATTGCTAGAGGCACCCTTGCCCCTCGTATAGGTCAAGTGTGGCAAAGTTATTACCACTGTTGTTTTTGTATTATTACTGATAATACAGTTATTATAAAACGATTATTATACTATTGCTGTTATAGCACTATTTAAAACTTTGTTGTCAAGTATGTTAAGTTTGTTCATGTGTCAGAGCGTTGCATTCCTACCATTTGTATCCGGTTCAAATCCAAATCCTTCCAGATGAATAATGGTATGTATGATTTACCCCACCCTCATACGTCTTAACCATAGACCACTGACTGAACATCTGACGCATATGGCACACTTTAGCTGAAAACTTTAGGAGCTTCAAAGTCGTTTTTTGATTGGTTGAAGTGTACAGGAGACGTGTATGTCCCGTTGTTTTAACAATCCGCCTAAAAACAAGCCAAAGCTGCCTGTAATTAGAATTAAAAACTGTTGTGTTTACATCGGTTACACAAGTGTGTTTCCATTACATGTCAATGAGCATTAAATAAAATAGCTTAAATGCTGGATTCTTAAAAGTTTTTTACCGGATTACCAGATATTGTAGAGACACGCCTCCAAGAAATGATGCAGCACAAAATGAAACATCATTGGTTTCTTTACCTGTCAGTCATCTTGTGCAGACCTTAACCATTCAGTGCAACCAGAATTCTGCTGTCAGTCTAAAAGTCCGGCTACGTCAGACAACCCTGAACCAGAGCAACTTACACTTATCTAATTTTATTATCTAACACTCCTGCAGGCTAATTAAAGTATAACGTCTTATTTTATTTTGATGTGTTTGTAGTTTTCAACATAAGAATTAATAAAATAGTGATGTGGTACTTGTTGATAAACTAATGCAGTAAAGTAACTGATATTTTTAGATCGTTCACTGTCCCAGGATATTACACACCAGATTTTTTAACACATTCTTACAGTTAAGTATAGAGGGAAAATAGGAGGCTTATTAAAAAGTGTTGGTGGTTATGTTCTGTTATTGACAAAAGGATTTAACTTACAGAAAGCTTGTTTTTATTGCACTATTGTGTGAATTCTTGCTACTATTGTGTGTAAAATGTTTCTTTGATATTCAAACTACCAAACAAATATAGTCAGGCAGTTTTATTAACATTTTTTGCATTTAGCAGATGCCCTTATCCATTTATTTTATCCATTTATTAAATAATCATTTTATTATTTACCTTATGTATACAACTAAGCAACTGGGAGTAAAGGACCTTGTTCAGGGTTCAGCAGTGGCAACTTGGTGGTGCTGGGAATCGAACCCACAATCTTTCAGTTAGCAGTTAAACACCTTACCCACTGCACTATCACTGTAATGCATTTTTTTTATTCCTGAACTGTAATTTAACCCTGTGATACTACTGCCAGCTAATTAATTACACACACAATTGCTATTAATAATTTACTACAGAATCGATAGCATGTTAGAAGTATTATTCATTCATTACATAAGTTTTGGATGAAACTATGGTCAGGAGCTGCGGGTAGCAACATGGTGGGTATGGAAAAAACCTCAACAGCCTTACTCTTTTCTAATCAGGTACATCTTTTATAATACTTAAACTTATTTCCTGATTGATTTTAAGCATGATGCATATTTGGATGACTTTGAATAGTCAGTTTCTCGATGATTCACATGTAGTCTAGCCAGTGGGATGTGTTTACATATAATCTTCAAGCTTGAGTGAAAAGATCCAGTTGCAAAGATCAGCATCTGGCCTCCAATAGCAGTATGTCTTATCTGGGTTTTTAAGGCTTTGCTTAGATAGATCTTGTCGTGTGTGTGTGTGTGTGTGTGTGTCTGTATTTGTGCACAGGAGTTTGTTTGTTGTCCCTCTGTTCTCACTCCAAGGTTGGGCTGTGTGTGTGTGTGTGTGTGTGTTTGTGTTGTACATTTTTCTGATGTTTTGACTCCATTATTCCAGGTACTTTTTGTGTTTAAAGCTACACAATGTGGTTGAGAATTTATAGACTAAAATGTATGGGCATACATTCGTTCAAACCTCAGTGTGTGTGAGTGTATGCATGAGCTTGTGTTTACTGCTCAGTGGTAGGCGATAAAGAAAAGCAATTAGGAAAAATCCAGCGAGTCCAGGTGTGTGAGAGACAGAGTGAGACAGAGGCAGCAAATAATGCTGCAAGGAATTAAAAAGTATAAATAATAATGTGAGAAACCTGGAGGTAGAAGAAACACAACAGGTGGGAACAACAGGAATAATCATTAAGGCGGGAACGTTACTGCTTATTGCAAAAATCAGAAAAGGAACTGAGAAACATTTGCAATGTCATTAGTGAGATGTCCCTTTGATTTTCAGACGATTGGCAGCGCGGCAGGGCTCAGCCACCCCTTTATATAGATAAGGGAATATATTTCAGATACTAATATTATTTTTACTTTACAAAATTTCGTAACCAAAGCGCATAGTGTCTGCTGCTCTTTTATTAGCAAGGCCAAATTCATCCCGAATAACAGGGTTCTTCAGACTTCAGAAATATCACACATGCATTTGTAACGCTAGTCAAAGCTTCACAGGGGAGACAGAGGGAAAGGTGAGAGAGGTCTGTAGGGTGGCTGACCCAGAGGATGTCAGCAGTGTGTGTGTGTATGAAGCATAAAGTGTTCTGTCCCCCTGCCCACCTGTGTACCAATACAGGACCTGACCGGGGATTAAACCAGCTTATAAACAGCAACCATCACTACGGAGAGGAGAAGGGAGGGCCGAACGGCTTTAACAGCACACACATGCTCAAAAATGCGCGCACAAACACACACACACATTTGTAAGTCTCATTTCCCTTAGTGGCCAATTAACACTAATTAAAATCCTCACAGGCTAGATGAACACCACTCTTCTCTTTTGGACATGTACTAATCCTTCTTGCTTTTGATTTTACCTTCCTGTCTCTATACTTTCAACTAGACAATATCTTGTTTTGGGGTAAGAATACATTTTAGGCCATACCATGTGATAAATTCAAGCTAAAGCACTTTTTGCCATGTTTTAGTGCATAGTGAATATCTGTAAAGCATCTTAAATGGATTAAAAGAGGAAAGTGTCAAAGCAGAGAAAGCAAAAGAAAGAAACATTCACGTCAAGCACCTTTGAGTCTTTCAAATGTTAAAGAGCTCCACCTCCTGTCTCTCCTCCACGCCCTCGTTCTCCTCCGTTGCCTGCACCTGCTCTCCATCCGGCATGGAGGGAGCCAGACGGAGTGAGGGTGGAGGCAGGTGAAAGATTGGCCTATAGAGGGAGGCAAGGTGAAGAGCGCCACACTTTCCCTGATCTCTTCTGAGGCTTTGTATTTTGGGCGTGGGCCTCCTTTTGTGCCAGAGGCTGTGCTTTGCTGCTCATGGATGTGCTTCAGCAGACACAAAAACTTAAAACTGGCTAAGGTTTTCTAAAAGAGTGGGTGGAAAGTGCTGATTGTTCATGCATATGAGTGTGTGTGTTTGTGTGTTCAGCTAGCCAGTGTCTTGGTGGTGAAAACAGACTAAGGTTAAGACCCTGCACCTCTGAGCTTACATTTACATTTGAATTTAGCAGATTCCCTTACAAAACTGTTGTAAAATGCAGCATAGGTGAAATGCAATATAGACAAAAAAGACATTATTTAATTATTTTACATGTTAAAATAATTTTTTTGTGGACAGCAGCTACAAACTAGAAATTTTTCAGATAACTAATAGGGACTTGAGGTAGTTTGTGGGACCGGGAGTTTATCAGTGCTTACTCCTGTTTCCCTCGGTATTTGTCATGTTAGGACTTAAAGATGTATAAGATCAAAGAGTGCTAACTAAACTCTCTACCAGGACTCTAAAACACACTATCAGAAATAATAATGATGATGATGATGAAGATAAAAGACTTTAAAGAGCCCTGATTTTTTTTTAAATGACTAATTATTTTAGTAGTTCAGGTTGATCCGCCTTCACACTGACACTATTAAGGTTTATCATGCTGTAGTTTATGCTGTACTTTAGAGGTACATTTCTAAAATGTGTTTATTTCTTTATTTAGTTGTACATTTTTTGATTTAGTTTATAATTATACCTTTAGTGCCCAGGTACATTACAATACAAATTTTTTTGTATTTTTTTTAGCTAAAGTAACTCTGGTTATTTGGTTCACCAAAACAATGACTTAATTGATAGATTTTCTTTATGATGTATTTATGGCCATTTAAGCCTTTATTTATAACAGGAGACCAATAGGAAATTAAGTAGAAGAGAGAGGGAGGATGGGAAAAGTCCCAGGCCGGATTCGAACCAGGGTCACCCAGAGAGCAACATGTATGCCATGTATGCTTGATTGATTATGTAGTTGGTTAATTTATTGGTTGTTTGGTTAATTGTTGGATTGGTTGGTTAATGATTGGATTGGTTTTGGTTGGTTTGGTTGCTGGTTTGGTTGGTTGGTTGGTTGGTTGGTTGGTTGACTGGGTTGGTTGGTTGGTTGGTTGGTGGTTGACTGACTGGTTGGTTGACTGGTTGGTTGGTTGGTTGGTTGGTTGACGACTTGATTGATTGATTGATTGATTAAGTAAAAGTCTGTACAACTGCTATCCTTTTAAAAAGTCTTCACGGTTCACGGGGAATGATACTGTACGAGAGAGCAAGGAAGACAACATTAACAGTGATACAGCTCATGTTTTGCCTTTTCCACCTTAATGTCTCACACGTCAGGAATGCTGAAAAGAGACAGATGCTAATAGAGAATCAGCATGTGGAGCGACCACAGGTGTTTGATTTTCTCTCTCTCACACATACACACATTCACACACACACACACACACAAACGCATCCTCACACACACAGCATGTAAGTCTACAGCCATTAAAAATCATGGGGGGTACCACAAATTACTGAGAAAGCATAAAAAAATAGTCTCAATTTGAAGTGACAAAATGGGCAATTAACAAGCAATCTGCATGTTTTCTTAATGTTACCAATTACCGGTACGTTTGCTACTTTAAAAAGGGCATTTTGAAATTAGCACCTAAATTTGTGTGTTTCTAAGGCAACGGGACACACATCTAAAAGAGCGTGGCAGAAATAATGTAAACTGAAGATGAGTCTTAAGCGGCGGAGTTATGTTTAAAGCTGGAGTTGAAAGAAGACTAAAGGTGATTATAGAGGTGTGTAGTTTTTAATAATGAAGATGGAATAATGGTAGTAATGATTATGGTAATAATATTTTCTACTACACTTTTAAGTGCAAAATTTTAAGGAAAACTTTCTTTCTGTCTTTGTTTTTCTTTCTTTATTTATGTAGTTATTTCTGTCTCTTATAAATAATATCACATCTGTTATGATGAATGTAAGAAATGCTTTTTGAAAGTCTTTGGCATAGTGCTACACTACCCAAGAAATTTCTTTATTCCTCTTTTTGACAAACAGACATACAGAGGACTACACACACACACACACACACACACAAACAGCATGTGAAAGAATTGCTCCTTTACCCCCCGGGCTTTGTCCTTTAGCAGGCTTTAACCTTTAGCTGCATCTGGGTTTCCTCTCTGTCTCGCTCTCTTTTTTTCCTCCCTCTCTCTCCCTCTCTCTCCCTCTCTCTCTCTCTCTCTCTCTCTCTCTCGCTCGCTCGCTCTCTCTCACACCACATGAACAATTTCCTCACATTTTCCATTGTCTCTTTTGTTGTTTGTTTTTTTTATGTTGCTATTTTTCCACCAGAGAAGCACACAGACAACATATCAGACACCGCATTTACACTGCATGTATCAAGTGACCCAATTCTGATTCCCTTAATGTGGCACAGATGGGATATGACCCACGATTGTGTAAGCAGCCAAAAAAACATATGGATTTTACTATTTTTAGAACAGTTTCAGGCCTCGTTTAGTTGTGGAAATAAATCGTCTGTCAATGTGAATCGAATCATCGAATGTCATTAAATAAGTACATCAGCAGTGTATTTTGATGTTTCTTAAAGCCCTTTTGGTCCTAAAACAACAAAACAACATACAATCAAAAAAAGATATATGTATATATTGGCGTTTGCTAACAATACTACTCTTTTTTTCTCCGCCTAAAGAGAGCATTGTTTTGCCCACCTTTTAATATAGTACGGAAAGCAAAATACTAAATAATTTCATCCTCGACCATTGCATCCATTTATTTATTTACCTTTTAACTTTATTTTACAGTTAGTATGTCTATATTTGGTTGTTTTGTCGTCAAAAGTGTAAATGCAGATATCGGATACAGGTCCGTTTTAAAAAACATTCTATATAGTCACACATCACAATCAAGCATCAAGACCTGCAGTGTAAATGTGGCCAGAGAGATGCACATTACAGCTTGACAGGACTAGCAGGGGGTTAAGTGCTTTATTTAAGAGCGAAGCAGGAACCGTCAGTGGACAGGGAACATTGGAACATGGTTCACTTGAAAACAATTAGTGGCTCGACTGCGATTTGGGGTTGTATTACTTCCCCTTCCCACTTCTTCTGCTATTCTTTTTTTATTTCCAACATTTTAGAAATGAATCGAATGGCAGCATTGAATACATCTGTTTTAAACAGTCAAAACTAGTAAACAACAAAAAAATTGGATTTGACAAGCAGACTAAGAAGAGATGGATGAGAAAGCAGATCCTGGTGGACAGGTGAAAGAGAGAAAAATGGCTAGAACCAGGCAATGTAATTATATATTATATTTATATTGTAATATAATAACCGACTTAATGTCAATTATTGTCATTAAGATAAGTTACAGTGTTTCTCTGACTCCTCATATAATATCCTGTATTTTCTTTGTTAGAGACTTTTTTTAAGGGGAAAAACGGCTAGACAACAAAAAGGAATTGCGTTTCAGTTTGAGAGCCTGTCCACTCCGTAGCCTCAGATTCCTGTTCCTGACTGACAAGAGTTGAACCTGATTTGGACTTTAAGTGATGTAGCACATTTGCCCGACGTTTTGACAGTTGGTACGTGCTGAGCTGCTTTAATGCTTACCACAAATCTGCAGAGACTGTAGAGAGTGCACGGAAATCCCAGACGATTCTGAAATAGTCAGAACATCCCGTCTGGTGGCATTTTTTATGCCACTGTCAAAATCACTGAGATCCCATTTGATCATGTGAATTTTAACCAAAACTTTTGTCATTTGTTTGGATTCACTGGATGATTGCAGGAATGAGTAGGTGTTTATATCAAAGTAGTCTCAGCCTCAGACGTCTTGCCCACGGACCGCTGGCTGAACGTCTGATGCATACGGCACACTTATCTGTGACGCTTCAGGAGTTTCAAAGTCGTCCTTTGATTGGTTGAAGGGTACAGAATTTCCGGGAGAAGTGTGTGTTGCATTGTTTAACTGTCCACCTAGAAACAACACAAAGTCTAATCAGCGAAAAAAGGTGTTGTTTACATCAGTGGCAATGAGCATTAATTTATGTGGATTAAATTTTTAAAAGTATGCGAGGTTCACGGTATAGACTGTTTTTAAAAGACTTTTAACAGTTTTGCTTAAGGCACTTATGACACCCGTAAACATGACGGAGCACAAAACGTAATTGATTGCTTCACCTGTCAGTCCTATATGTTCGGCCAGGGACGAGCCATATCTATTCAAAGGAGCCGAGCTTCCCAGATCTTCTGCTGTCATCTATAAAAGTTGTCTGAATATGTCTTCAGATAACTTTTATATGTTGGGTTTTTTTGCAGCTTAAGGCTTAGCAAAGAAAGTAGAACCACTAGTATGTAACTCAGATAGGGTCTAAGAGAGATTTTTAAAAAATGTATAAGAAGTGAATAGATAAAGGACAGATTGATAGTTGATATTTTACAGACAGAAAGAAGGCACAGTGATTAATAGTCAGGAAGAGAAAGATTTAAGGGGGAAACAGAAAAAGATGAAGGTAAAAACAATGAAATAGGAAGCTGATAAGCTTTTGGGAGGAAAGTCTAGACAGTCCGGACACAAGGGTGGAAAGATGATAGACATAAGCTGATGTGTGAAATAAAAGTTTAATGTCTTGGCCATTATTTTTCACTTTTTTCAAAATGGTATGTGTCTTTGTTTTAGTGTTGCTATAAAAACATGTCTAACACAGTGTTATTGCTGCCACCTCAGCAGAGTGCTTATAGACTGAAAGGAGAAATGAAGTGGTTGTTCAAGGAGAGTGTAATACTTGTCTGAAGGGTCAGATGAAGGGGTGAGAGAATGTGTTTAAAGTCACGCACAAAGCGCTGGTTGATAGTTGGGACTGGAAAAATATTTACCCTTCCTGTTGCACTCAGGTCAGCATTTGTTTGTTTTAAAGGTTTTTAATGTTAAAAATATGAGTTTATCATTTAAAGTAACATGGTGTAACCCAGAGTCGAGTGATTATTTTAAATTAGGAGGACAAGACAAATGTTGCATGGTTGATGAAAAGAAACTACAATAGTTAAATAATGGTTTTGTTTCAATAATTCATACAGTCTTTCTTTTCTTCTCTTTTTTTTTCTCAGATGTTATTCACACCGTGGGGCCAATAGTTCATGGCTCTGTGGGAGAGACGGAGAGACAAGCACTTCGAGACTGTTATTATAACTGTCTGCACACAGCCGCCAAGAACCAACTGCAGACGGTGGTATGATGTTCAGTAATTCCAGATATATTGTATATGTATTTACTGGACTTTGTTCTTACAGAATTCACAATATAATTTGCTTCTAAAGAAACAGAGCAGCACTGCCAAAGATCATATAAGAAATACAGAGATTAGTATAAGAAAAACAAAGCTTTTTTTTTTTCTAGGACAGCCGGTAAATACATGCAGCGTAACTTTGACAGTCATATCAGGTCATTAGACAGTAGAACACATAGAAATGCAAAACAGATAGTATGATACACTAGGGGTCGACCGATATTGGATTTTAACAATACCGATAGCTAGGTTGGACTGTGCCGATATTAATTGACTGATTAAAGTTAAGTTAAATGGATACTAAATAAAATCTACGTAAAATAATACTAGCTTTTATAACACACACAAAGAGGTGAACAGATAAAATGAAAATAAACTAAATTTGAAAGTGTATTAGTAGATTTTAAAATGAACAAACAATAAACAATACTTCTAAAGCACCTACCATAATGAAATACTAGCGTGCGCTCTCCATGCAGCATGATGCGAAGTCGTTCTCACCATAAATATGTTGGATCTGACACTATATATTGGCAACGGACCATTCTTAGCCACTCCAGCAACAGAGGCAACCTGGAAAAAAATCGAATAAATCTATATTTACAGATAACCAATAATTCCGGGAAGCATCTGTCGGTGCCATTCAGAAAGCAATGATTTTTTTTTTTTACCTTGAATCATTGAAAGGTCTGGATCTTCTTTATTAGACTGACATTTTCACTGAAGTCTCTTTGTTAATGGTTAGTGACTATAATAAAATTCAGGGTGTCTGCTTACAAAATCCAACATCCAGCATGATCATCAAAATGAGCAAAACTGTTAGTGTAGGGTGCCTGTCGCAGATTATGACTAGGTTAATTAAAATGTGGAAAGGGCAAATCCACTTTAGTTTATTGGGAAAAATGTGTACATTCGTGTTTTTTGCCCTTCTTTAAGGACTTTCACGCATCATTTATTATTATTTCCATGACTGTAACAAACCAGATAAGGCTTTGGTTGTGGCTTGATTCTTTATATGGGTGCTAAAGTCTATTCCCTAAAAAATGTACTTTATTGACTTTATATGGGCATTATACAGCGAGATCTATAATTTATTCACTGGACCATATTATTTCTCTTCCAGTATAGTTATTACACACCAACATGCCAACACTAACACACATCAACACCATCTCATACTAACATGGCAGATATTTACAAGCAAACATACATAAATGTGTGCTTTTAGGATGCCCTTACTAATATTTACATTTCTGGCATTTTACAGATCCTTGTATTTAGAATGTCTTACATTTATCACATTTTTTTTTTTTAATTTAACTGAGCAATTGAGAGTTAAGGGCCTTGCTCAGGAGCCCAACAGTGTCAGCTAAAAAATAAATGATTTTCCAATCAGCACTCCAACGGTCCACTTTAAAGTTTTAACAGTATAATATACATTCTAACAAACTTTAAGTGCTGCTTTTATTTAAATGTGCATTAAAAAGGCTAGCAGCAGAAACCCAACAGAGCTCAGACATGTTAGAAGCTTTGTATTATATGTTGTCACTGTAATTGTAAGTGTGCGGCTCCGACCCGCTGCCGCTCTTGTTAACTTTGTAGTTTATCTGAAAGATTGTTCATTTATATCAGTACATGAAAACTATAAATAAGTCATACAGTCATATTGCCATTTATAGAATGATTTCTTTGAACCGGTGGCAATTTCAATAGAAATATAATTTATAACGTGACCACATGTATCAACACATGATCGTCGAAACAGAAAACATAAATATTTCATTGCTGTACACCACATGCTTTAAATTAAAAGTTCTGTATAATTGTGGTAGCCACTACTCAAATATTAATATGCTGCTTCTTATTTTCTATAGTTTCCATAGTAACGGTTCGTTCCCAGTACTGTGTAATGAAGACATTATTTAAAGTTTCTCTGGATGTTTTCTACTTTTCTACTAAGAATTTAATGTCAACAGAAACTTTTTTTTACTTTAATGGCAGGGTGTTTTAATATATTTTCACTATCAAAATAAATTGTTAATTGCTTTACTGTAGGTAATTATTTTACGATATAAAAATATGTTTAATTGTCGCATCAATTAGAGATAATCACATTGCTAAGCATCAGAAATGATTTTTTAATAACAGCACTTTCTAATTATTGTGCCTTTAAGTCAGCGCTTAATCACTTGCTTTATTGCACCACTTTACCTTATTAATTAACACCTTTAATTGTTAGCTTGATTCTTTGTTAGCTTGATGTCTATAAAAATAATAATTACTTCAAAGCCGTAATGTCACTGCTACTGAAACAGCACCTTTGCTGTGGATCTTTGGATAACATTACAGCTATACTGTTTTATCCATCACAGGCTTTGTTTTTTATGATGCTCTGAGAGTTTTTAGGTATTTAGTATTTAATGAAAATTATATCTCGGCTGGCTCGGGTCCTTTTCCTCTATCTTTCCTATTTCATCTCTGTGCTGTCAGTTTACTAAAGCCAAATGGCCAAAACATACAAAAAAATGAATAAATAAATAATAAGCATATCTCTTTGTATTATAAAATTGAGTCACTATAAGTAGAAATAATGTCTCAAAAGTTGATAATAATTCCAGCTAAATTGTATTTATAATACGTCTAACACCCTGCCGACAACAATTTAAATGTGTTTTAAGTGTTTTTAAGCATTAAGTGTTTTTATTCAATTTTCTCATTTGATGTCTTCACCAGGCTTTTCCCTGTATCTCCACTGGAGTGTATGGTAAGTGGCTGAATTCCAATGAGACTCAGTTCACATAAAACTGTCAAATGTTTCCTGCTCATTTTTAATATAATGTTAATTTTTACACATTATTTCATCAATTTCTACTAACAGATTTTGCAAATAACCCAAGTCACATCTAGTGAGTCATATCTAGTGTAAAATTCTGTTATGCATTTGCTAAGCAATCATTTTTAATGATAACGCTGCATTCGGTGATGCCTGTGGTTTTTCATTAACTCCGCTTATAATGATGCCCACATTTGTTCATCATGATCAGGGATCTGCAGCTGTTTTTAAGACAAGAGCTCATTTCTTTCTAGAATCACTTGCCGTACCATGTGGGATTATTTAGATTAACCAAAGGAAAGGATGTTAAGATTAGGAGAGATTGGGTAAGCAAGTATGTCAGGGGGGTTTTAATCTGTGTGCCCTGATTAAACTCTCCCCCGGAGCCTTTGTAATTATCTCAGCCAGAGTTTTTTTTAACTGTACCATCTTCTGTGTGTATGAAATAAATAAATGTATGCATGCTATAAATCAATTTGGCAGTTGCGCCGCAATCTAAACAGGAGGTAGTAGTTTGTGGAGACAGATGCTAACACAAATCACTGCTAAATATAAAAAAGATCCTTCTGCTCCACTCTCAGATACCTCAGTGAGTAAACCAAAGGATATTCTCCAGCATGTTATTAAAGTCTGTAGATCCTCTTAGAGATACAGTTCGTAATTCAGTTGTTAGAAGTTTAGCAGTGTGTGAGAGAAATGAGCTAGCTGTGTCATTATTTTATTATAATCCCTTGCCAAAACAACTCTTAGGCCATTAGAAACATATTCATCCACAGATTGGAGCTTTTAAGTTATATTTTTTAAGTTATCTTTCAGTTAACTCGAAAGTGGTCATTGTTATTAACACATTATAGAGTGAATAATTTAAAATCCCCAGTAGGAAAATATAGTAAAAGTTAGCCATCTAGTTGCTAAGTAGCTTATGATAATTAACCTTACACCACATTGTTGGCTGGCAATTAATTTTCCATTACAGTGTAGGCAGCCATTCTACTGTGACATTCCACACAATATAAAATGCAGCTGTTAAAAGTACGTTGTGTTGTTCTTTAATGAACAATAACAAATTCATGCCAATATAATGTGCAGGAATTAGGCACTCCAGGGTGTGATATTATAACAAAATACAGTTTAAAGTAAAATGACTTAATGGTTATTGCTGTTTAATAGACTCTATTGAACAGGATAATGGACACGGTTATGCTGTACCAGTAGTTCTTTATATACAGTGGTGGCTTAAATTATTAGAACACTAGTATTTTTCTCTGATAAGTGATAGTTTTAAGTCAGTTTTTTCTATTTTTGCTTTATTATTTTGCCATTGGAAGAACTTTGGTAACATCACCAAGATGCTTTAAAAGTCCTACCTGCAAAGCTACCTGAAAATCTATGTGTAAGTGCACCAAATGTTGATTTAATTTAATTAATAGAAGTAAAATTTTATTAGTACATAATATTTTTTTGACAGAGAAAATTTGGTAAAATCAAGCCATGGGCAACGCTAGCAATTTTGGGCCCTAGAAAAAAATATGAGGCTGGGACCCTCCATCACACCCTTTTTCCGCTGTTACTACTAATAAAACGGGTCTCTGGGCCCTCAGAATCATCTTAACAAATAATAATAATAAATAACAGATCTTGAATAAGATCTGGTGACTTTCCATTGGCGACTAGATGTGAGGGTGTGAAGCAACGTGATGAAGTTAAGCTCAGGTTAGCATAATGCAAATATGGAGCAACGTAGAACAACTACCAGTGGGCTCAAAATACTTCTTTTTCATCTTATGATATGATGTATACACTGGAAAATTTCATATGTAAACGTTTTATTTAGAAATGCCTAATGATGACTCACATGGTTAAAATCCCTGCATATGTAAATGCAATTTTGTAAATGCAATTTTTTACGATTAAAGTTGTTAGTTGGCTGACCAAGAAGACCAGGATTTAAGCACCGTTGTTGCCAATCCGCCACTGTTGGGTCCTTAAGCAAGACCCTTTAACCCTTCCTGCTCCAGGGGCACTGTATCATAGCTGACCCTGCGCTCTGACATTAACTTTATAAACTGGTATATGCAAAAAAAAAAACATTCACTGTGTTGTAGAGTAATAAGCCCATTTACTCTTTTTACTTTTACACTTTATTTATATATATTTGTGTGTGTGTGTGTAATGAAGGTTACCCACCCGAGCAGGCAGTGGAAGTGGCTCTGAAAACAGTCAGAGAATACCTGGAGGACAATCCCGCGCAGGTGTGTGTAACATCAACAAACTCCCTGTTGGTGTTTTTTTAGCTGCTGTTGTTATTGTGTGATGCTGAGTAGTGCATCATGTTGTCACAGTGGTCACAGGGGACGTAAGCTTGATCTTATCTTTATCACTTGCTTATGGATTAATGTAGGTGAACTATGTTTTGGTATTAGTAACTGTCTGCTGGGGCCACACTAAAATTACTCAGAAATGAAGTAAACACACTGTTTTTACAAATCTACTTGGACAAGTTCACTGTCTTGGTCCCCACTGGCACTATGCACTGTGTCACGCTCAGAATCAGGAGCCAGTTATGTGTGTGAGGGTGAAAAAAAAGAAAGAGTAAGACCACAGCAGATTAAACAATTAAACACATAATGAAGCATCAGGTAAACTGTGCCTGCCTTCTTTCTCTCCCTCTCTCTCTATCTCTCTCTTAATATATAGATTATATATAAATAGATATCTCTCTCTCTCTCTGTCTCTCTCTCTCTCTCGCTCTCTCTCTCTCTATCGTCCTCTCAACTCTCTCTCTCGGTCTCTCTCTCTCTCTCTCTCTCTCTTCTCTATCTCTCTATATTATATATATATATATATATATATATAGATAGATAGATAGATAGATAGATAGATAGATATATAGAGAGAGAGAGAGATAGATACATGGATATATAGATATATGGATATATACATCTTTACTTTTATTCTCTCTTTCTCTCTCTTTTTCTCAGTGTCTCACTCTATATCTCATTGTCACTCTTGTCCTGGGTCTTGTGCTGACTCGCTGACAGTGTCTCTGCCTCCACAGTTCTGTGTGGTGACAGAAACGAGCTAATTAGAGAGTTCTAATTAACAAGCCCTCTCCTCCTCCCAACCACAGTATGCCATCAACACACCAAATTAGCACGCGAGAGAGAGAGGATAGAGATATTTGCTGAAGAAAAGAAAAAAGTAAAGGCAGAGAAACAAAACAGGTGGTAGAAGAGAGAAAGAACGTGAGAGCTGTTTGATGTCAAACAGAAAGCAGGAGCAAAAAAATGTTGGTTACGCACAAACCGAGAACTCAGATCATAAATCTTTTTTTTTTTTTTTCAGGAACAAAAATGCATATTGAATTTTATCCTTTTGAAACAAAAGATCCAAAACCATCAAAACATTCATTTTTCACCATATCTATACATTTACTTTAAATAGTACACTTTTTTGTTCAGGACCCATTAAACTGACCTGCATGCGCAAAAGAACAAATTCTACATCTCAGGCAACGTCCTGTCATACGCAGAAATTACCATGGAAGAACTAAAGGCAGCATTTATGCATTAGGTGCCTACATTTATAAGTTGATGTGCAGATGATGACAGCAAATTAATAAGCAGTTGTTGAAGAGAAAGAGAAGATAAAGAAGAATGTTGTGAAGCAGTGGATGCAACTTCAGTTTGGAGGTGTGTGTGGATGTGGGGCCAGAATCAGGAATCATGGAACCGTAATGTGAACGCCTTCAGCTACATCCATTATATATCAACTGTTTGTAGTTACGCATCAGTGCAGAACGATGACGCATGTCCATTAAAAATGACGTAAAAGCGAATGAATTCCGACATAACTGTACGGACTGTTGCCGCATTGTGGCACAAATTGTAGAGATCAGATTCCATTCGGTTTGTGCTGTTCGCACTGTGACCGAGTCACATGTGGGCAAAAAAAAATCAGGTTTGTGCCATGTTTGCCTGCATTGTAAATATAATCTTATACATGTATGTGTGGCGCTGTGGGGAATTTGCTAATTTAGCATTTTGTGTTGGATTGTAGTAAGTTTTAAATTGATATAAATTCAGTATGCAATCTTATATGTTAGTGTATTTTTTAGACTTTTAGCATCATGTCACACACTAAGTGGAGAATTAATGTGTCATGGAATTGTGAGTCTCGTTCTGAGAGGCACAGATCTTTAGGGAAATCTGCACTCAAATATAATGTAACAGAATGTGTAGACACTCTGTATTTAAATGAGAAACTGCAATCAGGATTAAATGACACTTAATTGTGCAGCACTGCTTTGTGTCACTGTAAGAAAAAGCCAAGCTTATATGCATGCTGCTTATATAACATTTATCATACAGGAAGTGTGTGCATGTCTGTGAGGTTTTACGGTTGAGTGCAGTAGTTGAGTAAGTCGAATAAACACCTTTTACAAAGGAAGTTGTGTTTGTAAAAGAGCTTCTACAGCAATGTGCAGATGAGTTTATGGACCTGGTGGTTGAGCTTGTGCACAAACGTAGTAAAGCTCGAGCAGGTTTAGTCAGACATCTTGGCAAGGCTTTTGAATCACTATTTCGATGTCCCAGGGCTGTTGTGTTTTCCAGTCGGGCTACCAAAATATATCCCCACCCTGTCTGTCTGGCTGTTTCATAGGAAGAATTAATCATTTTTCTCTCACAAATATAGCTGGGTAATTCTGTATCTTAATATTTCCTTAGCATTCTCCTCTCTTTGCTCTTTGCTCAGACTGATTTGTGCTGGTCTGAATTCTGATTCGTTTTTTATTTCTCATTAGATTGACCGTGTCATCTTCTGCGTTTTTCTCAAGTCAGATGAGGTCCTGTACAAGAGCAGACTTCCTGCCTACTTTCCAGAAGGTCTGTTTCAGGTTTTTTGTAAAAAAATATATATGCATATATATGTATGTGTGTGTGTGTGTGTACGTTCTTACTTTTTCTCTATATTCAACACAAGCACACACACACACACACAGTGGTCCCAGCTGCCCTCTCTGCTAAAGGCCTTTATTTTCAATGACACCAGCCAAAAGTCACTCTGTGCCCTGCAACCATTAAGTTGCTTTGAATTCTACGGCCTGTCTTTTTTTTTTTCACATCATTTTTTTCCTCCCTTCAATTGGTGTCAACATTTATTTTGTTTGATCAACCATAGTACACGCCATGGGACTGGGCTGTCACTTTCAATCATCTGTAATGTTATTTTGTCTTTCGAAACAAACAGCACACTGTCCATGGTGTAAAAAGAACAGTGTTTAGAGCTTCAGAGTTTCAGATCTAGCAGTCAAATTTCTTTCGAACAGAAGATACATAAGCTCATACTGTGTGATTTTAAAAATTCGTATAATTATACACTATAATTTGTTGTCTTTAATTAACCGATTAACCAATCAGTTTTTGTTTTTTTTCTATGATGACTGTCAAATAAATTGCGGCACTGAAAAAAAAAGAAGCGTTGAACCTGCAATTAGTGCTACAACTTCAAACCACCGGGATAAAATGTCAAAACCAGTCCGGTGGACAGAACAGCAAGAGATGAAATTTATTGATGAATGTCAAATTAACCCTACAGATCATTTTATTATGGTTTTGTTTGCTGCTAGCTACCATTTAGTGAGCTAACGCGGGTTATAGCACGTGATCGCGTTCGTTCAGTCGGACACGCAACAATTACAAAAGCCAATAAACAAATCTCACAGTGTAAGCACAGCTTTTGTGTTAAATAATTTTTCCCCCAAAACCTCTATGTCTGTCCCTACCTCCTTTAGCCTGCTGACCAATCAGAGAGCACATTGCAAAGACAGGTAACCAGCATGGTGTGCACTAATCTACACTTTTGCTTTGGTATTTTATCTAGGACATGTAGTGTATGAAATAGAGGCTTATCTGTGTCAGTACTGTAGCTCTAATGTTTACAGATAAACATATGCTAATAGTTTGCCATGCTAACAAACTAACACTGAATATATTAACATTTTTATATGAATTTTTTTCTTGCCAATACAAGATCATTTCAAAAGTCTGTGTTTTGTTCCAGTTTTGAATCCTTTCGAGTTTTTCGAAGCCGACGGTGTCGTATGCATATTTTACCAACTAACTATCAGTTCCTTTTTTTTCCTTCATTACCTCCGTCTCTAATTCCATTCTTTCAAAAGTTTAATTGACAGACAGTGTGAGCGTAACCCTGCTCGGTGCTAGTGTTGCTACCTGTCAGTAAAAGTGTGACATGTGTGATGATCTTTGTGATTTTTTTCGTGCGAGGCGTCTCAACCAAATGTATTTTTTTCTTCACCCGCAGATGCGTTTGCTAAGAGCCGATTATAAGTGGATGTAACCGCATTGGCTGGCTGGCTCATCACCTGCTCCTGCTTCCTCAGCATCTGCACTGCCTCAACACCTACTGATTATTTTTTGAACCCACCAATTTTTTTTTTTTTAAAGTGTGGTAAATAATATCTTATCGCTAAATCCGGTCTTTACCAAGCTTCGCTGATGATGATAAAGGATGGCTTCAGGGTTTGTCATAAGAAGGTTTTTCGCCACACACACACACGCATACAGTACATAAGAAAGTAAGTAAAATGATGTGTTTCATTCTTTTTATATTAGGTGATACTGTTGCAATTGAAAAATCTTATGTATGTCTATACAGATTATATACGGATAAATTGGATTCTACTAAAAAAGATCTAGTTCAATCTGATCTACAAAACCTTTAGGTTTGCTTTGAAATATTTGACTAATTGTATAACTGAATTTTTTTTTGGAATTTAAGCACCTAGGGTCTGATTCGCTCTTTCCTACTAAGAATCCGAGACTGAGCTGGAAAAATATCACATTAAAAGGCACCTAAATCTGGATATGCACACACACACAAACTGTAGGTTGAATAAAAATTGTAAAGTCTGTGTGTGTTGCCGCTGTTAAACTTGTTACTAAAATTTAAAGCCAAATCTGTTAATTGTTAATTCATTTGAAAATAAACAAAGCTGTTATTTGATATTATTTATTTATTAGAACATATATGTAAATTCAGTGTGTTGATTTGCCTGGTTCCCTTTTAAATGCAATTATGATTTCCTTCCTTGTTACCAGTTAACACACCAGTTAAAATGGTAAAACCTTCAAAAAGTGTTAGTAAAAAAAAAATCTGTTGTATTCTGCATTTGTCCCTATTTTTATGTTTGTTAAATGTGTTAATATTTAACAAGTAGTATTGGGTTTGCCAGTGAAATCATTAAGTCTTTTCTTTGTCCTTTGGTCTGTTAAATGTGGGTGCAGTTCAATTATCATGTTACAGGGTTTTTTTGTATTTTTTGCTTTTGTAAAATGTGTTTCTATCTGGAAATAGTGTTGTTTGCACCATACTGGGTAGGGCTGTGTATTAGCAAAGGCCTTGTGATACCATACATGGTTCACGATACAAGAGCTCACCATATATTTCAACGCAGTTAAATAAAATGTAAAAAATGTAAAACGAATAGCTAAAAATACAAAAAAATCAAACCTGAAGGCGCCCTTATTTTTCCCGCCGTGCTTGCTTATAAGACAATGGCCGTATGTTAGCCACAGTGTTGGGAAGTGACTCGTTACACGTAACAGCCTTACAAAATTTTATTACAAAATAAATGGAGCAGTAATTCATTAGTTTAAGAGAAAAGATGTAAAATGGTTTCATCTGGATCTTTTCTGTTAAAACCTAGGGTATGTTAAATAATATTAATTTGTTGTTTCTTTGCCTGTTTTGATTTGCATGCTGTCTCCGTTTTTTTTAAAGCGGTGATATTTTGAAAGCCTCTGCTTTTCAGGTTCTCTGGTTTAAATTCGCTGCTCACCACGTCTGCCAATTACATTAATCCACATTGCCACTGAAAGCTTTAGGTTACTACACCCGGAATGAGAGATGCCAACATGGCGTGTGATAAAAATGCATCAGTGCTGGAAATGTAAAAATAGTTTCATCCTGTAATCTGATAAGAATGCAAATAAAACACTAAAGTGCAAAATTTGTTTGCCAGCTGATGAAATGCTTTCGACATTACAGACGCCGAACCTGAGGAAGCCTCTGCAGATTCAAGTTTCTTTATTTTATAAACGCATATAGTTTTTGTGAGTGTACGGAAATAAAAAGAGATCTTTTTGTTTTAAATGATATTTTAATCTTTTCTATATAATAAAAAGTGGCAGCGATGTTTAAATCGATTAAGAAAATTTCCACCAAAAATATCCTTTAGAAACTCAAAAGTAATCAAAAAAGTAATTGTAATAAGTTACTTTACTTTTTTAAAGTAACTGAAAAGTTACACTACTTATTACATTTTAAAGAGGGAATCTGTGACCTAATACATTTCCAAAGTAACCTTCAACAACCACAGAAGCAGAGAAGGAAGTCAATGACACATACTGATGGTTTAAAATAAATATTAAAGTTAAAAGTAATTTAAACAATACTAGAGGTTAGACTATCGATATACTGTCATGAAAAAACATTGCAATAGTTAGCTGTACCAATATTTTTACACAGCTTTAATACTGAGAAATCTAAAAACCGTGACGCATATTGTGCCATTTGCGGTACTTTAAATACAATAGTGTGGAATTTATTTGCCATTGCCTGGTAACCGTATTTAAAAGAAGTTGGTAGACATTAAGGGTTCTACAAAATTTTTTTAAAGAATTTTTCACGTTTTCGATTGTACTTTTTTAAAGAAGTTGTGAAAAAATAAATTGCAAGAATTCTTTAGATTTAAACACCTGGATTTTTTTTCTTCCCATAATGGTGATATCTTAGAGATTACCTGTTTCTGTTTTGAAGAATGGGAAGGATTTAATTTGAAGGAATTATTGGTACAGCATCATCTAAACTATTATAACACACACTTACACACACTCTTTCTTCCTGCGCTGTGTAGTTTATGTAGGTCACTATGATGAAAGATTCTCATTAAAACCCATTCATCCCAATGAATGAATAGCCAGTTCTTGTCTTAATGCAACTTTCATTAATTACACCCTGCGCCTCGGTGCTAGCGAATGGCAACCCAGCAGCCGCAGTGGCAGAAAGCTTCCAAAACAGTTTGAAATATTGATTTTAAATCAAGTTTACATTAACCAAACCAGCAGACACAAGAGAGTCATTCTTTTAATGCCGTGCTTTTTGTTTCCACAACGTTTTCTCCACCCAGAGATTTCGCAGTGTCACATTCTTCTTCATCTCTTTCACTGAGGAGGAAAGGAGTGTGGATGAGCGCCTGAAAGAGAGAGATAGCGTGAAGGAGAGTTTGATGAACTCCTCTGAAGCCATGTTCATTTTTTAATAAGCACTGGGCAGCTCAGGTACTGTCATCAGCTGAGCCGTGAGTAATATGGAACCGAGAAGGGGGAAAAAAGAGGAAGGGCATGAGGGATTGGAAGAAAGAACGCACAGGAGAGCAATTATCCTAAATCGAGACTTTGCTGCTGTTCTATCAGCATTTTCTCTATCTCTCTCTTTCTCTTTTTCTCTCTCTTTCTTTTTTTTCTCTGTCTTGGTCTCTTTCTCTTCTCTCTCATGCTCAGCCTCTTTCTGTCCTGCTTACTGAAGTGTTATTTAATTTGCACTACTGGTGTGCTAAATGCAGGATGGAGAGCTGCTGACAGAGTATCTCCTCACTGAAGCTGAGATCCTCTGAAGTGTTCACTTCAAGCCAACAGCACAGCCATGGAGAGATAAGAGGACTTTTCTTTTTTTAACCTTTTCTGTTTCATCTTTTTTGCTTGGCATTCTCAATTATGTCATCTTTTTTTGTTCTCTTTCTCTCTCTCTCTCTCTCTCTCTCTCTCTCTCTGTCTCTCTCTCTTGCTCTTTTTCTCTCTCTCCTTGCTTTGCTTGCTTTCATCCTCCCTTTCTCTGCCTTTGCTTTCATGTTTGGCTTCTCCTCGAACTGTGTGTGGTCATGCCAGTATATATCCTAGTATTTAAATATTAATTAGGGTTTTGATTCAGCATTTTTTCCACAGTATGTAAACGCGCTGATGACGTATCCTGTTTACATTGTGTACAGAGGACTGCCTTGAAAAAGTATTAAAAAAATACTTCAACTTGAGTCATATTTTTCAGTACTTCTACTTGTACTCAAATGTATTTTTTTCATTGCTTTTACTTAAGCTGAAATTTTCAGTGAAACTTAAAAAGATTCCCTTTATAAACCTGACATTTTTGTAGGCTTGAGACAAAAAAAAATGCAAATACCGAAGGTGGAAATCGTTATAGAAGTTCATGATTATAAATAAATCTTAGTTTAGCAACATATTTAAAATGTAAAAAGGTTTTTATTAGCTGCATACTGCATCCTTCTTGCCCTTTTTAAACCGTCTGAGTGATATGCAATGTTGAGCGCAGCCGCCACCAGTTTAGCTAGAGGGCCAGCACACTGCACGCCTGACTCAGCTGAGGAAAGCCTTGATCTTTAGTCGACATCAGGTGTGTAAAGCAGAAAAGCCAAGTAATGTTGCAGTTTTGTACACCTTCAGGGTGAGAGGTTGTGGTAATTTTTTATTTCTTTCAAAAAAATTGACTAGAGGCCTAAAGCACGATCAAAAAGTGGGAAATAAAGAAAATAGGTCTTGCGAGCGGACCGGAAAAAGTCGCACTCCTTTAAAGCTGTGTGTACGTGTGGACAAGCAGCGCACAGTGTTGTAGGTGAAGTTGAGGGGTGATGTTTATGGATGCTGATGGAAAGGGCAAAAAGGTGGTGTGTGTGAGGGGGTTATAAACCGTCGGTGAAATGAAAATGGCTCTTTAGCAGAAGCCAGGACGCTCCACTGCCCCCACAATCAATGTGTTGATTTACTACCTGAAAGCCTGTCAAACCAAGAAAGAAGTGTGTGTTTGTGTGTGTGTCTCGAGAGGGTAGGGGCGGTTTGGTTAAGTTTGGGATTGGCAACTAATATACTAGGGGAGCGGAGATTAAAATAAGATTTACATGGTAAGTTATGAATATTTTATCTTATATTATAAATTTTGATTATTGACAAACAGCTGTGTGTATGTGCAAGTCCATAAAATCTTATTAATTACAACTCGTCTCGTTCTTCCTGCGGTTCCTTTAGCAATTATTTATTTATTTTGTTTATTAAATGGTATTAAGTTGTTGTACTCTGATAGACTCGAGGAGATGAATTCATTAGTGAGTGTGTGTGTGTGTGTGTGTGTGCGTGTGTGTTTGCTCCTGTCTTCCTAACAGCACACTGTGTCCTCTACCTGTTGTGTTTCCCGCATTGAATTGTGACTAATAAAATATTAATCATGTTTACTTGATGATATTAAAGTGACTAAAAAGTTTTTCTAGTTTGGTCTTTCAAACATTTCTGCTCAGTCCAGCAGAAAAACTATTTTCTAAACATACTAAACAATCGCAGTAACAGGTCCAGTAGCAGTTTTAAGCATCTTCATCCTAAAGAATTCCTAAGTATCTTAATTTAAATTACAGAAATGTCTCTGATTAGAAAACAAAATTCATGGAAATTAGTTTTTTGGTTTGGCAGTAATTGCTTGATTAAGCCGTTACTATTTACAGCTATTTTTCCTCTTGGAGCAAAAACACATACGATGTGTACCTTATAGTATTAATGCTATTTCAAATTGGATGTGTGCTGTAAAAATGTATTGGTCTTGAATAATAAAGCAGGAAAGACTCATTTGGAACAATTATTTTAATTTAAACTTAATGAAAGGTTTTTTTTATTCGAGTGCTTTCTGTTCTTTAATTCCAAGATATTAGTTTCTTTATGAAATTAGATGATATAAAAACATCACTAAGAGTTGCTGGAAAACACATACAAATGAAGTTTTTTAATTTAATATTTACTGAGGGATTAAATAATAAGGTTAATACTTTAGTGTTGTTCATCCATAATAACACGTATCAGACAAATTATATTTTGTCATAGAATATGATCATATTCTAATATGTAAACTGACACCATGGGGCATTAGGGGCTTTTCTTTTTTATGTCTGATGGATTTTATTAAGTACTTTGGTATTGCATAATAATAAAAAGATAAAGCAGAGTTATAATAATAATAATAATAATACGAAGAAGGAAAAGAAGAAGAAGAAGAAGAAGAAGAAGAAGAAGAAGAAGAAGAATAGGAAGAATAAGCAGCAGCAAAAGAAATAAATGGTGGTTTAAGAAGGTTACATAGATGATATGCATTATATAAATGTTTGATCTGCTTTTAGTAGATGAAAATACTAAAAACATTATCAATACTATAGCAATATCAATACTACTTTTAGTAGTAGTATTGGGGAAGGTGGTAGCTTAGTGGTTAAGGTGTTGGACTGCCAACCGAAAGGACAGCACCGCTGGGCCTGTGAGCAAGGCCCCTTACGCCATTTCCTCAGTTGTATAATAAGAAAATAAATGTAAGTCACTCTAAATAAAGGCATCTGCCAAAATGCCATAAATGTAAATGTAAATTTTCTACTGCTATTTTTAAAAAAAAATAATAATAATCTGGTACATCATAATTCTACTTGTTGTTCATGTATTGGTGTGTTTGTTGGTGTGTACTAATACTGAGTTAAAGCTTTTCTTTTTTTTCCCCTGTTCATATTCGAGCCCAACAGATGTTCTGTGGGTTTCACTTTCCTCTGTAATTATAAATCCATTAATAATTATTCTGCTGAAATGTAGGATTAAAAGAGGTGAAGCTCATTTACATTTTCACAAAGCCGAGCTGAACCACTTCCCTTTGAGTTCGGACTGTGAAAGAGCTGAGAGCTGTGATAGTGGGCTTAGAAATGGAAATAAATAAATAAATACAAATCAAATAGTGAATGTAGTCTGCCGAGGTGTGTGTGTGTGTGTGTGTGTGTGTGTGTGTGATTTGATAATTAACAAGTCTCGTTTGACACCTACAGATGCACTACGCTTGCAACACACATGTATTATTCATGTAAACGGAAACATATTTCATCTGAAGCATAAAACCGAATGTGTTTTGTTTTCTGCCCTCGTCTCCTTCTGCTTTTCTGTAAGTGGCTGAGTTACTAAGAGCTCTAAGGACATGTGCGTTTATCACTAATGTCCATCCTCACTAATGCATATCTGAATGAGAGAATGTGTGTTTCTGTAGCAGGATAAGCAGTTTTCTTGTATAAATCTAATATGTTTATGTTTCATGAATGTGTTTTTCCTGGTATCCTAATGCACTTGAAGTTTGTTTGCATCTGTAAAAAGTAATTGAAAAGCACAGGTTTGTGTATATGAGAGAGGAGGGAGAGAGAGAGAGAGAGAGAGAGAGAGAGAGAGGGAGCTTTTTCGTGGACACTACTTGAGTGCTCTCCCCTCACCCAACCTGAATTTGTTTTATTTTATTTTTATTTTGAGCGTTTAATGTATTAAAAGGGCTGTGGTAATGAATTATAATCTTTAATGCAGCAACCGATCGATACGTCCACAAAATAAATCAGCTTTTTACGGAGAGCGTCAAAGCCTTTAGGTGGAGGGAGAGAAGAAGAAGGGGGGTGATGAAGGAAGAAAAGAACGAAGGGAAAAAGAGATGGAGAGGGAAGGAAAATAGATGAGAGTGGTTGGAATGGATATTATTAGTTACCATGTTCAACAGCCCCCAACACACACACACACACCCAGAGACCATGCGCTTATAATAAATGTGTGTGAGGTCAATAGGTCATACTGTAAGCTGTTCCCTCAGGTTCATCCCTGGAGCCACACAGATTTTCAGTCTCTTTCATATGTTTCTGCAAAAGCAAAAAAAAACCCACATATTCTGGCTGATTTTATTCTTTGGTAAAACAGTTTGCTGAAATTTTATTCTTCATTCTGGCCAATGAATAAAAAACACTTTCATGCAATTTCCGTTATTTAAATAAAGTCCTGTTTGGTCTTTTTTTTTTAACGCTTTCTTTATTCACCCACCGACAAATCAGTCGCTAACAAACTTTTGATCAGAATCGACCTGCAGCCAGCGAAACCACGCTAGCTGATTATAAGTGAAGAGTCAGACATGGTATATCATCATTCTATAAACAAAATGCTCGGTGGACTGATGCATTATGATTAAAGTCACCATGACAACAGCATAATTCATGAATTGTATTAGCACTCCATTTGTTATTTTTGAGTTATGACTCACACCAGGGTCTGTCAAAAAACCTTGATGTTTTAAGATCTTTACCCCCACAGACCGCAAATGTCAGCGTCATCTGGTGTGGTGTGATGCAGGCCATATTACTCTGCCCTAATAAATATCTTTTTAGTGTTAGCATTTGTGTAAGAGATGCGCTTGTAAGTATTCTGCTGGCAGAGACATCATGTTCAGCAGCTCCACAGCATCACTGCTGCCACCGAGTGGTGATGACAGGAAATAGAACTGTCATAATGCTTTAGTATTTAGTCAAAAAACAGTGAATTTGATGTACAGAACTTAATTTATTCAAGCTGTAATGAACATAGATTTGTTTTAAATAATAGTACAAAACCACCCATTATTAAACATCTGAAAAATTTCAAGCTAAGAAAAAATAAAATAGTAAACATAAAATATTTTATGTTAAAATAAAAAAAACGGAACAAAAAAATAATCATTGCTGTCCGACAGTGGCTTGCATCTTGCTGGTGTTGCTATTCCGGGCTTTTTTCAAAGCTGGAGTGTAAATCTGAGGTGAAGAAAGAAGAATAGAACTGGTTATTTTACACCAACTCGTCTTGGATGGGTGAGTTTTTGAAGGCTGAGCATGAGACAGAAGTCATTACTGATCAGCAGTGCAGCTCGTTTTAATTTACTGACCTTCAGCTCCAGAGGAGACACGACTAATGTCCGAGTGCTCAGGAGTGATGTTCTCCTCGCTCTCATCTTAAAAACAGACACACACACACAAAGTGCACACACTTTAGAATCTTATTAATCTGAGGTTTATTGGTTTCTAAAAAAAAGAAATATAGTTTTATATACATTTTTTTTTTAAATCTTCCTTTTTCATTTGGGCCATTTAACGTACAATGCAGTCGGATTTCTATTATATATACATTACAAGTTAGTTGCACAGAATTAGTTAAAATAAATCATTTTTTATAGTTGTTTTTTAACACATAATTAACTTTCTTACCAGGGAAACTCACGTAAATAAGCACTGCACTTTTTTTTAATCTTACTCATTCCTACTCATCTGTCTGTCTTTATTTTTTAATTGGAATTTTCTCTTTCCTTATCTCTCTTTCTCTCTCGTTCTCTGTCCTCAATATCTCTTTTCTGTCTTACCTCTTCCCTCCTCGCTAGGCGCCGGACTTCCGTCCTGGTCTTTTTCCAACAAGGCAATGGATAGTATGCTCGAGTGGTGAATTGGCCGTGAGCGATGGTCTCCGGGGCTAAAGGATTGGGAGACACCTCTCTCTCTGCTCCTGCCTAAACCCCAGCCATGTCTGGAGGATCCCAGTTTACGCCGAGCGGTCCTCAGGACTACTTTGGATGGCTCATCTGTTTCACCCTGAGAGGATACTCTTCGCAAGGTTGCTGGAGATGATGGGGCACTCCTGGGGTTTAGATCCTGACCTGTACAGACACACTTATTACAGATCCGGTTATTATAGCAGTGATTATAAATATTGTTAACAGCCACACTAACATATTATTAGTGGCAACTTGTGAGATATTTGCTTATCCTGTGAGGACATTCAGAACAGACTTCCACAGCTCTATAAAGAGTTACTGCTCTCCAAGGTGGGCTAAAATGAACACCTCTGGTAAAAGTCCAAGAGCAAGATTTATTGCAGGACTGCTTCAAAGTGCAAGCCTCTTATTGTAATGGGTTTTGCAGGACAGAGTTTTACAGAGTCCATAGCTGTGTGTCTGGTGTGTGTGCTGCTTTGCGCGAGGTCTCCGCTACATTAACTCGACTGTCTCTTACTGAAAGCTGATGAAGTCTGAGCGGAGGGCAGCACAGAGTCTCCTGGCTCCTCCTGGATGTCCACATTTCCTACGGTGATAAACTGAGCTCGACCTTCTCTGCCCCCTTTAGGCTTTATCAGCTTCTTCATACGGTCTGCAATCCAATTAGACTTTCTGGTGGGTCAAGAAAAATGTGTATAGCCTTTAAAAAACACTTGGAGCTCAGAAGGCAGAACAGAAACAATACAAAAAAACAAGGTTTACATAAATGCTCTGAGGAAAAAGTGGCGGTGTTAAAAAATCAAGTTAACAAAACTGCCAAAATAGTTTAGTGTCTGATTTTTCTACTGAAGTTATAGTTAAAAATAGACATTAATATATTTTTTTTTGCCAAAACTACAGATCACAAGCTAAATAATAACTTAAACATAACAGTATTTAGAAGATGCAATCTAAAGGTGATATCTATAAAAATATTTAAGATCAGATAGATTTTTATTGCACATTGTATCTCTAGCTCAGGTGCTAACTAAAGACATGCTTTGAATAGCAAACAAGCCTTGGATGATAGACAGCATCTGTGGCAAGAGGAAATTTTTCTTTTTAAAAACCTTTTAAATCTCACTGACTTGGGTTGTTTGGGTGCAGACATGCCAGGCTCCAGAACCCGATATTGATCCATTATCTTCTCTACCAATTTCTGCTTCTCTCTGCGGAGCTCGTTCAGTTTATCACTGAAAGACGATAAGGAGGGAGGAGGAAGAGGAAAAGAATAAAGACATTTGATGTGCTTATTAGAGAAGGTATTTGGGTGAGAAGGTGTTGTGTTTCTAAATCTATTTTCATAACCATCTATATGAAAGAGCAAATGAAGTAAATCATTTGCTGTGATACACACAGGTACTCTCTCTGCTGGTTGTGGTGTTGGTCTCGGCTTTCGAGGCTGCGCTCCAGAAGGGCTCGGTTCTCTTTGGCTAGACTCTGGTTCTGCTCTACTAGGTGCCGGTTCTCCTCCTCCATATTCCCTTTTAACTGAGTGAGAAGCTAAAAGCAAAGAACACAAACACACACACATCTCCAACAACCTGAATGAACACAATTATCAGCATAATGGTTATAAGATCTGATGTTGCTAAAATAATGCATGCTATAATCCAAGTGTCACAACACTGCGGTATTCTTAAAGCTGCTCTCCAAACCGTCACTGCTATTAATTACAGAAAGCATTAACACTTTAAAACGGACTCTTCTGAGGTGCTAAAACAGCTAAACACTCTGAGGTGCTTTTGCATTTATTATTTGGTAGAATTGAATTGATGTGTGTTGTTTTTTTAAAAAAAACCTGGTACTGGCTGTTGAGGCGGACGTTGTTGAGGTCCAGTTGCTGGTTCTGTTCTTTGAGCATGTTGAGTTCTCCTTCCAATTTGGTTCGCTCTAGTTGAGCTGCACTTAATTCACTACGCAGAACTGAAACTTGGGCCATTAACTCTGATTGCACCTGGACCCACTCCTTCTGCTGGTTCACGTACCTGCAGGTAATACAGCTAGAAATCAGTTAGGATGTAGGACACACTGTATGTTTGGTGCCACCAAGTAAACAAAGTAACAAAATAACAAATAAATATACTTTATTTTAATCAAACTTCAATCTAATACCAAGCATTAATTAATTTACAACCCCAATTATTTGAAAATCTTTTAAAACTCAAAAACCTGGGGAAGAAAATTATACGCTGAAGCCCAGTTGTGTATAAGTGAGTGAATTTTTAAGCAAGCCAGAGGTATGAAACTGCACCTGAGCCACAATTCTTTGTCATTTGACAGCATGATTTAATGAATGATCATCTTTTTTTCCCTTCAGCAAGCCTTAATTGTTTATCTAGCTTGCTTGGGTTGAGAATTAGCTTATTAATATCGGACTGCACTGAACTTTAGGACATTTTTTAATAAACTTTCTGTGGCCTTGTGCACAATTTGTCAGAATTACTTTCATTTGGCTGCACCATTCATTACTTACCTGTATGTTTCAATAAAAATCATAAATAAATTACAAAAAAAACTAAAGTCTGTTTGCATTTGTTCTGCCCAGCAGTCTATAGGTCAGGTCACTGTTTATGTTGCCATGCAGCACAAACACAAATATAGAGCACTGGCCAGCAGGAATTGTATATTTTTCTGACTTACTTATGTTTGTCAGGGGTCGGCAACCTTTATCACTCAAAAAGGCATTTGAGTCAGTTTCCTACAGAAAAAAAAGGCTGCAAAGCCTTTCCGGCATCTAAAATACAGAGAACACCACATACCTTCAAGCTATGTATAAAAACTGTTGTGTTTTGTATTTATAAAACACGAACTGTCTGCATGCAAGAAAAAAGATCATTTAAAGTCTTCTGGGATGAAGTATACTGTCTTGTATAATTATTAATGTTTATTTTAGTTATCCTCATATTTATTTAATATAAAGTCGAATTTAAATAATCCACCTGCAGCAAACCAAAATTGCGAACCAAAATTTTGTCCAATCCTGCACACCAGAGCTCGCAGTCAGCCATCAACCTGAATATAAAAAGGACTCTTTTTTTACTGAACAATATAAAATATTTATTAAAATCAGAATTATTTTAAACAGCGAACTAAGATAAAATATAAGTTAAATACAAAGCCACAGGGAGCCGTAGCTGAAGGATGAAAGAGCCACATGGGGCTCCGAAGCTGTGGGTTGCCGACCCCTGGTATAGGTTTTTCTTTCCGTGAGTGTCACTTCCTGTCTCAGTTTTCTTCTAAAACTGGAACTATAGAAATTCAGACTTGCCTTTCATTTTCAATTTTGAGCCACTCCAGCTCTTTCTTTCGGTCAGCTTGCTCCTGTATAGCCCTCTCCAGTCTCTCTCTCTCTGCTTGTATTTCGGTCTCGGCTTCCTCCAGTTTAGCTTTGCTTTCCATCAGCTCTCTGTGTCTAGAGACAAATAGTAAAAAAAAGCAGACAAATTCAGGAAGTAATTCCCATCACTGAAGCAAATTCCTTTTGCATAAACTGCAATAAAAAAGTAATAAAAGCAATAGCAGATCCCAACATTAGTAAATACAGTTTAATGACTATTTAATTTGGATAATGTACCATAGAATGTATAACAGTATCAGTTACAACAGGCACAATAACATTAATGTCAGGCTGTTTGATGTATTCGTCAATTCAGTAGCACCATGCTGCGTTTCTAGTTATTATAAAAAAATTAAAATCAAAAGGCATTTTCCCCATAGCCACTCTCGGGGATAATCTGGAATATTAACTGCACCCCAGTCAGTGGTTCCTCACCCAACATCAGAGCCTGACTGCACTAATCATTTTCTGGTTGAATAAGGAAATGCCCACAGCCACACTCCAAAGCTAAACACTGGAGGCTATTTTAAGAGTAAACTTTATCTAGTATAGGATGTTCCAAAAGCATATATTGTGTAATGTTAAGGCATCCACAAACCTGTGGCCACGCAGTATTTTAAACGTAGGCTATATGTATTCCTTTACATTTATTTTTTCCGAACAGTGACGCACATATAATCAGATCATTGCACTTTGTGCATTGATCACTGAACTTTAGGTTAATATCAGGTAAACCAAAAACAACTTTTAATTTTAAGACTTAAGTTAGCACTGCTTTAAGTCTAAAGCTGCTTTAAACAATGTCTTTTGTTAAATAACATTAAATTAATTACTTTTGTCACTCTGAGTTGACTTTTAATGAGTGTTTGTGTAAGATTTTCCACATAGTGTTGTGAACCTTACCTGGCCTCTAGGTCTCTGTACTGAGCTTCTAACCCTCGATTGCTGCTCTTTAGCTGACTATGCTTGGCCAGTAGCTCTTCCAGCTCAGCCTCCTGCCTCTGCTGTAAAGCTGTCAGCCTCTCATGGTCACGTCTCAACGATTCATAACGCACTGCTGACTCTTCTTTCTCTTTCTGCCACACCTTAGACTCAGCCTCTAGAGTAGTGCAGCGTACCTCAGCCTCGCTGCACTGTGCCAACATTGAAGCTTTCTGGGAGCTTAGAAAAGACTGCTCTACCTAAGTGAGCAAGATGAACAACGATCAAGAGAAACAATAGAACAGTTATAGCAGGTTGATTTATCAGAAGGTTGTCGAATTAATTTATATAACAGCAGCACTGAAAATTGTGTAGGCTGTAATTCAGTGTATAGTTATGTGCTCACAACTTTTTGGGGTTTTATTACCATACAAATACTGTGTAAGTCTTCATTTGTAAGATACTGCAAGGGATTATATCCACTTAATGGGAATGATGTGGGTGTTGAAGACGTGTTGGGGAAATGATAGGAATTTGATGAGGTCATATTAGGTATATCATGGGGAAGTGACTGCCACCACACTGACAGTTCTCAGAGCGAGTATGCTTGGCATTCCAGGAAAAAAGGCTTTCAAACGCTATTAATGACAAGCACCCACGCAAGCACCTGTAGTTTGGTGTTGAGTTCCTGCAGTTTAGAGCAGCTCTCCTGCAGGCTGATGGAGTGACGTTGCAGCATGTCTAGCTGTTCTCGCAGTTGACTGCAAGCTGCTTGTGATTGGGCCAATTGTAACAGCAGTCCCTCTCTTTCCTTTTGCAGTACTACATTCTGAAAAATAACACAGGGACTGTGGTTACAACCCAACAGCAGAGAAGCTATCCTACGATTGAATAGTATTAAGATGGACTTTAAAAATAGGCAGTTATAACAAACATTATAATTGGGCTAAATATACTGCAAAAGACACAGAGCAACTGACTTTAAATCTCATTTATACAACTGGGTTAAAGACCTTGCTTAAGTACCCACTAGTTGCAGCTTGGTGGTCGTAGAACTGGAACTTACAACCTCCTGGTCAACAGTCCAACACCTGAACCACTGAGGTTAAATACCGCTTAAATTTAAGATAATAAATAAATTTATATATATATAAAATCCAGGCTGGCGTTGTGGTGTAGTGGCTTGAGGCACTGGCACATGCATTGTGACCCAGGTTCGACTCCAACTTGCAGCTTTACTGGTCCCACCCTCTCCCTGTTTTACCTCTGTCCTATTCTATCAAGAAGTCTATAAAATTCCCCCCGAAATAACTAAAATCTATGGTGTCTTAAAAGTCAAAGATATTACATTGTAATTAGCTGTTTATATGATTACTGCCATAATGGTGTAAGTGCTGAAATCAAATTATGATTGTGTTATTACTGTAAACGTAAAAGCAATTATAGGCAAAAACATAAACAAACCTCCTTCTCCAAACGTATTAGTTTCTCCCTGTCAGAGTGTTGGCTCTCACTTTTGAATGTAGATCTCAGTGCGTTTAGTTCTTCAGTGTTTTTTGTGTCCGCAGTAAAAGACGCAATGGCTACATGTCCTGTGATCTGATCCTCAGAGCTGAAGTGTGTCTCCTCATCTTTACTTTCTCTCTGCACTGGACTTTGTCTGTTAGACTTTAAATTTTCTGTTTTAGTGCCTGAAATGCAGGGAGAGGCAGTGACCTCTGACATGTCTCTGGCCTGCTCAGCTTGTAGTTGGGCGAGTTGTAGGGTGGCCATTTGAAGCTTGCCTTCCAACTTTTCAAGTGACTGGTTTAACTCAGAAACCTGAGTACTTAGCTTCTGGGAGTGTAGTCTCTCACTGGATAACTCCTAAAATGAAGAAAAATAAGAAATGTCTCTTTATACATCTATAGCAAAACATATTTCCACTACAAAAGCAAGTTAAATATTCAGCAGAAATGAGATGGGACCTGTGTCAATGTGGTGATCTGTATGCTGTTCTTAGCATTTTCTGTGTTTAGTTGTTGGTTCTCCTTCTTCAGTTCCTCTACTTGGATGCAGGTCTCTTTAAGCTGAGCACTAAGTTCCTGACACTCCCGTCTAAAGAAACATGAGTGAGAGGAAACTTGAACCTTTGTTTCTGCTGTACAATGGTGCAGTTAAGCTTAATTTATAAAAGTCCTTAATGAGCGAAAAGTTACAGTAGTTTGTGATTTTACAGCCCTTTGCCAAGATTGCTTTGAAACAGCCATTTGCAATTACCTACTTTATCATGTCTTAAACTTATGTGAGTCAGAGCTAAGTGACTGTTATAGTCTGGATCATTAAGGCTATATATATATATATATATATATATATATATATATATATATATCTATATATATTTTTTTTTTTTTTTTTTTTAGTAATAGTAATAGTAGAGCTACATTACTACAGGTCCACACCTGTGCTGAAGCTCCAGGCTGAAGGCCCTCTGAGTGCCGTGTTCCAGGGCAGATGCAGTGCTTTCCAGCTGCTGCCGGAGTCTGGCCATCTCACGCTCCTTCTGTCTATGCTCACGCCTTTGACTGTCCAGCTCAGATTGACACACTTCCTTTTCTTGTTCCAGTCGTGTGACCTCCTGCATAGCCTTATCCTGCCTTTTGACTAGAGCTTCAATCTCAAGGCCAGACTCCTTTATCTCAGCTTCCAGTTCCTCCTCTCTTCGACGGGCAGAGTCCAAGTTCCGTCCTAGACGCTCAAGCTCCGCTTTCAGAGTTTGATTGGTCAATTCGAGCTGATCACCCTTTAGAATGTCAAGAAATTATCGAAACTTAGTTTTCGAAACTAAAGTTTTCTTTAGAAATGATGTTAAACAGAAAACATTGACATAGTGGGAAAGAAATTGTCACTGCCTGTTGGATTAAGCTTCAATTGGCAACCTGATTTTTACTCATCTAATCTACCTTTAATAATTAAATCAACCTGCAATAAGATATAAAATAGGGATAATAAACACAGCTCCAATGACACCAATTAAAGTTTTATTGGTGTGCATTCTTACCCTGCGTACTGATGCCCTAAGAGAATCTATAGTGGCTTTAAGGGTTTCTCTCTCCCTCTCCAGTGCAGCTCTCTCTCCCTCTAGCTGGGGAATAACTGCAGCCTCCATCTTCTGCAGCTCTGCCTGACTGCGTAGACGCATCAGTTCCTCCTCTTGGTGCATGGATTCACACTGTAAAATCTAGCAAACAAACACAGCTGAGTACCTGCTGAAAAATATCTGAATCATAAGCTTAAATAGAATGCATCTTTAAAATTGGAGAACTGGCATTTTAATTTAACTTTCTTTTAACCTGCTGGTCTATTCTCATTTCAGACAGTTTCCTAGATTACCCACAATGCCATTCATCTCCCTGCTGATAGTGCTAGTGGGATTCAGCTGTTGCTTTATCACTTATCTGTGATGCAGCAGAGTCTGACCAACTCTCTCTGGGTTATATCTGTACACTCTAGATAAAATGATTAACTTCTAATATCCTGTCTGTTTTTGTTTTTATTTTCAGATGTTGGTTCTCTGCCCAGAACATTTTTAAAAATGTGCACAGAATTAATACTGTTATTAATGGTACCTCTATTTGTTTCCTGGCTTCAGTGAGGCCATCCGCTGCTTTCCTAAGTCGCTGGCTTTCAATTTCCAAAAAAGCCAGTTTTTGCTCTGTCTCCCAAGTCTTCTTTTTCTGCTCTCCCAGTTTGGAGTGCAGCTCTTGGACCAGATTCGCCTGTTGACCTGCGTCATCTACTGCCTGCTGCAGCTGAGTGGACAGAACGTACATCTCCCTGTGGAGCTTGTCCACCTCCATCTCCATCTTTCTCACATCTTCTTCTTCTTTTTCTGTTACAGATAATTGCTCATCCGATTTGCTAACCTCCTTTGGTGTCATGCTTTCAATTTTATTTTTTTCTATCCTTGTCCATTTTTCTCCTTCTGCTTCCCCTCTTTCTTTTGCCTCTATATCATTGTTAGTCTCCTCTTTTCTCTCTTTTAGGAAAACCTCCTCACCTTCTCCGTCCTCCCTCTGCGCTCTTATCAACTTCTCTTTTCTCTTCTCCCGTTTGTCCGCCTTCTCGTCTTTTCCAGTGTCTTTTCCTTCACATTCCCCTCTGGGGATCACTCTCTCTACTACTCCAGATGACCTCTCCCTCTGCTTTTCCTGGGTTTCGATTTTCTCCAGCTCGTCAAGACTTCTCTTCAAATTGGTATTTTCATTTTTCAGGTTCTGAAGCTGACGGTTGGAAAAAAAGAAATGAAAGAAAAGGAAAAACTCAGACATGGAGCTCCAAAGCAGCAGGTAATACAAACTCTGTAGTACGAGCATTCTGTTCATTGTTTGTCGAGTATGTGTTTGTGAAGTGTCTTACTTCTCTGAGGGTCTTCTGGTGCTCTTCATCCAGTTGTTTAAGTCTGTCTGTCTGTCTCTGAAGAGCCTCTGTTAGCTTAGGACAGTTTTTCTGCTGAGCCTAAGCAACACATTAAGGATTTTATTATCACCAAGAGAATGTAGAAAGTGGTCAAATTGGAATCAAAGCCAATTATGCATTTTCCACAGACGCTATCAAAGATCATCCACGGCTTTTATTGGTTTAGCAAAATCATTTTAGAAACACAATGAAAAATTACCCATTTCCCAGCTTAGATCAAAAAAGCAATTATCTTTTATTAGCTTTAGCTCATTATCTATCACAATAAAGACTCACACATGTGCATTAGCACCGTCAGACCTTTCCTGGCACAGACTTTAGGTGTGAGTTTTGTTTCTAAAATCCAGATCAAAGATCACAACTGGTGTACTGACAAATAAGGATGTTATGAAAATAAAGCTTAAACGTAACATTTATTTATCCATTACACATATTTTTGATCTTATTTTGCAAATGTTTTAAATTATGTGTGAGAAGTTTTTGGCTCGAGTGTTTAATCATGACATCGTCATCAGAGGCAAATGATTGCTGACAACCCTTAATTATAGCCTGCTCTGTAATTAAAAAGTTGTAATTCAAATGTCTGTCAAACAGTCAAGCGGGTGCTGATGTTTTAAATAAAACAGATGTTTTTCACTTAAATTCTTGTCAAAATTAATCATACAAATCAATCATTAATTCAGAGCTGATTTTATTTTATAAACTATTAAACCCATTACTAAATAAACTTGATAATATTTGAGAAAATAGAATTCAATTTTCCAAAATTTAGATTATGTTTTAGAGAATTTACAGATCATAAAATCATATTGTTTTATTCATTTCAACAAGGCTGTGATGTGACCCTACTTTTTGCTCAGCTTGCAGACACTCTAGTCGTCTCCTCAGTTCTGCATTTTCATTCTCAGCCCCCAGGAGCCTTAGTGAGGATGCCTCATTCACCTCTACACTAAGTGGCTTTAGGTCCCCTTCTAGACAGAATTAGGAAAAAAGGAAGAAAAGATTATAAAAGAGTCAATAAACCAAAATTTCCTGAATGTGAGAAAACATTTGTCCTGAAGTAACCACTTAATTAAAAAGTGGTCAGGTGACATGTGCTACACAATCACCATGATTCTCTGGGGTCTCCTGAAGCTCCTCATCAGATTCCAGCTCAGAGTAAAGGACATGAGAATAAGCCTCTCTTTCTGTGACATCAGCAAAATGAGATGAGCGCTTCAGATCCATCTGCAGGCTCATATTCATCTCCAGCAGCTCGTCGACCCTTTGCCTCTCCACATCCCGCTCCTATGCATAGACACACACATACTTGTACATACACACATAACTTCCTTCTTCCTACCGAAGCTATTAATTATGGGTGCCACTTATTTATTACTATATTTAACATTTCTATGCAGTAAACATCTGATTAAGGAGATCAGCAGCCACTTTCATACCGCCTCCATATCCATGAGTTTATGCCTGAGCAAAAGATTGTCTTTTTCCAGTTCCCGTAAGGCAGAACATCGGAGCCGTGCGTCATCAAGTTGCTCTTCCAGCAGGGCCTTGTTCTCTTGCAGTGAAGCGCAGTACTGCTGTTGTTCCTGTAGGGGACAGTAGAAAGACTCAATCACACTAGCTACCTAAATGACAGTCTATGTATTTTTTTTTAAGTAAAAAAAAAATAGGTTGATCATTAAAAATACATGAGCTTAGCATTTTTTGCCTTTTTTTTTTGCCAGGATTTATGTATTTCAAAAATGGCTAGTAAGACACCACAAATTCTTAGAAAACTAGAACTAAAACTATTCTCAGCAACAGATAAAAAATGCAAGTAATGGAAACTTAAAGTGATTGTAATTAGAGTACTTTGTTTGATGTGTTTACCTTCAGCTGAGTGCGATAGAGCTCCATGCTGCGCAGACGATGCATACAAGTCTTAAGCTCCATCTGTAGCTGTTCTGCTCGGTTTGCTCGCTCACGCAGACAGTCCACTTCATCTCGAAGATTCCGACTGACACGGACCTCACCCTGCAGTGCTCGGTTCTGGATTTAAAGAGTCAATGGTGAGAAAGTTACTTCAGGACTGAAAGCTTTATGTTTTGAGTAATTTCTGTGGTATAAAGTTAAAAAATTTATAATAGGAAAAAAAATAGCTTTCAGTGGTCAGAACATGAATAATGACAAAAATGTTTGTATTTAAGCATTACCTCACACTGCAGTTTTTTTAGTTCTTCTTCAATAGTTTGTATTTCCTGCTTGTAATCGATTAATTGATCTTCTTTATCTTCCCTAAAAAAAAATAGGACGTTAAGATCAGGATGTTACTTCATAACATTAAATCAGGGGGCCTGGTACATTCTTATAAACACAGCTTATAAACACAATCACTATGTAACAAAGCATAAAATATTTTTAACCTAAACTTGTGCACATCCATACACACTGATACACTTACAGCTCCTGTTTGAGTCTGCGTAGTTTGGCTTTGCTATCTACCAGTTGGGTGGACAATCCCTCAGGGGTGTTGTGCCAGGTGCCTGTAGGGGGTGCAGTGGAAGATGATACTGACTCACACTGCACACTCAGTTCTGCAATTCTCTGAAAATCACACAGCCAGAAAAAGGTTATCGATAAAGTAAAGCATGTCTGTTATATTATTCTAATAATAGGCTAAAAAACTGAGTTATACTGAACTGAATTATAATGACAGCTGGCTGTACACACACCTGAAATACAGCTGTAAATCTTTACAACAATAAAAAAAATGCCAGTTTAAACTAGACAGAACGTATAAGCGTATAATCTTTAAATATTTACCCCATACAAAAAAAAAAAAACACAACAGAAAGATAAAACTGATATTCTGATTGTTTATTAGTTATATATAAACCAATCAATCCCAGATTTTAAGGAATATCCCCTTCCTAGTAAACACTTGATATGAATCAATATGTAAATCTTAATATAATTCTACTTTGTCTATAAGTGTGCAGCCTAAGCATAAGACCTTTATTCATATTTAAGTTTCTTCCGATACCGTTTAGAGATTTTCCTTTATTTTATCTATGTTGAAGAAATTTGTCTGAACATAAATTACATTGTGAACCTGTACAATTTGTGTGTACAATCGAGGCTAGTCTGTGTAAAGGCAGTATATTTTTCCATCTTACTTCTAGTTGTGTGTCTCTCTGAGCCAGAAGGCTCTGAATCTGCCGAGCAAGGGAAACCAAGCAGTGTCTGTAATTCCAGCCTATCCAGTGAACACACGTCTCCATACTGCAGTGGCAGGACTGCATTCGGGTCCTGGGTCACCTTAAGCAAACAAAAGTAATATCTAATATAAAACATTATTGGAATAGTTACAGTCAGAAAATATAGCTAGCTTTTTCCAAAGGTTTCATCATTTTTATATATAGAGAGAAAAGCCATAAATAAATTCAAGTTGAGTTTGGAAAAGTCAGCTCTGTCTACAGAGAAAAGGAAAGAGACACAACGACGTTAAAAACCTTCAGATACTATATTTTTTACTGTTATTAATTTCTGGTGTTTTTTATTCATAAGTGAAGCTTTTTTTGTTATTTCAACATTATATATCTTCTTCCGTATATGCTGAAATAAAACAACATTTTCCAGGGCTATGGTGTTATATTAAAAACTGAGCTACAGAGAACAAAATAGACCTAAAGAATAAAAGCAAATGTACACAATTTAGATTAAGACACAAGCATACAAAGTTTTTATGTTAACATTTTATGTTAATATTTTTCAGGTTTAAACAGGTTAATACTGGCTGTTTTTCTGATAAATAATGTGCTTACTAAGCATGCAAAAAATATGGGCTCTGGCATGATAAAATCTGGTGTTATGGAAGACTGACCTCCTGTATACAGAGAGCGAGTTCTGCCTGTGTCTCGATGTAGAGTGATTGGATCTGCTGAATAAACGTTTGCTTTGTCTCACACTGGCCACAAAAACACAATAAGACATACACACCAACTCAGTTTATATGTTTTACCTATAAATTAACTGTAAGTTTTATAGATATAGATATAAAGGATATAGATATCTGTGCGTGTGTGTGTGTGTGTTTACCTGGACTGCACATCCCAATAACAGCAGCAACAACCTTCTTAGTTCATCTAAGGCACCCTCTGTTGACCAAGATTTAAATAAGAAGAAACGATAGAGATGTATATTTCTAATGCATATTACTTAGTCATTACTTGATACACCATACTATTATTCACTATATTTACTTACTTTACTGTAAAAAACAGACATGTGGGTAGCATGTAACAGAACACTTGGAACAGAACAGTTAGTGTGTTAGCTCACCTGTAAGGGGATCACGCCCCAAAACTGCTACATTCGGAAGGGGCATCAAAACCAGCTGTTGAAGATTTTCCTGAAGAAATTAAGGAAAGATCAGTATATCACATAATTTTCTTTTTTTTTAATGATATAATAATGTTGGCTCTTTCTTTCTGGCAAATGAAGCATGATTATCAGATATAGCCGCAAATAGAATGCTATTTTATTACAATTTTGTTTGCTAGCTCATAAATGTATAGGTGAATGAATTAAATGAATGTTTAGGTATATACATCAAGCTGTAAAATCAAGATGTTTTGTCACAGTTAGGTCAAGCTTGATCTGATTTTCGTTTGAAGAACTAATATTGTTTTTATAAAGATGCTTTTAAAGTAGTGCTTGTTTTTTACACTATATATTTGGGTGTGTCAACTACACATTTAAAAGCATAGACATACATGCTGCTGGCTGTTTTAGTCTATTTCCATCAACCACTTCACCCAGTCTCACCCAAACTGAAACAAATTGTGTATCATCTCATAGGCAAACAGAATTAAAGCTTAACCCTAAAATCGATCAATTTATGAAACTAATTTTCTAACTTCAGACTTCAAAAAAAGTATTCTGGTTCCTAAAAACTTATTACATAAAAACTTACACAAAACGTATATACTTATTTTAAATCCTGTGTAATAAACTTCAAACCAAGCTTGAGTTTACATTTACATTTGCAGTATTTGGCAGATGCCCTTATCCAGCGTGACTTACATTTATCTCATTTATACAACTGAGCAATTGAGGGTTAGGGGCAACAGTGGCAGCCCGGTACAACACCTAAACCACTGTACTACCACTTCCCACTTTAGTGGTGTTCTTGGGCTCACATGTCTACTTTTACAAAGAACGTTTGAGACTGTGCCAGTAGAATCACATTATAAAGGGTTTATTTAGAGACACTTTAAATATTTTTAATACTGTACACTGTGGGTCACAGTAACATAGAGTTTTGCACATTTGCCTCACACCTCTGGGGTTGATTACAGCATGTGTCATGGGGTTTATTGACATTTCTAATCGCATAGAGTGTGATTATGCCCAGAGATGGGTTAGCACTATGTCTGGAGTTGTACCCCAAGTCTCCTAAAATAGATTGCACCCAACCTTGTGTAGGATGAAGCGTTGGATGGAATAAACTGCACAGGCGAGTGATGACTAATATGGCTATGTGGTTAAACAGTTCATTTAGAGGAAGCTATGCTTCTCATGCATCTTTAATGTTTCTGCCTGTGCAGGATTAGCAAACCAACTTAAAATGTGTTAAACAATTCTTTTAAAAAGTGAAACAGAAGCCAGCACAAAAAGGAGAGAGAGAACGAGTGCAAAAAATGCTATTTCCGTTAAAATGACTATATGATATATTGCTTTTGCTGTTAAAAAACCTGAAACAAGAAGTGAAACTACTGGCAAACAAAAAATGGATGACTATTGTTTTTTTTGTGTTAAACTACATAAATATACGTTAGAACAACTGACCTTTATTAGAATTTTACGTTTTTATGTTTATGTTTAGTGCACAGTAATGCACATGTAACAGCAGGGAAATATACCAATACTGAATATTATATAATGTTACTATAACTTTACTAAGTACTTATAATCCAGATTTACTTTTAATGTCCACTTTGTTATTTGTTTTAATCATATTATACAACATATTTGCTCTAATCATCTAGAGGTACAGCTAACAGCAAAACCTTAACCTATATTATAGATTGCAATTTAAAATGCATGCATTTAAAATACATGTCAATCAGTTTTATGTATATTAGAGAAATCAATAGTCACAGTACATGATAAATTAAAAAAATTATACCAAATAATTCAACATAATCACAATCATCAGTACTCACAGATGAGTTAGTTTCACAGTTTTGTGTAATCTGGTACCTGATAATAAGACCTGAGGTGGCGGTTTAGGATGGAGAGATTTTGAACTCGGAGAATCTTGTCATCGTCAATGTTGTAATAGATCTGTTCTACCTTTGGATTAGAGTCGCTGGGGAATCCATATCGATACAGGGTTAGTGCTAATGACTGATGTGGTGTTACTTTTATGTTTCTTTAATCAGCATTAGTGTGACTGTAGGTCTTACATGATTCTCATGACTTCATTGAGGTAGACTCCATCAGTGAGTCGCAGGTACTGCCGAAGTGCATTATGAGAGTTGGAACTGACTTCCATATAGTCCTGGCCCACATCACCAACCATGTCCTCAAACAGATGCACCTTGTGGAAAGGTCACATGTTCTAATTATTTTATTATGATGTTGTTTTTAGAATTAGTATGTTCACTTTTAAAGTCTTGTAGACTTTAAGGTTGGTTCGTTTTGGCTTTAGTCATATAAAGGCATGCGTTAACCTTACTAAATATTACTCGTATACTACACTAAATGACTTCAAATGACAAACTTTAAGTTTGTGGGCACATTACCAGAACATATGTTTCCTTAAATGTTGCATTATTGTTTCACAGGCTGTTCTAGCATGACAATTTTTCTGTGCACAAATCCACTAAACTCCATAAAGACATATTGTGTTGAGTTGTCGTGAAAGAGAATTAAATGATATAAATGTTATAACAGGAGTAAGAGTGAGACTAAATCTCTAATAGAATGTTTGGAAATATATGTGGATGTGATGATCAGGTGTCCCAATAATTAGGTATAAATTATTATCATACTATAAATACTATTTGAACTTATAGGATTATAGGATAACAGATAGGATTGGTGCAAGTCAAGTTATTTGCATAAAATGGGGGAGGAGCGTTAATAATATACAAATTTAACAAATAAACATATGAGGAACAAATCTCACACCTCAATTCAGGTTGTAAAGATGTAAAGTTTTGAATGAGGCTGTACTTTACATTAAAATTATATATTTTTTAATCAAAATAAGTTACCCATTTTAACGTAACTTACCCATGTAACAAGGGCGCTTCTCATGAACTCTTCTAACGTTTCCGTGAAGTTAGCGTCCATCTTGATTATCTTATCAGGTGTCTGTTGGTTCCAGGTTTTTTTCTCATGTGCTTTACAAGTTATTTCATCTTTAACAAAATAAAACCCAACTAAATTTTGCCTAGTGATATAAAAGCGTTAGCTCATATTTTTCCCCTTGCCACTGCCCTTCTGCTTTTCTGTCATGATAGTGACACATTGTGTAACCACCCCGGAATCAGAAAGTGTTCTCTTACACCATGAGCGAGGAGGTTCCCCTCCTGAGAACTGTAAACACCGCAACTGTGCGTGTGTGTGTGTGTGCGTGTGTTTGCGTGTGTACGGAAAAAATGTAAGAAAAGTTCCAGACCTTTCAAAACACATCGGTAATTTTCATGTCTCCTGGTGAAAATTTCGTCAAATGTCCAACATGTCACTCAACATGTCACAATTCAGTCGGTAGGATGAGCGAGAACAGTCCTGGGCATCGTTACTCGACAGCGCCATCCCGTGGTCAGTGGTGTGCAAACGCTATAAGAAGGGTCACCTTGGCCCTGTCCAAAATTACCTTGTCTCAACACACCTGCCTGTAAGGAATGAAACTCTTCAGGCGGGGTTGGACCTGCCATCTGACAGACAAAGCATTTTCCCACATAGCCGACGTACTTTTTATCTCTGGTATTTATGATAAAATGCTTATCAACCTTATTTCTTCTGCTTAATTAATTGATGGCGCTGAGGTCTTTGCGATGGTGTAATGTATTTGCCAAGAAAGTATTTTTTTTCCAGACAGACCGGACCATAAGGTCCAGCGGATCATTGGTTCTTTTCTCAACTGACAAAGAGCTAAACCAATTACATCTTTAACCAACTCCAGCAAACCTTTAGCTGAAATGAATATTGAGCAACATTATGAAATAAATACATTTCTTTGACATTAGGCAGGACAGCTTTATATCCGTTTTTCCTCTTTCTTATTTTTTCCTATTCACTTAATATAAAGAACAATCAAATAGAGGCACAAAGCAGATACAAACTTATATATTTATCTGCATTACACATATTTTGCATTTGCTCTATAATTAACTCTTTACAGTCATACATAAAGCAGAAACGATGGGCTACAACAGCATGCAAAGTGGTTTTCTTGGCATTCCACTGTTATGTTAGTTTTTAATGAAATTGTAATTAATTTTTTTCCCGTGAAAAGTCAGAGTAATGATTTTAGTTTTATAGTTACACATGGTCTTAGTTGATGATATATTTCTAAAATGAATAATTAGAACATTGAAGAGGAAGGTTGTGTTTAGGGTTTCCTCATTTTCGTTCTTTTCACTGATAAACCCATTGGACACGTCCTTTAGCTGGAGGCCGTGTCTGCTTTCTCTGCTGACGCTGCTGCTGGTTCAGCTTCTGGGGGGGCAACCTCCACCTGACCCTGCTGAAACAACTTCATCACCTTCTCTTTAAACTCTTTGACTGTCTCCATTACACCTTTTTCCAAGATGTAGCCTTCGGTCTCGATTTCTACATTCTCCTGACCTTCCACAGCTTCCATGGAAGTCTGCAGGTACCGCAGGCCAGTCAACACAGTCATCTACAACAGATAGAAAGAACATGTGTGTTGAATAGTGACTAGCTTAAAAAAGAATATTTTTTAACATAATTCTTCTTCACTGTACCTGAATTAAAAACACAGCTAGTACTCCAGGCCCAATGGAGTTCATCAGACCCATGTAGTAGTTAACCAGAGCCTGCCGACAGCCACGATTGTACAGATTCAGCTCCTCACTCTGATACTCGTAGTTATAATGGGCTAAATTGTCTAAGAGATGATACTGAATGCAGGGCCTGGGGGAAGCTGGATTACAGCAACTGAACGGCACTCCGTCCATCAGGTAACGGCCATCCACATTACTTTTTATACGGCTAGACAAAAAAGCAAATAAAAACACAATGAGTTATAACAGATACACTATGTCCATAAATCTGGAACACCTTACCGGCACACCAGAACTAAAAGACGCAAACATAATAGATAAACACACTGAAACCCAGAACTCGTCATCTAACATTAGTGCCTGTGTTTTTTTTTTTTACTGCTATATGCTTATTCAATTAACTTCAATGTACAAAAATCTGTAACTATTTTAGGTGACTATTTTACATTGCTATAGAAACTGAAAAGTTTTTGGGTCACTGTTTGTGACTCCTGGATTACTGATAAAGTTCTAAATACATGTGAATAATTTAAATTAATTTATGCAATTACCTTTGTAAGGTTCGTTTTCCGGTTATTTATTAAATTAAAAGCAAGGATCTCACACTGCCAGCAACGCTTGTAGGAAACATCGTAATCAAATTTACACCATATTGTGCTTATTTTATTTTCACACCTTAAGTCTTTGTCCTTAAAACATTGCTAAGCATGTCTTTTTTCATCCTTAAATTTTTTAACTCACTCTTTTACTTCCTTCGAGGTGAAGTCCAGGTAGCGGTTGTTGACCCACTGCACTTCAAACCAGTCCCTGTAATTAGTGTTTCCACAGCACTGGAACTCGATCTGCAGATGGTCAATCGTCTCCTTCTGAAAGCACCGGCCTGGAGTGTCTGTGTCCTGTGTGATGAAGTACACTTAGCACACTTGTGCACTATGAGCATAAAAGAGCATAAGACATTAAGACTAGTCTTTTATCTAAAGAACACAGTTAATGGAGAATCTTATGTCCACTGTTAAACAACTAAAATGCTATTGATATTATATCAATAATTGATATTGATATTATATTATATAGTATATAGTATATATATTATACAGTTTACTAAATAATATTCAGAATTATTTTGGTTCATTATTTTTCTACAAAAATATAATTCAATGGACTTATTTTTAGCTGCCATCTTACACATCCAGCACACAGTACTTTTATACATTGAAAGTTAGTACTATTCAACCAATATCATGACAGAGGGATAGTTTGTGTAAATGTGATTTACTATTTTCAAGTAAAAAGAGTCATGTGAAAACTTAATTTATGCGTCCATGAGTGCATTCTTTCACCTTATAGAAACGGATGCCGTTCTTCAAGCCTACTTTGAGAGACTCCTCCAAGCTGGGCTGCAGGGCATAGCTTAATATCATAGCAACCAGTAGAAGAGATGTAAAGAAAAGCGAGAGACAGAAGAAAGGAGTGAGGATGTTTTTCCAGCGCGGAAACCGCGAGGCATCCAGCGAGTCCTGACACACTTTACCAGCACAGATGTTGATACCCACAGATGTCAGTCCAACCATTATGAGCAGGTTGGGCACAATATGGATGTCATTATTATGCATCACCTAGGAAGTATAGGGAAAATTAAAGATGGAATAAAAAATTTTGCAGATTTGACAGCCGTACCCTAAATGAAGTGCATTTGCAACAAAAACATACTGTGTAAAATGAATGATTAAACCCTAAGTTTTTTCTCGAAAAGGTCGAATCAAGAAATAGAAGGGAAAACTCATTTATCAAACACAATCATGGCCACCAAAGCTATTTTTTATATTTAACTCAAGATTTTTATCTTAAATGGCTTACATACTGTAGAAGAAACCTAAGATGCTTCTTTATTTTTAAAAGTCAATTTATATGTTGCCCTAATACAAAAAGGCCCATTTACATTTAAGATGTATATTTTCTAAACAAAATACATTATTAAAAGTTTAGACAAAATTTTACCTTCTTTCCTAAGATACAATTAACCAATAAAACAAATCGTTTATTAATGAATAATACAAATTAAATCTTAGCATAACAATTATTAAATACAACACAGCTAACTGACACACGGATGTGATTATATACTTTGAATTGTCGAAAGAAGTAGGTTAATAAAAGATTAGTACTTCAGCTCTGCGGAAAAGCTCTGTCTTAAGAAACACTCCCATGGCAAAGGTAATGGCTCCAGAGACCATAGCAACCCATGACAGCAGCCACAGACCCTGGGCCAACCGTACCCTCTTCTGGAAGGGAAACTTCATCTTGAGTAGTGCCATGCTGGAAAAAACAAAAACAGAGGATGACAATAAAATGCAAAAAAAAAAAAAAAAAAAAAAAAGGGAAAACTGACAAATTGACAAATTTGAGACAAATTTAACGGTGCTACGTAAATCATTTAAGATGGATTACAAATACAGAAGGGTTTTTTTTTTCAAGACTAGTTTACATGACTTTAAAGTTAAATATTCCTTGCATCTATCAAAGTACAAAAAAGTAATATTTAAGCCATTTAGAAATAATGGTCTTAATCAAAGCATTTTTTAACAACATGATCTGTTGGTTTAATGGATTTTTTTCTTGTTTTTCATAAAAATTATTTTAAAAATTGAAAGCACCACCCAACGTCTTTGTTTCTTTTAAAATTCAGAATATTTACGATTACCTTCAAATATTGATTAGCGTTCCTCAATGGGCCTGAAGACAGCACACTTCCTACAATGCAGCCATTTTGATAAGAACTTATAGGAATATGATATGAAGTATTATGCCTTGGGTGTCATAATCTCTTTTGCTCAAAGCCAATCCTATTAAACTGACCAATAGAAATAGCCAACAGAAGTACAGACCCTTGTAATCTAAATAAACCTGCCCTTGAACTACAAAGCGGTTTCTATCCTGCAGTGAAAGAAGCATAGTAGAAGTGATGAGAAAGGATTAAAATAATCAGGTAGAATGTTGCCAAAAAGTCTATTTTTAGGAGACAGAATGTGTTTAAAACCTTGTGCAAAAATAATTGTTTTCCTTCGAATGTGGGTGCAAGAATTCCACCACATATGTGTAACTAAATTATGCAACCAAGCTACACAACACAAATCACACAACAAAACAAGTTCAGAAAACAGTTTTTAATTTTTTTGTAACTTGCAAGAACCATAAAGAATTTTTCACCAAGTAAATAAAAACCAAAGCGTTTGCTCTAGATTAGGGGCTCCTATAGGGAATTTTAAAATGCCCCTTTAACTGCAAATGTCTTATTTAATTAAGCATTTATTGGAGTTTGAATCCTTCTAAATAAAATGAGTTAAATATAATTATCTAATAAAAACTCAATAATGACTTTTATAACAGACACATTTAAAAGTTGGACACTTTAGTTATGTGTTAATAATCTCTAAACCCACCATGACAAATTATATGCCATAATATGCCAAAGGATGGCAAACAGATACTTTTAAATACTATGTATGCTGTTAAATTAATTAGTATAAAATAAACTATAATACCTTTTTTATTTTAGGTTTCTTTTTTACAGGATAATATGTCAATAAACAAGTAAGTAAATAATGTATCTGTTTAATATTTTGTGTTTCAAGATTTGTACCGTTACAAAGGGTTATTTGTGGTCTCCAAATAGGCTTTTTTGGGGAGGCACACTAAGCTAAAATTATGTAAACCTGTATAAACACTTATTTTCTAATATATTGTTATCAAATTTGAACTTATGGTGTCAAATAATTCTATTCTTTGGCTAAAATCTCCCAGATTTAGACATCTGCATGCTTCTGTTTCCAAAAAAAAATTCAGTCTCTTTTAAGACCTATTACTTAATCAGTAATCTACTGAATCTACTGAAGTCCTAGGGTTATTTTGACTGTTTAGTAACAAATCGCAAAGTGACATCTTTCATTACAGACCAAACCCATGCATATACTGCAGATGTTTTAAGAACAGCATTTAATTTACTTTGGGTATTCCTGTTTTAGGTGTTTTAGCCACTGGGTGCAGAAAAGAAGAGGTTGTAAGAAGCGAAGCAACAAGGCATGAAAGAAGCAATATTAAAAAAAAGTTAAACAAGGGCATAATACATACATTAAAATGTTTTGTTTTTAATATTTTTAACTTGTTCATGATTTATATTTAAAACCAATTTTCTAGTATAAATCTGTAAGGTAAATCATTGTAAACACAGTAAACTAATGCTGGATTATTATAGTATGTTCAGACTATCAGTGAAATGAAAACCTGCCCTATCTCTCCAGGCTATATTAATGAGGCAGAACTTCACCAGGCCTTGAAGCCAGCATGCCGCCGAAATGTATTTTTGTCTCTGAGCCATAAACACTGCCTTGTGACCTTGGGGGGGGACGAAGATTCTGTCTTAGAAAACAGGAGGTCACTTGTATTCGCCTTAATTAATCCATGCAGGGGGCTTGATTTTCTGACCATGGTAAAAATTCTGCCACATGCTCATGTCTGCCAGCTAAATCTCCTTGTGTCGTCTCCCTGTCCCTTTTTTTCTTGTAGATGATTCAGTGTCCTTAAGTCACAAGTTTCTATCTGATTTGTCAGCGACCACTTGACTACATGATGAGGAGGAGAATAATAGGTCCTTCACATCATCTTCATAGTCAAAATGCCTATCCGAAAGCTGTTAATTAAAAGAAGAAATTTAAAAGTGAATAAACAGGGCGTGTTTCAATCGATAATGAGCAGTAATAAATAACAATCATGTTGTTTTCAAATACATATTTTTTTTAATGTAGACATTTGTGTGGTTTTATCTCACCACTGACTGAAGTTGTTGCTCCAGGACAGCGTTTGCCTGCTGACAGTTTGTGTAGTTCTCTTCAAGCCTGTAAGAAACCAACAATTTACTAATCCAGGCATGTACTGTACTTAACTGTAAATGCACTTAACTGTACATCGCAAAACTGAATTCAACAACTAAAAGTATATTTATTTCCGATTACTGATTACAAACTGAATTAATGATTAGATAGACTTGTTCTAATAGAAGACTTTTTTTCTTTACATTAGAATAAAAAAAACAATTATCTGCATAAAAAATCGGGAGTAATAGATTTTATATAGAAAATAGTTAAAATATTTAATCTTGATTTAAAATCTACAAATATCCTATAACATTGTTTTTGCCATGTACAATGTTATTTTAAATGCAGTTTTTCCACATAGATAAATGTTAACTGAATGTGATAATAATTGTATATTACAATTGGTATTTTCACACCTATATATATATATATATATAGAATATATATATATATATATATATATATATTTTTTTTTTTTTTTTTTTTTTTTTTTTTTTTTTAGAATATTGACACTTTTATCCTATTGACTGTTTTTCTTAATGTATTTGTTGTAAATCTATTGTAACTACCAAACTCCAGTCATGTGAGGTCTAAAGACAGATGCTGACTTTTCTGATCCTTTTCTTATCACTAATTCTAAACTAAATTTCAGATATTGTTTATTATTTACTTCTTTTTGGGGGGTTTCTTTCTTGGATGCAAACTCTTGCATTAGGAATAATTCATTTACAACACATAAGAACAACATATGTCTAATCTGAAATCAGTGCTTTTTGTTAAAGAAATAATACACGTAAATATCATATTCAACACTCGGCTGTAATATTAAAAGAGCATTACAAAATTATTTACACAACAGATCTTGTGACCATTAACCCTTACTTCTTGCATTTTTCGGTAATACTGCTCAATTCTGTCCTGATACACTGAAGCTCTGCCTTTACATTTGCGATGCACAACATTATCTGCAACAGATTCTGATGCAGGTCCTTGTTGTCCTGTTCCAGATATCTGCAAGGCATCATGGGAGTTTTGTTAGAGTCATAATACCACAAACATATTATTTCACATTCTTATCTGCTCAGGGTTTACAATTATTTTTATTTATTGTAAACATATTTGCATGAACCCACAAACAATCGACAGTGTTATGGAACTGCTGCTGATCTAATGTACCTTGGCCATAGAAACCATGGCAGGAAAGATCAATTGTGTTTGCAGTTAGCTGGAAGGCAGAATGTAGAATAGGCGACGCCCAACAGATATCAAAATAAAGGAAAATCAATAGTGTGAAATAGTGGAGCAGATAAGGGAAAAAATACTCACTCGGCTCTGTCCAGGCTACTCACTGAATCCTGAGCATGAAGGGCAGATAGGCATGGAGGGGAAAGATAAACAAAAAATTGATTTTTAAAGTCAAATGCATCCAGATAGTTTGTTAATAAATAGTGATACACCAAACCTGGACTAATGAACAATCTTTTTTTGAAGACATTTTTAGGAAAAAGGGGCATGCTGCCCAAATGAATAATAAATAAATGCAAATAAAAGTATAATATTTATTGTTCCACGATCACATCTCATTTTAAACAGACAAAACAAGGATATAGAAGGACAAACTAGAAATAAGGGTTATAGCCACATTAATGCCTGTTAAAACACCTGGGTAGATAAAAATGCTTGCACAGAAACATGTATTGGATTAGCAGGTACGCCAAATTATATGTTTATATATGTATGTACAGTATATGCAAAATAATTATTATTGATATACTAAATAATTTATACTGTATAGCAGGGGTCACCAGTCTCAGTTCTGGAGGGTCGGTGTCCTGGAGAGTTTATCTCTAACTTGCCTCGACACACCTGTTTGTAAGTTTCAAGTTTACAGAGCAAAGCCTTAATAAGCTAATAGTTTAGATGTGTTTAATTAGGGTTGGAGCTAAACTCTGCAGAACCAAGTTTGGTAGCCCCTACCGTATAGTATCCTTATTTTAAACTTACCCTGTGTGATTGCTTGGATTGTCTTCTATAACTTGGGTCTCCATCCTTATTAATATTCTCCAGGTTGGGGTCAGTTACTCTGAAGGTTTTTTTCGGAAACTCCATCCCCATATCCAGTCCAGCAGGCAAGGATGCAACTTTGTGCTTAGTTTTGAGCCCCCTAGATATATCATAACCATCTTTATAATCCTGTTTACCTTTAGTGTGAAAGTGCTTCTCCTGCAAAATGGATTCAGGACTGGTGCTGTTACATTTATTAGGGAACTGCATATATTTTTCTTGGTGGTTTTTGTGTAAAGTGGTTTTAGAATTCTGAGAAGTAAAGTGTTGCTTCTCTTGACGGCACCGGTGCTGATGCTGATGTGGAACACCAGAAGAGCTGGCAGATTTACATTTTTGTTTACTGGAATCTGTTCTTTCTTTTACATTTTTAGATTTTACAGGCTGGACATTTTGCTGTTTGGGTAATTTCTGAAAATCTACCGGTCTCTGGTTAAATGCTTTAGCAGACTGTTTTCGGTTTTCGTTGGCCAACTTGTGAGATGTCATCGCGATAGAGGGATTGATTCTGAAAGAGCTGAGTTTTGAAGGACTGATAACCTGCCTAGTTATCTCATCCAGAAAAGCAGAGAACTCAATCTTCTCTTTTACAAAGTTTTTCCTCAGTGCCTCCTTAGAACTCTGTTTATGTGGGCTAGTGGTTTGTTCCCTAGTGGACAGTGCTTCCATTGACTTGACTTTCTGAAAGATTCTATGCTTCTGCCTTTTATCTTTGTTTTTAAGAATTCCTTTGCTTGGCAGCTGAATAGATGAGACAGCCCTTTGAGGTTTTGCCATGTTTATTGTTGCAGCAGCCTTATCCCTGACAGTATCGGTTTGTATGAGACTGGTGGTCTTGTAAAGTTGGTTGCGCTCAAATGAGTGGGGTCTCCCATGCCCCCTAGTACTGCAACCTTGTGTTATGCTTTGAAGAAGCCCCTCTTCACTTTTGCTCTGGCAACTGTATAGTGGTGATTTCTTCAGTCCCAGCTCTGAAACCTGTTGCTGTGATCCAAAATAGCCAAAATGCTGTTGTTTCTGTTGATGATGGTGAATATAACATTCTGAGTTACTCAGCTTAAAATCTGCGTTCATTGATGCCTCATCTTGAAAAATCCTGGCTTCTGGAAGATTGGAACAGGACACAGAATGCTGGGGTTTGTTCAGCAGTAAATGCCACTCACTGTCCAAACTGGACTCTGAAAAGCAAGATGCAGAAGAAGAGGAGGAAGTAGAAGAGTGGATGTATACCGAGGCCCTAGAAAGGGTGTTATGGTCTGTGTCTTTAAAATTTTGATGAAAATCTGTCCGAATTTCAGAATCATAGTTGTTCCTGTAAGATATATATTAAAGTGTGACTTGCCTTTTGAAGAAAAATAATGGTTAATAATGGCTAATTTGCAATAAGTATAAGACTGACAAGTTACTTTTTTTATACAAAAAAAACATGTACATACCCAGATGACACTCTGAAGTTGTGTTGGTTGATGTGATGATCTGGAACATCCTGATGAGATAAAATATCATTTTTCTGTAGTTTACATTCATCTTTTGATGTTTTCTGAATTGGAATGAAATTATTTTCCAAATGTTTCTTCATTTCAAAAAATCAACTAGTAATTGAATCACAAAATAATTAAAGTTTTTACAGCATGCTATACACTGATGTCACTCATATAAACCTATATAAACAGTCTAAATGTTTACTTTTAAAGCCTAATTCCTATAGCAGTATCTTTCAGTGCATGGAAACAATCCCTGCCCAAGTTGAATCTCATATGTAAAAGAACTAATATAGCACTCAGTTGCTGTGAAACTGTGATGACCTTATGCTTCACTGAACCTAATTACTTGTGTAATGCATTACACAATCGACTTTGTAGACAGACAACTGGAACAAAATTGATCAGGCTTCAGAGCAAAAAAAGGTTTTACATTTTTTGCTTATTTAAATAAGCATATGTAACAGTAAGGATTTTTGTAAACATTGCGTTTTTAAAGCTAAGGGAAATTTGACACAAGTTTATTGTTTGCGTAGATGTGCCTGCCAGACAATATCTTCTGTTGTTTCTATGGCACTAAAAATGTATACAAATTTGTGGTAAATCATTGTGCATTGTTTAAAACCACGGTCCCCGAGGCCAGAGACAGCAAAGGATTTTGCTCTATCCCAAAGTGGACCACGTAGTGCCCTAAAGAATTTTTGCACGTCCTAATTTTGCCAATGTGGTTCATGTTCTTGATACCAGTATCTTTTATTCTGTACCTGGGACAACAACTGCGCAAGCCAATCAATGTTTATAATGTCATCTTTGTGCGTCGTTCTGCTGCCGATACTGCCAAAGTTAAAAAAAAAAGGTTCCACCAAATAAAAAAGAACAAAAAAACAACAACTGCAAAATCCTCTCTATCCAAACATTACAAGTTACAAATTGAGACCAACAAAGTTTTCACATTTTCTAATTTACAGTCGTTCTACAGCTAATGACCATAAAAGAAATATTTTAATTTTTAGATTAGCATTTTTCCACCTTCATGTGACATTGCTGAGCTGATAGTGTTTGAGTGACAGCTAGATTTATTTAGGGTTATTGATTTTATTTTATAATAGTAAAAAGAAAAGAGAAGTACACTGTACTGTGATGTGTCAACATCCATTCAAATCACTATCAAAGGTACCACACACACACATTTAGCAAGGACAAGGGCAAGCGGGTGTAGGATGTTACTTTAAATTTGAAACAAAATCTGTATTTTTGCACTCCATAATAGTCTTTCTTTAATTAAATAATCAAACCACTGGATGTATTGAATTGATTTACATTTCAGTATTGGTGTCTTTTTGTCCAGAAATGACACACTGCATGTTTCTGGTTCTGTTGTGTTGCTTAGTTTGGCACTAAATTAAATTGCAAAATAAAATTGTTGCTTGAGTCTCAAGCAGGATTTGGTGAAGGTTTATAGTTCCATGCTTACTATTTTTAAAGAGTTTTTATACATATAGAAATATGGAAAATATAATTAAGTAAATTACAAAAGTCAAACTACAAAACAGTTATGGGTAAAAAAGGGAATTCAAGTTTACAACAAGAGGGAAAAGTATATGAACACTATCTTCATCTGTAAAAGTAAATTTTAAGATTTTCTTTTCAATTTGTTTACGATATTTCTGATTCCTAAAGGAATACGACTGATCGCCCTATATAGTTTTGGTACGTGCAAAAAAACATAAAGTCTCCAATGCTGATCATTTTTTTTTATCTGTTTCTATATTATAATTTTTTTTATTTAAACCAAAATCCTATAAGATCAAGTATTAAATCTAATCCAACAAACTCCACAAACCTTATTGATGGCGTTCACATCTGTAATTTAGAGTGTGAGGACATCTACTGGGCATTTGTGATAGAACTTTATGCCAGAATGTATTGAATTAGAAAATTTTTAATTTTCAAGTGGTCTTGGTCTAAAAACAATTTTTTTAAAAACCACAGTACAGTCTTGTATGGTTATAGTACAGTGACTGATGCAACATAATACAGAGCATCAAAACACAGTAGAGGTATAGTATACATTAACAGTATCTTATGGCAGAGCGTTGTAGAGCACAAGAATCTGTGGTAATGTAAAGATTACAACATATTGAAATGGAATAATGTAGTATGGTATACGAGTACAGTGTAGTTTACTAAAGTGTAGCAATTTATAGCAAAGGAGAGTAAAAGTCTGTAGGTTTTGCCTACAATAAGGAGAAAATTGATCCCCTGCTGATTTTGTATGTTTAGCCACTGACAAAGAAATTATCAATTCCTAGCACCTCCAAGCCACGACTGTTGGGCCCCTGAGCAAGGCCCTTAACCCCCAATTGCTCAGTTGTATAAAAGAGATAAATGTAAGTCGCTCTGGATAGGGGCATCTGCCAAATGCTGTAAATGTAAATGTACATTATCCCCACCTGGGTATTGCAGTGACTATTAATGGAAGTGTCATTCAAAAATGTGTAAATGTGTTATGGTGCAGATAGTAAAGTAGAAAAATTGTAATAAACTTTTCATAATGCTATGATGTAAACAAGAGTATGAAAGGGCTGATAGTAGAGCACTTATTCCTTAGGGGGGATGCGGAGACACTTCTTGTTTCTGATGTATCACCACAATTTTTCCATTTGTTAATTGATTGTGAAAGAAGTCTCTGGTGCTTTAAACTCTGACTTTTTTCACACAAATGTTTTATGGCATGTTTTATGTAGATTAAGATGTTTTCCATGCAAGTAAAGAAACAAATTAAAGTAGTTAATAATATTATAAGTGCCTGAGCCACCAGTGGTGCAAGGCCCTAATATTTACATTTACAGCATTTGGCAGATGCCCTTATCCAGAGCACATTACATTTATCTTAAGTATAAGTATATTCAATTCATTGTCATTGTGCAAGGTACATGTACAGAGCCAATGAAATGCATTTTTTCACATATCCCATCTTAGTAAGTTGGGGTCAGAGCACAGGGTCAGCTATGATACAGCGCCCCTGGAGCAGGAGGGGTTAAGGGTCTTGCTCAAGGACCCAACAGTGGTTGACTTGCCGGAGGTGGGGCTTGAACCCAGGTGTTTCTGGTCTTCAGATTAACAACTCAGCACCTTAACCATTTGAGCCACCCTGCCCCCAACTGAGCAATTAGGGGTTAAAGGCCTTGCTCAGGGGCCCAGCAGTGGTAGCTTGGTGGAGCTGGAAATATTTTCGAAGGATTTTTATTTTCAAGGTTATGCATTTACATGTTAAAATCTGCGGCCATTTTGTTTTTTTTACTTTGCATGAATAGTCAGCAGAACGTTGCACAGTGATGACATTAAACATTGTTGTTGTTCCAGGTACATCGTAAAAGATACTGGTCTCAAGACAATAACCACTTGCCAAAATCCAGTGGCAAAGCTAGGGGGCATCTGGGGGTGCCAAATTGATGTTACATAATTATAAATGAATTTCATTATGAAATGTTTTTCCTAATGATATGTATAAATTACTATTGTTGCCTTAATTATTTAACTTTCTTTATCCTTCTCACACCGTAACAATATGCCACGAAGTTTTTCATGTTTTAAAACCCCCAAATTTCCAAGAAAGCATGACGGACCCCCTTTTGGCTCACACTTTTTCACGAGGGTACAATAAGGGGGCGAAAACTGACTTTGTCACCGGGCGCTGAAAACCCTAGCTAGCAAAATCAGGACGTATGTAATCCTTACGTAATGTTATGCCTTTACCATAATGCTTACATATATGCTTTCTGCATATATTGAAGTTATGTAAATGTAAAAACTAGAACACTTGAGATATCGAAACTAGACACTACCTTCACTTACTTTCAGTCAATAAACATTCTTCTGTATTTAAAGGTGTGTCCCATTTTGTGTCCCTATTCCGGGAAAAAAAGGTGTAAATGGCCAGTAATCAACCTCCTGACGTGATTACCTCACTGAAATATTTAAATGCTGATGTACAAACTATGTTAACAGGCTCAAACTATTTTGCCCTTTGTTTGCATATTTACACATACCCCACATTTCCCTATTTTCCCCACTCAACGTAATTAAACACAGACAACCTAATTACATGTCATTTTGATATGGGGAATCATATGATTATGGGAAAAACATATTTACACTGTAATTATATTGTTCAGGTCATCAGTCAGACTACAATTTCCAAAAAAATGGTCAAGCCCCAAGTCACATGTTCTATAGTTATGTCTACTACGCTGGATTGGTTAAATAGCTTACTAAAGAACACAGGCAAATTAATACCAGAAATAAACATAAAAGATTTCAGGCTTTCACTGTTGTGATTCTACCCATGTCTACCCAGTGACTGGTGTGAGAGATTACTAGTGCTAAGTAAAAGTGTTCTGATTGTTTTATATATATTTTTTGGGCTCGGGTTTTTATTTCTACAAATTATTACAAATAAACTTATTCTTGTAGAAAAAATGTCTTTGCTTCCAGGTAAAATATATATTATATAATATATATTTTGTATAAAGATGATTCAATGAATCGACTCACTCACAATGAATCGAACTCAGAGTCGCCCCGAAATTCTGTTGACACGAGGTAATCGTGACACCCACCCCCACGGCAATACTGATCTAAAAACAGAGCTACGTGTCGTATGTGACAAAATCTGACGTGGCCAAACAACTCAGAAAAACAGATCCAAAGAATATGTTGTGTACACTCAGTAACCTAATGCTAAAACATTAACATTTTGTACAGTCTATTTCATATGTCATCATGTGTTTAGGTTAGTTCTGCAACTCCTGAATAGTTCTGGGGTAATTTATACTAGAAGCCAGGCTTTTCCAATAACAATATAAACAGAACTCAATAATGATCCTTAGTAAAGAATCGTTTATTTCTTTAATACTGATTTTGCCAGATCATTCTACTTCTTTCTGGGCTAAAGCAGAAACATACAGAATGAGCCAGCAACTTAATCTGGGCATGCGCGCTGATTCACTGCGGTAAAGGGCTAAGTAGATCCAGTTACTGAAACTGGTTTAAACCGGAGTGATCTTGTTTACTCTGGAGATTCGAGCTTCGAGATATTCATCCGCGTTGCGCCTGTGACGCTTGTGTTTTTTTTTAAACTGGCGTCGACAGTTTGAGTCATTGATTAGTCATATTAGATTCACAACATTTTATTTTAACTGTGTTAGGGCAAAAATACCTTATTTTCTAAATATTAAATTCTGATATATAGATATATAGAGAAAAAATGAATATATTGAAAACTATTGAAATATCAGCAATAGGAAATAATGTTTGATAAACCTATATTAAACAGTTTAATTGTGAACAAAAGAACAGTATACTATAACTATGCCACTAAACTATAACAGTCATCTACGTCATATATATGTTTAAAAGAAATAATTATATACCTATAAGGGTTTTTGTTACAATCTTATTTAGCCACATAAGCGTCGCAGTGGAACTATTTTTTTGCAACAGCGCGGAGGTGTAATTTCATGACCTACCGAGTTCCATTGGTATATATGGAAGTGCGACAGCAGTTGTATGCTACTTTGGGGGTGGTGCGAGCGTTGTGAGGTCTGGTTGCGCTGGTGATGTGAATTCAGCTGGTCTGCCTATTTTTTTTTTTCCACTTTTGATTTAGTTGTGTATTTTAGCTAAGCTTGTTGTTCAGAACTTTGTTTTTCTACACGTACAATCGTAGTCGGAACGTGTTAATTGTTTATTTTCAACGAAAAGGCAAGTTAACTAACGTCGTTTGTATAAATAAATAAATAACAAATTTAAACGTAGTTTTTGTATCATATTGTGTATATAGTTTTTTTTTTAAACGTTACATCGGTCTTTTGTTATTAAACGCTTAAACTAAGCCTTTTTTTTGCGGTTCGTATGTAATCATCGAACGTTTATATCACTGACAAGAAAGGTGTTCTGATAATGCCAGCAAACGGAAAGCTTTATATGAGTCCTAGTACTATTGTAGGCATAACATGATTCTGGCCATGGAAAGGAAATTTCCAGTACAAAGGACAGACAACTAGGTTTTTCGCGTAAACAAAATGGCGCAGCTGTTAAAACAAAATGGCCGCTGCTAATGACGCGCTTTTTTTTCTTTTGTCTTATTAATTGCCTAATGCGCAAAAAAAAATATGGTTTTTACCCGATTACTTTTTCCACCCAAGTCATTTGTAACGGCTAATGAGGTGGCTTTAGACCGGTATTTCAAGTTTGTTAATGCTGTGGTATTTTTATCCTTGCTAACGTGGGCGTTAACGTTATTTTTTTTTCTTTCTTTTTTAAATGAGCAATAATAGTTTAAAGAATTCGATTTTTTCCCCCTTTTTGACGCCATAAACTACTGTTCCAGTCCCGTTGGAATTTTTGTGTCGATTGGTGGCTTCAAGTTTTTTTTTGTTGTTGTTTGGACTGAGTTTATATTAAGGACTTAGCTATTTAGCTGTTACTACGACAAGAAGATATCGGGATCAAGGGGCGTGATGAGGACCAGGGAAGGATCAGGAAGTGCGAGCTCAGGCTGGTTCGGAGAGAAGAAGAGGCGAGGCAAATGGGCAAGAAAAGCAAGCGAGGTGGTGGTCCAGAGGGAAAGAGGGATCAAGACAGAGTAGCGACAGCACCACAGGTGGCCACAAGAGGGAGCACAGCCGATCTAGAACAGACGAACCCACAGGCAGAGGGAGGGAGAGAAATTGGCAGGGCCATCTACATAGTGTCTTAAAGTCTTTAGAGAGGAGTTTGGTTTGTATAAAGGGTATAGGTATCTGTACACTTATCTAATTCCCCTATTCGTTTTTTTTATAGAATGCACTTGCTCGCAAAGCTTTGTTCTTTCTTTTCAGAAATGGTGTAGGAATGTGTGAAATTCGACATCAGTGTGTGAGCCTCCCTGTTGTTTCTCAAGTCGGGTTGCTGCATTGAGTTCCTGTAATCACGGATGCCCCTGCGCAACGTTCAGCTATAGTCTACCCAGAGGAAAGGCGTCTCTGTTTCTGTCCTACTTGCAATCCATTAGGTCTGGCCAACGGTGAAAGCTACATGAGAAGTTGTTGGGAGTTAAAGGTCTTCTGCGTCACTACACCTTCTGTTACTCCAATCGCTAAAGGGTTCCTCGTGTATTCGGTGCTGCGGTCTCTGTGTAACGTTTTATGGTAAACGTGCTCCAAGTTTTTTTTGCATGACTTTAAAAGCCTGGAAAGCGTTAATTTAAAGGGAGTAACTATTCCCTTTTTGAACCACATTGTAGACTGCAAATGCAGTTTATAGCCACTGTTCTAGTATTGACCCTTTACGGCATCTTTTAGGGAATTGGGGCGGGGCAACTGCTTTTGAGTCTTTTTTCCCACAGGCCAAATCTCAAAGCCTTAGCGTGAAGGGCGTCCTTTGCTGTAACGCACCCAGTGTTCTAAGCTTGTATGCAACAAAGTAATGATGTAAGGACACGTGACTCTTCTACTTTGGTTGGATTTAGAGAAAGGTATCTGTTGGCCTTTGTCTTTCTTGTACCATCAGTGTCAAGAAAAGTATACATTTATTTCTCAATTTTATTTGGGGATATTTTAGGGGCAGGGTGGGGGAGGGTGTTAACCGAAATCTCTTCCTAGCCTTTGCAGCTTTACAGAGTGGCTTAGTTAGAGAACTGAAAACACATGGTGGTGGAGACTGCAGTCTGTGACTGACCATTGAAAGCAGCTAGTCCAAGGCATGGGATGGAGGAGGAACTCCAAAGGCTTCAAAGAAATACAAGTAGTATCGTAAGATGGCACATTAACAGGGTTGTGTTGAATCTGTACCTATTTCGTTTATGGATTGAGTCGTTGGGGTTTGGGGACTGCTTTTATTGTGACTCTTCCAGATTTAGTGACCCAGCCCCTCAAAATTGGTGGCTCATCGTCTAGTTTTAACCCCACGAGGAGCAAAGCTGCTGAATCTCAACGTGATTTTAACCTGTTCAAATGGCAAGTAATTGGTATTTTTTTGTAACTGAAAATTAATTCATTTTATGATTGTTTGTGGTGTTTAAATGGGTGGGGATGGCCGTAGGTGTTTCTCCCCTTTTTCCCCCTAGTGTTCTGTATCCAAGTGCTTTCATGCGCAAGATTTCCTGAAGATCACACTAACACATAGTGTATCAAGGTTTGCTTTTGCATTCATCAGTCTTTATTGGCTATGCAATGTCTTAATTTCACACATGTTAACATTCATTGTACTTGGTAAATTTTTTTTTTGTGTGTGAATGCTTGGATTCTGTAATACTTTTTGGTTAATAAATTTATAGTATTGCGATTGACACACTAGTATGCATTTTTTTTCTTGGTGTTTTGGGAGAGTGGGGGGCTTGTTTTGGGGTATTTCTTGTGCTTTTTCAGGTGAGAATGTTGAGCTTGGCACTTTAGATCACAGGATGGTTCCAGGGCTTGATGGCAACGCTTTTCAAGGTCGGAAAAGGAAAGCAGCAAAAAAAATCCAGTCCAACCGCTTTATGGAAAGCCCACGTGAAAAGGCAAAACTGTCCAAATTCAGTTTACTGAATTCTGTTTAATGTAACCAAATGTATATAAAGATTTTGATTGATATGGCCTAGCTTGTTTTTATATATATAAAAAAAAACTTTGTTGCAAGCATTTCAAAATATTTTGAATGCTATGTAAGGGGTGGGCATGGGGGTCTCCTTGTTCGCCTTTTGGTCTTTCAGAACCATAAAGCCCTTGAAGACTGCCATCTATCCAGGAAATAACATCCAGGATTCAACTGATCCCTTAATTTCCAGCAGGCGGAATGACTAACTAAGGCAACTCGTTAAGTTACTTGACAATTTCTGTGCAACTGTACGGATGTTAAACTACCGAAAGCTTTGCAAATGCAGAGCAAATTACTAAGCTGTTGTGCAACTGCACTGCAGACCCCAAATTTAGAGTGGCTGACTTGAGCTGTGCAACTGTGCAGCTCAAATTGGTTAATAAATGCATTTGACCATAGTATCAGAATCAAGTGTTGTCTGGGAGGAGGGGGCGGGGTCCCTACTTCTGTTTTGTTTGGGTTTTTTTTTTTTTCCTGCAGAAATCTTAGCTGCCTGACACATACTAGACATCATAAGGACATGACGCATGTAAAATCAGGTGTCTGCTAACTTTTAAAACTTCTAAGCTTAACATTGATTCTTACACTCTTATGGTAACTCGAATACCTTTTGTCTTAGTTTTTTTTCAATCAGTAGAAATGTTTGTGTAGAAGCTTTTTTTGTTCCAGATCACTCATCTGTCAACTTGATTCATAACTGCATCTGAATGCCTTGCTGTCTGTGGAAGCTGGCTGTGGTCAATGAGTGTCCTCACTGAGTGGTGATCCTACCTTTTTGTCTGCTTAAGCGCTTAGTCCAAACCTCTGAAGGCTTCAGTCAACGTTCTCTGCGTGCTGTTCGTGTGCGCGTCTCCCTGTTTTGTTTTTCCTACCTCCATTTTCTCAGGTTAATTTTGTGTAGGGGCAAAATTTGTCTTGAGTGTGCCGTCTTGGACAGCCCTAACTTTGATGGAGCGCTGGAATATCCAGTCATTCTCTGATCAACCTAAGGCTTGTCTTGCTGCTATTTGAGCAACACTCTGCTGCTACCTGATCATGGAGTTAAGTAAACATGGTTCCCTCCTTTGGTATGTGTAGTTTTAATTTGTAATTGCATGTAAACCAGCTTTGCACTACAAACATTTCATACAAATTTCAATGCTACCTGGGTGGTTTTAACTGAAAGTGTAGTTTTGGGGTGGTGAAGGGGAGGGGCAACCTTTTCTCTTTTTATTTTCGCAGATACACCATCTTGGCGCTACTAATTTTGCAATTTGTCCTGTAATGTTGCGTGGATGGATGTGTGACCTCTGAGGCTGTCTGCAGTTGTTGTAAAACATAAATCCATGGGTGGATATGATTTGCATAACTAATTGGGGGTGGGGGGGCAGCATAATCTTTTCTCTCCTTTCTTTCCTCTTTATTGCAGCGTGCATCGTTGCGGTGATTGGGACGTGATTGTAAGGCTTCACTGGAGACCCTGATAAGTTTGAGTCTGCCATTAAGATCGATTTTCATATATTTAAAATATTCCAGAAGCTGTTGAGGGCTTGTTTGGGAAGGGACAACCTGCAACTTGTGTTTAGTTACAGGAAAAGCCACCAGTTTGTCATTCTGTATCAGCCGTGTAGCCCCCTCCGGCATCGAGACTGAAAGGATAGTGGTGGTAATTACTTGATTCAATTCTAGTTTGGGGGTGGGGTGGGAGATAAACATGTCTGTTTTTGTCGTTTCAGATATTAACTTGGGAATTAATCATGATTGCCTGAAATGAACAGCCTTGATTTAAACTTTGTTCATCAAAACAACTTGTCTTAAAATTTCAGAGTTTGAAGTGCTTATTTGTGCAAGTTTAAAGGGATGTGTGGGGAATGGGGAAATCTTCCATCTTCTGTGTAGTTTCAGGAGGAAAGTGACTCCAGCGAGGAAAGGCCTGATTTATTGTAGAGCAGCAGTTGAGGTTTTTTCTTTTCCTGGGGGAACAGTGTTCCTTCAGGTTTTGCTTTTTAGCCTCAAAAAAAAAAAGCAAAAGACTCCGGTGGTGGCACTCCTGGTTTTCTGGGACAGGGTTCAATTCCCTGCGGTGTCTTTGCTTTTTAAGCTGCTGTTCTACATAATGTGTGCTTCTGTAGACCAGATTATTAAGATGTATCCAACAATGTCAGTGTTGGATAAAAAAAATATTAATGTTATGTTGCTCACTTCAGTGTAAAGACAAGTTTAATTATAATTTTTTAGAATTTTTTTGCACTTGCTGCCAGTAATGATCTCTACTGAAGTCAAAGAAATGCCTGTTTATCCAACTTCACCCTTCAGCTTTACATTGTACAATCTCTTCCCTGACATGGAACTGTATTGGCAAGGGCCTCACAATACATCACGGGCTGTATTGCAGAACAATACACACAATTCATATTTTAATATATTGCAGAAAAGAAATATCGCAATTACTTTTATTGTGCAGCCCAAGCAATATTAGGAAATGCCCACACTGCTTCATAAAGGAACCTTAAGGTTTTTTGTTTTAAAAAAACTTGATGGCTGTTCTCCACTTGCCGTTTTACCTGCTTATTTTGCTTTAGAAAATCGGTTTAATCTTGGTTTTGTATTGAGTTTTGCCAGACAGTTAAAGAAGTTAAATTGGGATATAATGTCTTTTCAGCTCTATTAAAATAATAAAATGTTTAAATCAGTTTACAGTGTGTCATTGACTTTCCTGCATAAAATGTCAGCAACCAACAAGTGACTACAAAACAAATTTACATTTATGATGTGTAACAGGTTATGTAGTGCAATTGTCAGGCTATACATTTATTTAGCTCACAAAATATCCATGGTACATAAATAAATAGGCTTTTTAAACAAGATGCATTTAATTAAAATATACTTGCAGTGCACCATAAATGGGGTTGAGTACAATAGTGATGGGGGGGGGGGATATATTTGCATTACATGCAAACAGTTAAGTGTTGCAACATGGTTATTCTCTAAACAGGTGTCATTAATTGTCCTTTTATTAAGAATCAACTTCTCACTCAATGTTATGAAATATTTAACTTTTATAAGTAAATTGGCTGCTCCAAACACTACAGTGTATTTTTTAATAACATTTAAGTTGATTGGAGAAAAGAACGTGTAAAAAAAAAAAATTAAGTTAAAATGCTAAGCTAAGAATGAGAAACACTGGAGAATATGAGAAACTTCAGCTAAAATGGATCAAGATGTTGTTCTGGGCAAAAGACTAAGCAATAGAAAGCCCCATGAAGCACTGTTGTTAATTTACACATACAGAATTGGTTAAATTTGCTAAAAAAAACCACATTGATTGGCCCGAAAAGAATTTTTTAAACATTTTGTGGACTGATGAGAGTAAAACTGTTCTCATGGCATGAGGATGTTTTTCATATTGAGCCTATTTTTGTAAAACGTACCATGGATCAGTTTGAGTACATTAAAGTAGATAAGATGTGTTGCCCTATGCCAAGCAGGAAATATCCCGCAAATCGGTGTTTTAACAGAACAACCGCCCCAAACGCACAAGTTAGCAAGAAACATCTTGGTTTCAAACAATAAGGTGGGCAGCTCAATTTCCTGATCCCAACCCAAATGCCACAAGAATGCAGTTTGTTCATTAGGATGTGAAGCTGATCTAATGTCATGTTGCATTATGGGTAATTTTGTTTGTAGATGCCATACTGGAGAATCATGCTCCTTTTTTGCTATTGCTTTTGTTTGTGTTATAACTTTCTTTCATTCATTTGGAAAATTTCACCTTTGTAGGTCATTCATGCTGCATTCAAAACAGACGGGGGATTTTTTCCCCCCTTGTTTTTCAACATGTAATCTGTAATCATGTAATCGCTGCTGTGCTTTTTAAGATGTCTGCAAGTTTTTCAGTTGCAGTTTAGTCTGGGGCTGCTGTTAAAACTGTGACTGAAAGGTGTGTGTGTGTGTATGAAATTGTGGTGGTAAGTGAAAAATATAGAACCACAACATGCTGGGTCTCCTGTCAGCATGACCTGCTGTTGTAATAATGATTTCTAAACATGGGAGTGGAGGAGGTTCTTCGGGATCTAAAATACATCTGTGCTGGCAATTCATATGAATAGTTAATTTTTTGTGATGCTGTTGTATGCCGTTGAATTTTTAATATGGGTCCACTTTTTTATTTCATGGCTTCCCTGTAATTTAATCCCTTCTCAATCAAAATTTTAACGCTTCTGATTTTTATGCAATTAAAACGATGAGTTAACACTAACCGAGAGTGAGCCTCCCGGAATGGTTGTGGTGTCCCAGTATGCAACGCAACATGACGTGCGGGAGTGGTAGCTCAGTGATTAAGGTGTTGGACCGCTAACCAGAAGATACTGATGAAAAGTTTAGCCAGTTTACCAACTTTGACATTTCAGCAAAATAAACGAATCTTTTTGTTTTGAGTCATTTTGTCAATTTTAGCAGAATATAATTAAAAGGTTACGTGTCACAGCTACTATTTGCACAACTGTTGATCACACTTCAAAAAGATAATGTGGCCAAAATATATAAAACATTGATTGTTTACCTGGGTATTTAGTCTCTGATTATCTCACCCCACCTGTTTTCTGCCGAGTCTTTGAGTTTCTTCAAATAACAGCCTTATATGCAGAGAAGACTTTTTCCAAGAATGTTTATCACATGTTTATGTTAATATTATTGAATGTAGGATACAGAGCCAGGAATGCATAGCTTTAATTTGAAATGAATCAATCACAAGTGTGGTAGCTCGGTGGCTTATTGGTTTAGTGGTTAACAAAAAGGTCCCAGGTTTGATTCCCGGGCAGGGGTCTTTCTGTGTGAAATTTGCATGTTCCCCCCGTGCTTGTGTGGGTTTACTCCAGGTTCTCTGGTTTCCTCTCACAGTCCAAAAACATGTATGTTAGGTTGATTGGTGATTCTGTATTGTCCATAGGAGTGAGTGTGAGTGTTTGTGTCCCTGTGATGGACTAGTGACCTGTCCAGGGGGTACCCCTCCTGCCTTTCGCCTTTTCAGAGACGGCTGGGATAGACTCCAGCAGATCCCTGTGACCCCGAATTAGGGGTATAAAAGAATTGTTGTTCCCGAGTCATATTAGGGACTTAATAAACGACACATCACTACTAGATGATTATAGGTTCAATTCCCAATACAGCCAAGTTACCACTGCTGGTCCCCTGAGCCAAGCCCTTAACCCCCAATTGTATAAACTGAATAAGAGCTTCTACCAAATACCAAAAATGTAAATGTAAACGTAGGTTCACATTCTTTTTTTAGAAATGTATCTCAGAACTGGTGAAAATTCAAAAACAACATTCTGCTCATTTGAACATGTATTTATCTTTAAGCGGCGCCCCCTTGTGGTGATTGTGAGATTCTCGCGCCGTGGTTAGACCCGGTCACTGGCGCTGGTCTGCTCAGTGTTTAATGCACCGCAAACGATAGAAAGATGTGGTCTTTTTTTGTGCGAGATCCAGTTAAAGATTTTAACTATGAAATTTTACCTGACACGCAAGATAAAACGGGTATATGGACTCTTCATCGTGGGAAACGCAAGGTAAAGACTGAGAGCAGGTTATTAACACGGTGCTGTTTCTGGGATGATGATAACAGGCCGCAACTTGCCTCCTCGGGCTAGAGTTATGAAGCTAACCATTTAGCATTCGCTACACTAACACCTATAAGCAGAGAATCAAACGACTCGACAACTCGCGCTTCTAGTATATGTATTTTAAAATTAAATTTGATATTAAAATAGTTTGGATTTTACCAAGCGTTTCACAATGACACGTCATAATAGTTTGTAAACAGCCACGTAAGTTAGCATCTTCGCCACGTCAGTCAGTCCACAGTGGCAGCAAGGTTAGCTGTTAGCTAGCTAGTTAGCATGAGTAGTCTTGCTGTGTTTGTAAAACAAAATGTCCAACATTCAGTGCAGCTGAATTTATTATTGTAAATATGATCTTATTGTCGTCTATCAAACGTTCAACCACTGGACTAATTTATTCGTTAATTAAACATAATAAACTATGAATTTTTGCCAGTTTTAGTAAAGCCTCATATTATGTTGTCAGTCCTTTTCCTGAATAAATTGATAAACTATCTAGTTTATATATAATAAACATTTTACTTATTTATTAATTTATTTGTTCAGAATAAACATTTCAGAAAAGTTAAATTTACTCGATAATCTGAGCATCTAACATACTGAATTGGTAGCAAAAATTTTATTTAATTTTATTTGATCAAATTGTGAATTTCACTCTGCCAACACGTGTTTATACCGAATTTAGATTAGAGGATGATTGGAAAGGGCATCACGATACATGGGTTGCGATACAAGATATCAGGATATATTGGAAAACAAACATATCACAATACTTGTGGTACAAAAAGCTAAAAACACAAATACAAAAGCTGAAAACGCCCCGCCGTGTTTGCTTCTGAGACTGTATGTGTCAGCTACAACTACAGGAGTGGAGGAAGAAGGTCCAGTGGCCTAATGAATAAGGCATCAGCCTTCGGAGCTGAGGATTGTGGGTTCGAGCCCCATCTGGGTCACAGTATAGGTCGTTTGTTATCTAAAATGGCCTGAATAAGACCACATCCAAACAGGCACCACAATGATGCAGCAGTGGTGTAGTGGTATCATGCAAGATTCCCATTCTTGTGAACTGGGTTTGAATCTTTGTGGGAAGTGGTGGCTCATGGTTAAGGTGTTGGACTATCAACCCAAAGATTGTGGGTTCGATTCCCAGCCCCACCAAGCCACCACTTATGGGCCCCTGAGCAAGGCCCTTGACCCTTAATTGTTTATTTGTATAAGTGAGCTAAATGTAAGTCGCTCTGGCTAAGGGCGTCTGCCAAATGCTGTAAATGTAAGAAGTCGATTGACACACACTGAGCGTTTTAAGTCAATATTACATAAAACATTTATAAACGATATGTATCGATGCTTAAAGTTGTAAAAAGAATTGATAGTTAGCAGTATCGATAGCACTAGTTTCGAGTATCACCTGCTATATGTTGTCCATATGAGTAACCAGTGCGTTTTCGGTGTGTTTCCTGTGTAGACAACTGGAGAGCCGGTGTCTGTGTTTTTGTACGAAATGGCTCAGGGTACAGAGGATCAAACTCAGCTGGCCAAAGCAGCGTTCAAGCGTATGAAGACTCTGCGGCATCCCAACGTCCTGGCTTATGTGGATGGACTGGAGGTGAGGAAGCTCAACAGAAAACATATAAAACCCTGCTGACTCATCCAGCATAATGGGAAACTCCGACAGCGTGGTTCCTCTCGTAATGTTGTACTTCCTGGTTGAATTAATGTATTTAGTTTAATATGTCTGTCGAAACAGTAAAAAGCGTTTTAACATTTGGTTGCTTGTAGTCGACTGTAAAATTCAACTTGAGGTTTAAAAAAAGAATTGTGTTGGTGCTGTATAGCTTTAGCACAACCATGCTAAATCAGAGCTCCATCAGATCTTGTCTCACAGACAGTACAGTTAATGGAGAGATCTTGGTCCACGACATTTCATTGGATTTTGGGTTTGTATGAGGCTCGTTGGATTTGTCATTGAGTCACAATTTCGTTTTTTTGCATTTATATTATGTTTTAGGCAGTCTTTTAATCTTGTCAAAAGATCCTTCAGCCTAATCTTTAAATTGGTTTTGGTTACCAGCTACAAACTCCAGGCTGATTACTAAAATGTTTATTGTATAGGTTGATCATTTTGAGAGAATAGACTTGTACCAAACTGGAGTCTAGCATAACTAGACATCTGTTTGGAGATAATGTCTTGTAATATCGACCCCACAGTGTGTGTATCTGTAAGAGTCACGTTACAGGATGTGTAATTTCCAGTGCGAGTTATAGTCGACTGCACGACAGTTCAGAACACATCGGATTTGTGGAATAATTGCAAAGTATAATAGTAAAGTGAAAGTTTGGCATTTGCACATTGTGTTAAGACCTGTTAACAAAGCATTTAGGCGCAAGAAACAATAAGTGGATAAAATAAATAGACATGAGGAAGTGGTAGAGCAGTGGTTAAGGTGTTGGACTACTAATTGGAAGATCAGGATTTAATTCCCAGCACCACCAAGTTTCCACTGTTGGGCCCCTGAGCAAGGCTCTTAACCCCCAATTGCTCTGCTGTATAACAGAGATAAATGTAAGTCTATTTGGATAAGGGCGTCAGCCAAATGCCATAGATGTAAATGTACAGGTACTTTTGTAGATTTAGGAAAGGTTAATTGTGCTTAATTTATAAAATTCAGTTGCATAAAGCACTGTTTTTCATTTGAATCTTTGTTCTGTTGTATTACTGGATGCTTATAATTTACGCAGATGCGTAACAAAATCACCCCAGTCATTCTCAAATAATGAATTCTTTCCAAATAGAGCTATTCAAGTCATCAGGTGAATTATTTTCATATCGTAATGTATATTGCAAAATAACTAAATAGCACAAGGGGTTTTTTCTTCAACTATCGTGCAGCCTTAAACATGACATCAGCATATATAATAAGTTCTTATGTCCCCTGTTGCATGACTTAGTTTTGCTGTATCATAAGAAATGTTTGGGATAAAACATGGTGTCATATTCTAGTAGGAAAATAATTAGCGACCGGTGATGTTAAACTTTATTCCTTCTATGCCACAGCATTTGAATAGTGCAGACACTGGAATTATCCAATAACTTTGGATGAAAGTATCCAGTTGGATAACATCACCAGATTACACTATATAATTTTTTTAACTAATCAAATTTGAGCGTTTATTTGTGCTGTAGTAAACACTTACCTGTCTTAAAGCAGATGATCAAACAGATCATCGGGCAATGAAAATGGATAGACATGTTTTAATATGTGTCTCTTATATCTGATGGCAGACAGAGAAAAGCTTGTACTTAGTCACAGAGCCAGTAACTCCACTTGCTACACATTTAAAAACTCAGGCAGAAAAGGGTGGATCAGGAGAGTTGGAGATTTCTTGGGGTCTTCATCAGATTGTGGTGAGTAAATAAAGTCTCTCAAACATCAGTACAAAAAATGTTATGTAGGTAATTTCTTGTAAGTCACGGCCTTTTGTCTTTAAATGTTTATTTTTCCCTTTCATTACAGAATGCTTTGAGTTTTTTAGTCAATGACTGCCATCTCTTGCACAATAATCTGGGGATATGGGCCGTGTTTGTGGATCGAGCTGGCGAGTGGAAGCTAGGCGGGTTGGACCATGTGACCTCAGACCAGGGAGAACCTTCCTCATTACCCCCTGCCAAAGTAGTAAACCCAGACCTGGAAAAGTATGACCCACCAGAAGGCTCCAAAAATGCAGGAGAGAAATGGTGAGTGGGGTAACAAGAAAGAGAGAAACGTGCTGGTTTACATTGCCTCCATTAGATCAGCTGAAATAAAGCAGAAAAGACCTAGGGGTTTTTATAGATTTCAGAACAGTGAAAAGATTACTGAACAGTTCTTTACCTGAATGGAACTCTTCGAGAACAACGTCTGCAGTAAATTGCTTTTAATTTAAGCTAACATATCTTTAATTACACTTTTAATTACACAGTATCTGTCCACTATTTCTTTTGCAGCTCAACAGCATTATCACAATATTGGAAACCTTTATATGTCCACATTTTCTTAGATATCCAGAAAACATTTTGATATACAGAACAATGGGGAAACGTTGTGTTATAGCTCATTTTAAAAATGTTTTGTGTTTACGCAGGTCAGGAGATGTATGGAAGCTGGGTTGTCTAATTTGGGAAGTGTTTAATGGACCTCTGCCTCGTGCCTCATCTTTACGATCTCTCGGCAAGGTAAATTATCCTGCAAACCTCACCGGAACAAACCTGATAAAAAAAAATAAACCCACTAAGGGTCTGTTTCACAAATCTTTTATAGTTAAATATATTTCATAAATATATATATTTTTTAGTTTGGATATGCTGTTAGATTAGATGATGCACATAACTAACTTTAATACTTTTAGATTTTTAAAAATGTTTATCGTAAATTGTTTTTATTTCTCACAATTTGCACTCTTTTATTGCACATTTTTCTATTTTCCTACTTTGCACGTAATTGTTTCTGTATCTGAGCCACCTTAACAATTTAATTTCCCCACTGTGGGAGAAGATTATCTTATCTTATCTTATCTTATCTTAAAAAAATAATTTACCAAACAAAGTATGCAGCTGGTGTGATAGAGCTGATTTTTTTTGAAAAAACAACAATTTCTCCACACGTTCTCTTTATATAGCTTTCGATTGGAAAAATAACCGTGTGGAAAAAAGGACCAGGAATTATAACTTTGTATTAACCGTTTTTATAATTCATATAAATTAACGTGGTTAAAAATGTTTGGAATTGTGTTGGAAACCCCCAACATTAATTCAGTTATTAAATCAGTAACATACCTGTTTTGATAAGAATTGATTGTGTAGATACTAGGGCTGCACGATATATTGGTAAAAAAAACTGATATTGTATTTAGACTTTATAAGAAGACCACCCTGTATGTTTATTTGTGTGTGTGAAAACTCTCTCTGGTAGATTCCAAAACATTTAGTACCGCATTATTGTGAGCTGGTGGGAGCTAACCCAAAGGCTCGTCCCAACCCGGCCCGCTTCCTGCAGAACTGTCGCACACCGGGAGGCTTTATGAGCAACAGTTTTGTGGAGAGTAACCTGTTCCTGGAACAGATCCAGGTAGATCCATAGAACTGTGTACATGTTGTGTGTAAATCTTTTGCAATATATTTTAATGTTTAATTACCTGTAAAGACACGTTAAAGGCTAATTTGCTAATTGTTAATGGTAATGTACTTCTGTTTTTTCTATATTAATGGGGTTTTTTTTTTCCTTTAATGACCATGCTAAAGTTTGGACATGCGTTCCCATGTACATTTCGTTTTACATTGTGTTTGAAATATTTCTTTAAAGTATGACATCTCTGTGTGTTCAGATTAAGGAGCCAGCAGAGAAACAGCAGTTTTTCCAAGACTTAAGTGACAATCTTGATTCTTTCCCTGAAGATTTCTGCAAACATAAAGTCCTGCCGCAGCTCCTCACTGCCTTCGAGTTCGGCAACGCTGGTGCCGTTGTTTTAACACCACTTTTTAAGGTAGTTTAGACATATTCATATTTTGGTCTTGTGCAAATATTCAGTCAGGGAAAATTGTATAAAGTAGTGTGCTGAAACTCTGAAATGCTTAACTTAATCATTGGTTTGGCACAGAAAGAATTAGCAAACTAAAAAAGTTGCGTGTTGTTATAATGTTTTTGTATAACATGAAATGTAATATACATAAATGTATACATAAAAAGCACTCGCATAATTTTTTATATTTGAACGGTTGCTTTGCATCACAGTAAATGTAATACTTCAGTAGTGTTCTCTTCATCAGAGGTTTACAGTAGTGACCAAATAAAATAGTTATTGCCCAGACTTACAATGCTCTTTCTCACATTTGTTCTAGCTGAAAAAGCATTATTTATATAGTGTATATAATGTCATTTTCAAAACAAACAACCTCCATTTTGTTTTTTAAATATAAAAAAGAATGGAAGACTGAAGGTGGTGAAGCTGTGCTTTTATGTTTAATGTTTCTGTATTACATTTCCTGCAAGTCTGATTAGTATTTCCATCTAAAACGAAGTCTTTCTTCATAAAGGATACTACATAGCAAACGTTATAATAAGAAAATCTGACCTTATCTTAGCACTTTATCTATATTTTTACCGTTCTCTGTCATGTGTTCTCCTTTAGGTTGGAAAGTATTTGTCTGCAGAAGAATACCAACAGAAAATTATTCCTGTCCTAGTGAAGATGTTTTCCTCTACTGATCGTGCAATGAGGATACGACTTCTGCAGCAGGTCACCATTCATCTGCAAATGTTTAAGCTCGCAATATAAACATAAGCAGCCCTGTTAAATTTATGTTATCTTTTCTTTCTAATTGCTGTCCTGCAGATGGAGCAGTTTATTCAGTATTTAAATGAAGCAGCAGTCAATTCCCAGATTTTTCCTCATGTAGTTCACGGATTCACAGACACAAATCCAGCCATTAGAGAGCAAACGGTCAAGGTACTGGTTTGTTTGCTTGCGAAATCATTAGCACTTGTGAAGACCAGATGTAAATACCTTGTTTTGTTTTTCTCATCTGTAGTCCATGCTTCTGTTGGCTCCCAAACTGAACGAGGCCAATTTAAACCAGGAGCTGTTGCGTCACTTTGCAAGGCTGCAGTCAAAAGATGATCAGGGTCCAATCCGCTGCAACACTACAGTTTGCCTGGGAAAGATCGCCCCCTATCTCAATGCTGGGGTAGAATATATTTCCTTAATTTTGCCCTACTTAAATAGCCCAATAATACGATGAAGAAGCAAATTGTTATTTAGGTTAACTTTATAAGCAGTTTAGAATTTTTTTTCTTTTTCTTACTTATCTATAAGATTCGTTTGTACCACAAGTCACTGTATCTAAAACATTTGGTTAACTTACAGTAAATTACTTTCATTACATGACGTTCCTCTTTCATCCTACAGATACTATTATATGATTCACTTCTATTATATTATAGTTGACTGATTAGATAGCCCTGCTGTAGGCTTTCTCAGTTTATCTTCCTCTCTATAACATAACCTTTTTCTTTCGTCTTACTGAGAGCCTACTATTATATGATCCACTTTTATTATATATTTTACTAAGTAGATAATACAGCCTAGAGCTCTTAGAAAAATATACTTGCCATAAAGTTTTTGAAAAGTAAACTGTTTTACATACTGTACATTTGACAGATTTCCTATACAACATAGTTTGTTGTTATTCATCACAGGTGGCACAATTTTGACCAAGTGCTATTAGAAATATCACAAAGTTGGTTTTTTTTGTCCTATTTGTATCAGATGCGTCAGCGGGTGTTAATCTCGGCATTCTCCCGTGCGACTAAAGACCCGTTTCCTGCGTCACGTGCAGCAGGAGTTCTTGGCTTTGCTGCCACACATCACTATTACAGTGTGGGTGAGTGTGCTGTGCGGGTCTTGCCGACACTCTGCCCGTTAACTGTGGACCCTGACAAGAATGTTCGAGACCAGGTGACCAATCTTTTCAGCCCGGCACTCATATTGTAATTAGGACCCGAACACAGTAATAAGATGCTGTTGATGTGGGGTTTTTTTTACATTTCTTTATTTTTTTTATCATCATCCTATAGGCATTTAAAGCCATTAAGAGTTTCCTGAATAAGCTGGAGACAGTTTCTGAAGACCCATCTAAGCTTGCTGAAATAGGTATGAGCTATCTAACCAGATGTCTGCCATTACTTATTTCTATCTTTTCATTAACCATGCTGCTCTTTGTTCTTTTTTGTTACAGAGAAGGATGTGACTTCATCTGCACAAGCAAGTAGTTCAGCAGCGACTTGGGCTGGCTGGGCAGTAACAGGAGTGTCTTCACTTACCTCCAAACTCATTCGCAATGCTCCTGCAGGCATTGAGGGGGCGATAGCTGAAAACGCCCCTTCTGCCCAACCTGGAGCTGCTACTAATGCCACAAATACGGCAGGTAAAATACATGACTATGAAACTTGTCCAATTAAACTAAGCAGCTACTGGACAAGGTGTTATTTTAATCCAGATGTTTTATTTTGCACACATTCACATTCTGATCCCTGACTTAATTCGCTGAATATTTTTCATGGTACTTTAATGTAGTGCCTTTGGTTGGTTATTATGTTTTGTCAGGTTCAGAGACAAAAGCACACCCAGCAACTGTTTCCTCCCCCACTACTTTTACTAACCAAACAGAGGAGATACACGACACAGAACAGACAGAAGACCCAGTCGGAGATCGGTGGGATGATGAGGACTGGGGAAATCTTGAGGTGATTGAACAGTCTTTCTCATATACATTACAGTTTTTAGTTATCATTTAAATATCTGGAGTATTTTTTGTAATGCTTTTCATGGAAAGTTTGCCTTTATTGAGCAGATAGTATGTGAAGTGAGAGAGAAAGAGAGAGAATAGGGGTGGGCTTGAGAAAGGTCAGCGTGGCAGGAATCCTGGACACCCGGAGCACAATAGTGCTATATATATCGATGCGCTGCTAGGCTGACCTTTTGACCTGTGGAGTGTATTATAGTTGTTGTTATGATTATTATTATAATTAAAAACCCTTATACATCTGCGGAGTCATGCAGTTATCTCAAGCAGACAAGCAGCCCAATGCAAAAAATAATATGCTGTGCCTTTTATATATGTGTTTTATAAACTTATACACTTTACTCAAGATTGTAAAGTGTAGTTATTTGAGCAACCAATTTCTTCCTATTAGCAGGAATTGTTATTTTAGATCCGAATGTTTGCAGATCTGCCAGTAATTGTTTTTGTTGTGCAAAACACTCCTAGGAGATCGGCTCTTTGGAAAAAACTCATACCCGTCTGTCTGGCACCAACAATCATGCCACAGTCAAAATGCCTAATTATGTTTATTCTGATAGTTCCAAAGCCCTTTTTTATTTGTAGCTATGTGACTTGCGTATACTGGAATTAATTCGGTAAAAGTGTTGACGTCTGTGTGCATTTTTTTCTCATTGAATAAAACGTTTTTTTTAGACTTGATTGGCTGCAGGTATAAAGTTGACAGGAAGGGTACGTTTTACTGTTGTGTGTTTTTAGGACCCTGAGAAAACCCAAACCGATCCAGAGGACTGGAACTCTGATTGGTCTAATATGTCTTCAACACAGAAGAAGAGTAGTGTATGTCCATTGTGATTTCTTTTTTGTGACAATAGTAGGCCTTTAAATACCATAAGTCTAAAGTTAATTTGTAGTTAAAATATATGTTGCTAATTAAAAGGACTTAAAGAAACTTAATAAAATCAAGATATCCAGACAAATGAGCACAAAATGTTACCAACATAAAAAATAATGGCAGCAGTCACTGTTAAGGGTTTTTTAATAAGGTTTTAACTGTAATTTGTTTTTCCTGATTTATATCACGTAAAAAGTGCTGTGTGATATATCTGTTTTGTTTTGTTTACATTTTGTTTTCTTTTTTTAAAACTGTAGTCGGCTCGGACTGCTTCTGTTGCGATAAAAAAACAGAGCTCTGATTGGAGCAGCTCTGGCTGGGACGCTGATGATAGCTGGTCTAATGAGAAGGATACGGATGGTCAGGGTCAGAGTTCTCCTGCAGATGAGGGATGGGGCAATGACTGGGAAGATGATGGTGGGCTAGCAGAAAGCTTTGCTCCAACACCACGGAGCACAGCTGGTTCTTCATCCTTTCCCCCGAAAAGTGCTAGTGCTAGCGCTGGACAGGAAGGCCTCCGACTGGCTAGTGAATATAACTGGGACAGTTCGGGAGCAAAAGGGACAACATCTGACCTGCTCTCCAGCATGTCCCAGAGGGCCGGTTCCACTGCTACTGCTATGGTGAGATAATGTCAGAAAGCAAGTCTAAAGAAATAAAAGTAAGATATGTTTTTGGTAAATTAAGTGTGTGTGGGATCTGGTTTCTAGAAGACTGCTGAAGGTTGGGAAGCGAATGCTGGTGGCGACTGGGGAACAGACAACTGGGAGTCCTTGGATGGTGATCAGGGTCAGTTTAAGTTTCCTTGAACATTTTCTGCAGTGCAGATTTCCATTTTAGATTCTGAAAAAACAGAATCCTGTTCTAGAAATTTTAAGATTAGACTGATTCATCATTCCCAGCGTCCCATAAATAAAACAGTTTGAGTTCCGCTAAGAGCAATAAAACATCATTTTTAAAGAAAGGTTAAAATGTAATAGTAATTTTTTATAATAGTTTTACATGCATAGAATTTGTCATAACATTTTATCCAGAAACACACACAAATTCAGGCTGAGATAAAAATTAATGATTTAATTAATTAATAATATAAATAGTTTGATCTAAAGGGGTAAGTATGTTTTATTCCCATATTTATTAAACCCATATCTTTCTGTAGGGGTCAAACATAATCGTTACTAAAATTTACACTGAAGCCTTTTTATATAGAAACCGGAAAATAAACTGCAAAGCCATAAACCTTTTGGAATATTGCCATCCACCATTTGTTTTTAAAAAACGAGGGTTTTCTGTATCCTATTTTAGGTCTCAGCAAAGCTGAATTAGCCAAGAAAAAGCGTGAGGAAAGAAGAAAAGAGCTGGAGGCCAAGCGGGCAGAGAGAAAGGCAACCAAAGGTCCACTTAAGCTGGGTGCACGCAAACTAGACTAGAAAAATGATCTGGTCTGTAACAGCACAGGTTGTGTATATCTCAACAGCTTGAACGGACATTAAGGGGACATTTAATCAATGCGGGTTCCTAAGGCACTATTCCGTGATGCCCTGTTGGTGGAATCCGAGTTCTCTGAACCGTCATTGGCTGTTCGATGGGGTGAATGAGTGACATCATACCATCCATCCAGAAAGCTTGATATTTAAGTAATGACGCATACATCCTAAACTAATAACTTTTAAATTCTCCTCATATTAGAATAGAGGAATGATTTCTTTCAACAGTATCCATACATCACTTGTGCATGGACACCTTTGTTGGTAAATGGCACTGGAAGTTAAATTTTTTTTTTATATTAAAAAACATATAGGTTCCTTGACTTGAATAAGGTAGTATGTGTGTATGTTGAATATACACCTCATACTGTATCCTCACACCCTTAAACGAGAAGTAATGATCTTCGACCAAGGCTGAAAAGCTGCTTGTGTGTATACCGATCGCTGCAACCCCGTCACATTCCCCGGTGGACATAAGTAATTCCACTGCATGTATGAACAATACAATGTGTTATAAAATATCTCCTGTATTCACGCCCTTGTGCAGAGAAGGTTATTCACCGTTTTAATTGTGCCTTTTTTTTATTTTCGACACTGGGTCAAGATGTATTAGGATGTTAAACAATGTTTTTTTTTTGGGTTGTTTTATATAATGAGATTATTTCAGTCTAAATGTTGGTTTTATGATCTAGTGCAATATCTACAGAAAGGCAAATCCTGTATTACATACACACATTACAATCCTAAGAAATTATGATAATAAAATTCTATGGGAGCTTGTTTCTTCAGATTAACTTCCTGTTTTGACTTTTCCTCAGCATGTTTTAGGCATTTATTAAGCGATAAATGTCTCAGCAGATAAGGTGTACTTGATTTTTGGAGTGAATAATTTAAATAAATCTTCTGGCATGTGCATAGAAATTTCTTAGAGAAAGATTCTTGCTTTGATGCCCTTATCAATAACCAAACATACTAAAGTATTTTGTTTTATACCATGTCAGTTTGTCCACACTAACGTTTTTAATTAAAAGATGTTCTGTTTCTTTAGTTTTATTTGTAAAAACAAAATGTTAAAAGAATTACCTTTGTAAAATTGTATAAAAACAGTTTAAAGAAAGCTTTCCCAAAATAAAACAGGTAAACATTTACATATATGCATATATAAATTTTATTAACTTTTAACTTGTTACAAGACAGTGAAAGACAAATAATGTCTGATGTACAACAAAAGGGATAACAATAATGCAAGTTAACTCTCCTGCAGAGTTTAGCTAGAACTTGCCTCACCACACCTACCCTGTAACACGTATATCTTGATCAGGTGTGTTTGATTAATATATAATAATAATAATAATAATATTCAACTTCATTGTCATTGTGTAAGGTACGTGTACAGAGCCAATGAAATGCATTTTTCACATATCCCATCTTAGTAAGTTGGGGGTCAGAGCGCAGGGTCAGCTATGATACAGCGCCCCTGGAGCAGAAAGGGTTAAGAGTCTTGCTCAAGGACCCAACAGTGGTTGGCTTGCCGGTGGTGGGGCTTGAACCCAGGTGTTTCTGGTGATTAGGGTTGGCGCTAAACTCTGCAGGACACCAGTCCTCCAGAAGCAAGTTAGGACACCACTGATTTAAGGCATTAGTTGTAGAGTAAGTAATACAAGTAAAGAGCTCCAAAGGAATAATTTCCCTCATAACTGTGTGACAGCCGTTAATAGATGGAGGCTTATCGCTGATCCATGACATCAGTAAATTCTTTCCGGCAAACAAAAGCTCTAAAGTTAAAAAGCAAATATAAAAAAAAAGCAATACATCTTTAATCTTTTCTTTTGTTATTGTGTAGGAACGTTTGTAATTTGTCTTATATAAATCTATGTACGTTTGTAAGTACAGAAAATATATATATTAAACCTGTGTTTTATAAATCTATCAACATCTGACATTTCAAAATTGAGATTTGGACAGTGGTTTAATTAAACAATCCCATTCATTTAGACGAGTAAAAGCACAGGTTGACATTCAAAAATGAATTTGGCAGCAACATATAAAAATTAACATGAATCAGTTGCTCTTAATATTTATTATCAGTCAATGTCGCTTTTACCATATAAAATGAATAGCTTATCAGAACCCGAAGTTTAATTTGATGCTTTTATTGGTGGTCTGGTTATTGCATAGAAAATCTAGTTCCAGTCCAAAGGCTTGCTGGTGTTTGTTTTCACAACCTCTCGTAAATTTTCACTGCTTATTCTTCTTCTCTTTGTTTCCTGAACCAAAAAAGGCTGCAGCTAAAGCCAGCACTCCTATACCAACTACTGCAGCAAGACCTGCACCTGCTGCCACTTCCATGGCTTTCCGCACCTGCAAATACGACAGAGAAGATTAAATGAAAGTAGTTAAAATAATTATTAAGACTGCTTCTTCGACATTTCCAAATGAAGTCACTGTTTGTACCTGCCGAGATTCTGGCTTTCCATATCTTAGCTCGGTCACAAAATGCTCACAATTCCTCTGCAAGACACAGTAGGGCAGCTCCATTTCTAAAAGGGCGTGTGCCTCCTGAAGGATGACGTTGACAGGATGGGGCTCATACTTTTCATCCAGTAGATTATTAACACTGTACTGGTCGTTGCCAGCCACATCCCAAAGCTGCTCTTTTTTCACCACCGCCTTATCATACAGCACTGACATCATGCTATTGGCACCAGCATGGGCGTGTTCGCCTATGGGAGAATGTCAACAGTGTGTTATAGTAGAAAATATATGTTACATAATGAGAAATGCTCGAAAAAAAAAAAAGGCACGACTGGAATTTATTTATTTATTTTTTTTAAGTTCTTGAACAGGTGATATGGCAACTGGTAGGATCACTTTAAAGATGTTTTCTTGGGCTACTATATAATTTTAGTTCAAGGTTTCAAGGTTGCAGTGACCAGGGTGTACCTGACAAATATATTTACGAGGTATATTTGGTGTATATAATGCTGAATATGACGAAAGCAAGCTTAGAAAAATTGTTTATGAAAAATTGTGAGAGGTAATTATATAATGTAGTCAAAGGTATTTTTATCCATGTTTAATGTAGGAACTAAAACAATAGCCCAAATCCTCTACACACTTCCTGCTACAAGGTCAAGGAAAAAAATACTACTTTATTGCTTCACTAAATTGACTTTTAAATGGGTGACAGGTATGTTATTTTGTGTACTGATTTTAGGTTGGTGGTCCACATAATCATAGTTTTGACTGTCCTGCCTTTTTTAACAAATCTAAAAAAATTTTTAGAAGTCGTCTTAACAGCCTCGACAACAAAAATTAACACAATTTGCCCTACTTTAACAATTATACAACAGTATTATTACCAGTAATTTAATTGGTTAATCAGAGTTACACAATTCCTGTATTTTCAGTAACTGTACTATTATATTGTTTGCATTTTAGTTTCAGGAATCTTAAGATGACTTTAAAAGCGATGCTGTTAAACTATTAGTTTTTGACTTAAAACTTGCTAAATAAAGATAAAAGTAAAAAAAAATGTTTTACTGGAAACATGCCAATTTTACGAAACACATTGCAAAACAAAACTAAGACAGAAGGTTTGTGCCAAATATACAGATTATATACAGATTATATACAGATAAAACCACACCCTTGATGGTGCGATATTACACACACACACACACACACACACTTTTTTCCTACATACTAGTCTTTTTCCTTTACTCCACTTTTAGCAATCATCTCATAGATCTATAAGATAAGAAGATGAGAAATATATTGACTTTTACTCTTATGAAGGAAAAATCCTTTGTTCTGCTTTGTCCTATTTTGATATGTTCTATTAATAAATCCCTCCTTTTCCTGCCAACATTGGGTGCCATTTTGAGCAGACGTTTGCTTCTTTCCCCTGAAAAGAGTTGCAACACATTTTTCCTCTGAGTGAAACTACCAGCAAAGTTTTTCTTCGAGCACAGATTTTTTTTTTTCGATTCCCTCGATGTTAAGGAAAGCCAAAGAAAATCTTAAATTATGTGTTGATATGACCTTAAAACTTCATATATTGTTTATAGATGTGTCTGTGTGTGTATGTACATTAGCCTAACCTCTTTGTTTCACACATATGATTTTAAAACCTATACTTGATAGTGAAATATGCTCTTTATTAGTGTTTAAAGTAAACTCACAGGGTGGTGCCAGGTGAATGATGAACCCGTCTCCAACATAAATGCCCCAGTGTCGATATGTCCGACGGAAGATCTCGATCAAGTCACCAGGTTGTGGTTTCTTCTCAGGCTGAGTCAACACATAATCCGTCTTTATTTTATAAATTAATCCACACTTTGTATTTATAGAATACATTTTTATGTCAAATATTTACCATAGCAAACAGTTAAAAAAAAAAGAAAGAAAAGGGGATGATATGTAACTTAAATCTGCAGATAATTTTAGGGTTAAATACCTGGCCAGGTGCCATCTTGATATAAAAAAAGTTTGGATGTATTAAGAGGGATTGGTATGTCCTAATGCTTTTGGTTTCGTTTCTGCACCCAGCTGATTAGAAAAGGAAAGAGACATTTGAGATAAAAGAAAGACAGACATAATCTTTAGTAAAAAGGCATATAATAACTTTGAACAAATAATAATAAATAAATAAATAGATAATAATAATAATAATAATAATAGCCACTAGCACAAACTGCTACTACTACTACTACTACTACTACTACTAACTACTACTAATAATAATAATAAATAGCCACTAGCACAAAACTGCTACTAACGATAATAATAATAATAATAATAATACATAATACTAATAGCCACTAGCACAAACTGCTACTACTGATAATAATAATAATAAAATAATAATAATATAATAATAGCCACTAAGCACAAACTGCGACTACTGATACTAATAACTAATAATAATATAATAATAGCACAAACTGCTACTACTGATAATATAATAATAATAATAATAATAATAATAGCCACTAGCACAAACTGCTACTACTGATAATAATAATAATAATAATAATAATAATAATAATAGCCACTAGCACAAACTGCTACTAATGATAATAATAATAATAATAATAATAATAATAATAGCCACTAGCACAAAACTGCTACTACTGTAATAATAATAATAATAATAATAATAATAAAATAGCCAATAGCACAAAACTGCTACTACTGATAATAATAATAATAATAATAATATAATAATAGCCACTAGCACAAACTGCTACTACTGACTGAATAATAATAATAATAATAATAATAATAGCCACTAGCACAAACTGCTACTACTGATAATAATAATAATAATAATAATAATAGCCACTACAAATAATATAATAATAATACTGATATAATAATAATAATAATAGCCACTAGCACAAACTGCTACTACTGATAATAATAATAATAATAATAATAATAATAATAATAATAATAATAATAATAGCCACTAGCACAAACTGCTACTACTGATAATAATAATAATAATAATAATAATAATAATAATAGCCACTAGCACAAACTGCTACTACTGATAATAATAATAATAATCCATAAAATTATTTTACTTGCTCCCGGTACATGCCAGCGCGATATAAATATTCTGTTTTTTTTTTCATATATTCGGTGTTCTATCGAGCTGTTGTCGGTAACTAAAGCAATAAAATCCCTTTAAACCGACTGTAAAATATTTACACAGTTTAATGTCCCTCACAAACCAGTTAATGGAATTTTCCATTGAAATAAAATGCTGAAAAACACGTACCACCACGTCGGAGTCAGTCTGTAATAGAGTTTGTGTTTTAAGCTCGGCAGTGCTTTTAAATGCCAGAGATCATGTGACGAGTCACCGACATCAGAGGGCTTGTCTTTAAAGCCGTACACCAATTTTTCCGTGTGTCAACTTAAAATTCACTCCGAAACCATCTTTAGGGTTGTGCTATTAGAGTTTTAGCAAGTTCAGAAATGATTACGCAACAGACCTGCCCATCTGACCTGCCACGAGGTTAGATCACATTTAAACACAGTCGCACACGCAATTCTGCTTGTGGCAAAGCCATACATAATAAAACAATAAACGCGTGGTAGCAAAGGATTAACCCGACCTGGTCCTCATATCTTGCTACATCTTAATACACATGATTAAGTGCCAGCACTGGTAGAACTTCAGTGAGAAGAGGCCAACCCTGCAAGGATCCTGAGACACCAGTGATCAGGTTCCTGCCCTTTTCCTTGATTTCGAGGAGCTTCAGGTATGGACTGGGACTCACTTTGCTCCACTGTCCAAAGGCTACAATGTCCATTACATTTGATTATTACAATATGATCACCTAGATAAAGATGGGTTCCCTCTTGAGTCTGGTTCCTCGCAAGGTTTCTTCCTTGCCACAGTCACCTCCGGCTTGCTTATTAGGGACAAACCTACACTTTTTTATTGTTACTGCATTCTGTGTAAAGCTACTTTGAGACAATGTCTGTTGTTAAAAGAGCTATACAAATTAAATTCAATTAAGTCAGATTCACGATTCATGATTTACAACACAAGGACACAAAGACACAACGACAGTAGGACATCAAGGGCGGCACAATGTGCTATTTGTGGAACAGTTAGTCAACGTGTTTCTTGATAAATAGTTACAACTCCACACTACTACTGGAAGACTCAAGATCCACTGCAACCATAACAAGATAAAGAATAAAAAAATTGTATGTGACAATAGGATTGTATTTGTCATTGTCGTTGCTGTTCTTCCACTACTACTACTACTGCTACTACCACTTATTTTTACAAAAATAATACTTCTTTTTATAAAAGGCTTCATTTAAACCCATTTGAGAAACTATCATTCATTTATTTAACAGACCCCTGAATCACCTTATCCCAAATTGTGTGTTCATGTAATCAGTCACCTGTTATGTCACATGTCACAATGTGTGTTTTTTTCCGTACTGCTTAGTATTGTGCACATTATTATGTAGACAGTACACAGAAACACAACACAGATATACCTGAATGTAAGAAATAACACAACATAGAGTCGTCCATGCTTCTTTGGCCACCTCTATTAAAATAATCTTATTAAAATGAATTTTAAAACCAAATTTATATTTAAAAGTATAAAATTTAGTAGTGGAGACAAATCCATTATTTTTATTTAAACAAACATACATTTACAGTATTTGTCTGAAACCCTTATCCAGAGCGGCTTACCTTTATACAACTAAGCAATTGGGGGTTAAGGGGGCCCAACAGTGGGGCCTGGTGGAGCTGGAAATCGAACCCACAATCTTCAAGTTGGTAGTCCAACACCTTAACCATGAGCCACCATTTTCAAACAAATAAACAAATGAACAACCAAAAAACCAAATAAATAAATAGAGGATTAGACAATGTTTAACAGTTTGCTCATATTCAATAAAAGTTTATCCAGCAGCTATGTTTTTTACAAGAAATAATTCCAAAACCACAGTCATCAGTGTGTTATCAGTTACTGTTATCGGTTACTGTTACTCGGGGCAGAGGGCTGATGTATTTTGACTCCATCACTAAAACCTACAGTCAGCAGTTGTCTTTGACGTGACTCCGTCTCCAGGCCTGCAGAGGGCAGCAGTGTGTCATAGCGCTGTCTATTCTACCGTCAGAGAGGAAGCCGGGAATGAACTTCCGCTGTTTCATGTGTGCTTTTTTTTAAAAATCATATTTAAAAGACGATTATTAGTAGAAACGTGTTATATTTAAATCATTAATTTATTCGATCCAGTCAGTTGATAAACTGGTTATTGTAAATGCTGTGTTTATATTGAGAGCGTGAACGATGTCTGCCATGTTTGATGGAAATAGCTTGTCAGCGATGCAGATTTCTCAGTGCCACTCTCAGAATCACTACAGGTGGGAACCTCTAACACTGCCTTACACACCTTCACAACAGCAGCATGATTTCCAAAGACAAGAATGTAAAAAGCAGACAAAAATATTAAAAAGTATAATGATAAAATGAATATCATGTATAAACATAAAAAATAAAACACTATTGTTAGTATTGTCTTATAGTTTTCCTGATATAATTCCACAATAACTCAATCTTTGCAAGCAGATTCACTATTTAGTGATCCGAAAATGTCTTATATATATTATATTATAACTTGTTATCTCTACAGTCCTCAGGAACTTGCATTGGAAATTAAGGCTTTCATCAGTGGTGTTGACCAGACACAAGGGCGTAAACTGAGCGTTCGTGATCATGCCCGCTGTGCCGTTCGTCTCCTTCGCACTGTCCCAGCATGCCGAGGCGCAGTACTAGAGCATCTACGCGGTGTTTATGATGAATACGTGGTGTCCTTTTTTCAAGACTTGGAGGCTGAGAGTGACAGTGGCAGTAACTCTACCACTACAGGAACCAACACCAACAGGGCCAACCTAGAGGATGTGGTTAAAGAGATCCATGCGGTCCTGCTGGATTTTATTCGGCTTAATCCGAAAGCCTGGGCTCCTCTGGTGTCTTCTTGGGCAGTGGATTTGCTTGGCCAGCTCAGCAGCAAGCATGCAGGGAGAAGAACAGCTCCTCACTCGTCTAGTCTGAATGAACTCCTGCAGCTGTGGATGTCATGTGCAGCCACTCGCTCCCTTATGGAGTGTTACTCTCAGTGTCTGGCAGCAATGTTGGCCTGGTGTCCCGATGCCTGTGTGGATGCTTTGTTAGACACATCTGTACAGCACTCGCCACATTTTGACTGGGTGGTTGCTCACATTGGCTCTGCTTTTCCTGGCACCATCATCAGCAGGGTGCTTGCCTGTGGACTTAAGGATTTTTACGCACATGGATACCCTTCAGGTGAAAAATCCAGCCAGCTACAGGCAATGGACAAAAGCAGCAGGGTTCCAAAAATAGGATCTGTGGTTGGCATCCTCGGGCATTTAACCTCCAGGCATTCGGACAGCATTAAGAGAGAGCTCCTTAGGATGTTCCAGGACAGCTTGTCCCCTTCACAACAAAATGCACCCCCCTCTTCAGGGGCTGCATGGTGGGAAAGCTCGCCTCATCTCCGCAGGGCCACTGTGCCTTTCCTGCTTCAGTTGGCTGCTCTCTCGCCAGCGCTCCTTGGTGCTGTGTCTGTCGAACTGGTAGAATTCCTTCGTCCACCAGTGCTACTTCAGCTGCACGCTCAGTTCCAGGGATTGCCCAGAGAAGAGCTAGAGAACATGTCGGGCTTAGCAGTGCACCTGATCAGCCAAAGCCCTGCAGGTGGGCCACGGATCCTACGTTTTCTTGCAGACACCGCTACACCAGCCTCTGTTATCATTTCATGCCCCACACCCTCACCCCATGATGGTGTACGTGAAGCTTGTGACCGTCTACTTCAGATGCTTCTTCTGCATCTCCATAAACTTGTATACAACAGACCCGATGGTGACGAGCCATATTCACACTTAACGACCGCCTGTGCAGTGCCACGCGTGATTCCTTTTCTCGAGGAGCTACAGGCCCATGTCGGTGAACTTTGTGCAGAGACACTTAGACTCGAAAGAAAAAAGCATCTCTGGCTGCATCAGCTGCTGTGTCTACTGTCTGTTTATGGTGGTCCTAGTGTGGCTACTGAAGCGTTGTGTCAGCTGCTCACACAAGCCAGAAACCCTGAGGAGCTGGCATTAGCCTCACAACTCCATTCTCCTCTCTCCACCTCCATCCCGGGTCTGCTTCCAGCAGCTGTGGCACGCTGTGTTGCTCAGATCCACACTCAAAACTTGAACAGTAGAGAGTTAGCACAGCTTCTGAACAACCTGGCTATAGCAGTACAGAGTCAGGAAGAGGACAGCAAAACAAGCAGTACTGCAACTGGAAGTTCAGCACACTCATCAATGGCAGTTCAGGTTGGAGCTGCTGTTTCCAGTCATCTGCATGATTTCTGTCCACTTCTCCTTCATGGTGACACCATGGTTTCTAGAGCAGCTGTCCGCCTTCTGTCCTGCAGCCACCCACCTAAGTCTTGCACACCAGCGCAATTGCTACTTATATCACGGGCAGCGGTGGCACATTTCTTCATAGCTGTGCGACAAAGAGGAGAGGGACTTAAGATTGGTGGTCAAGGTGGTGGAGAGGCAGTAGGTTACTCTATAAGATTGCTCTCGCACCTAGCAGGTTTCTCTTCCCTGACACTCAAAATCGTCCTGCAGAAGCTTGTAGAAGGAGCATTACATAAAGGAAACCGAGATCTGTTTGGAGGCCTGAATGAAACCCCAGCTGAAAATGGTTCTTTTACACCCGCTCAAGTTCCAGATCAAGGTGCTTTACTGTGGGACATCAACTCTAAATTTGGTGCAACTGTCAACTTTTCTGGTAGTGTGTGGTCTGTGTTCCATGCTGGGGTGATTGGAAAGGGTCTGAAACCCCCTCACATTCCATCACATTCAGACCCAGATAAGGTTAACCAAAACATACAGACTCTGCTTGCCGTCATAGTGCAGTGCTGCAGCTCTTGTGGAGGAGGAAGTAATAGTAACGGATCAAGTTCCGGAAACAGCTGCTACCATCCAGCTGCTGAATCCGGTTTGGATGAGCCCTCTCCGATTAATGCAGAAGCTGCCAAGGTTATTGCCGTAACTCTAGTGGAGAATGTTTGCCCAGATGTAGCTAATGGAGAATTGTCATGGCCACCTGAGGAACATGCCAAGACTACTGTAGAACGAGACATTCACATCCGCAGATGTTTCGAAGCCAATCCTGTGTTGTTCCACCTCCTTCGAGTGGTGGCAGCCGGACGGCCAGCTCTTTGCTATTGCTCTGCTGTTTTGAGGGGACTTCTGGCCACACTTTTGGCCCACTGGGAGGCTTCAAGAGAGCCTTTAGTGACCGATTCTCCTTGGCATCTCCAAGCATCTTGCCTACTAGTGTCCTGTATGGGAGAAGGTCAGCTTTTGCCACCGGTGCTAAGTAACATCCATGAGGTCTTTCCTCAACTCTCCCCGTTTGAGGTTCGACTTTTGTTGGTGGGTGTGTGGGAGTACATGCGGGGGAACAGCCCTATGCCACAGAAATTTACTTTTATTGCTGAGAAAGGAATGTTTTTCAGAGATTTCTCACGGGACGGCGATGTGGCGCGGTATATCGCACCAATCCACAGTGTACTTCATAAGAACATTGACCGACTCGGACACCTGTGTTGGAGGTTTCAAGTGTAGAAAACAAGCACTAACTTTGTTTGCCCTAAATTTCTTGTAATATTATTCAATGTTTATCCCCGAATCCATTGTTAACAGTCAACAATAATGTTCAGTTGATATAATTAGTTTATTATTTTCTTTGATTTAAGGTCCTTTTAAATGAAAAGGTGCAAGTTAACTAAAGTAAAAGTTAAAATGCATTCTTTATAATTGTTTAAAAATGGGACCATTACACGTATAACAGTCTTTTTATATGTTGTGCTTATTTTTTATATTATTCATTGTTTATATGGTTTTGGTAGTAATGCTAAAAAGTTAAAGCTCCTTTTTAAAGACTAAATATTGCGTCTATCCGGTCTGTATGAGTTTGTGTTTTGAACCTTGTCCTTTTAAACATTTTTCGAGGAGAAAAAATAAAAATGTTTTCAATGTTTGTTTCAAGGTTCTTTAAATATAGATGGACTAGATAGATAGATGGATAGATGGATAGATAGATAGATAGATAGATAATGTTAGTAATAACACAGATAGATAGATAGATGTTTGTAATAACACAATAAATACATAGATAGCTAGATAGATAAATAGATAGATTGTTAGTAGAAAAACACTTAGATAATGTTAGTAATAACCCATAGATAGATAGATAGATAGATAGATAGATAGATAATAATAGTAATAACACATAGATAAATAGATGTTAGTAATAACACGATAATGTTAGTAATACCACGATAGATAGATAGATAGATTGTTAGTAATAACACTTAGACAGATAATGTTTGTAATAACACAATACATAGATAGATAGATAGATAGATAGATAGATAGATAATGTTAGTAATAACATGATAAATACATAGATAGATAGATAGATAGATTGTTAGTAATAACACTCAATGTTAGTAATAACACAGATAGATAATGTTAGTAATAACACAGATAATGTTAGTAATAACAGATAGATAGATGTTAGTAATAACACGATAAATACATAGATAGATAGATAGATAGATTGTTAGTAATAACACTTAGATAGACAGATAATGTTTGTAATAACACGATAGATAGATAGATAGATAGATAGATAGATAGATAGATAGATAGGACAGATCATGTTAGTAATAACACTTAATCACTTAATGTTATTAATAACACAGATATATAATGTTAGTAATAACATAAATACATAGCGATAGATAGATAGATAGATAGATAGATAGATAGATAGATAGATTATGTTTGTAATAACACGTAGATAGATAGATAGATAGATAACACACTTATTTCTGGTCCACCTGCAGTTAAAGTGGCAGAAATTTGGGTACAATTTGTTTATAGTACCTGGGGTAATTTGGATAAGCACTATTTGTAAAGATTTTACCATAGCGAGGCTACAGTATTACAGTAAAACCTGTCTAAATCTTTACGCTTTTTATATGAAACTGCGCCAATCATGCGCAGCCACGTTTTGACAACCGGCGTTCACGTCAGTTTCCATGGTGACCATTCAGCCGCGCGGTGATGTAACCAGACGAAGCTCTGGTGGGTGGGATTACTTCAGTCAATCCAAGATGGCGGCTGCCTTCAATGAAAGGTAGATTAAAGAGTTCTCATCTTCATCATCATATATTAATCGCCTTTGTTGAAGTATTTCTATAGTATCTGTGCGCAAGTTTATATCACATGATTGTTTTTTGTCTTATTCTCAAAGTTGAGTTATGTGAAGATTTATAAAATTCGAGCAGGTATTTAATGAGGAAGCCGGATGAATGCGTGGCTTTGGATTTGCTAGCATTTGAATTTGCTAGCTAACGGCTTGCTAATAGTACTGGTGCAGTGTGATTACTGACGATGCTGTTTTATGTCAGCCTTAGTTTTATATATCTACGAATTCAGAAAAGATGTTAACATATATTCGGAATTTATTTGCACCCGTCTTAGATTTATTTATTTCTCCGAGATGATTTGAGTGAGTCGCTAGCACCGGAAGATGGTTTCCTGAAGTGATTTAAAGTAAATGTAGCGACATAGTTAACAACAGGATTTTTTTTAGTTCCATATCATTATCCTTAACCATACGGACACCTGCTTCTAACACCTGGAGTGTGTTTATTGTTTCATCTATTTTTGTGTGTGCTTTTTGTAACCAAAAGTGTGTAACATTGACAAATGTGCATTTTCTCTCCCCATGTCTGCATGCAAAATAAACGGTGCACCCTTTAAAAGGTGCCTTTGCATGCATTAGGGTTTGTAAAAAGGCGTCTAGGCTTGAATTTCCATCATTGAATTTCTAAAACGCCAGTCTATTATTCTCACTTCCTTATTTTATTTTTCTAAGTGATGAAATATATTTTTTGGGGTACAAATTCATTTCGGCGGTTCTGGACAATAGATTTGTGCTTAAAAATTCATTATCGCATCTGGTAAAGCTGTGTATAAATGATGACATGGTTTCTTCTTCTTTTTTCCCTCCTCTTATTCAGAATGTGGCTGCTGTTTGGGATCAGCATCTCTTTGCTTTTAGGCAGTGCCTGGGCTGTGGACCGGGGCAACTTTAAAACCTGTGATCAGAGTGCCTTCTGCAAGTAAGTGATGTCACTAATGACATTTAAGTTCCTTGTGCTTTATTCACCTACATCAACCGCATGTTCGTGTTTTTAAATATCGGCTCAGTCCATGTACACTTTACGTTGCCATATCTATTTTTAACTAAAGTTTAATCTGATTTATTCCCAGGCGTCAGAGGGCATTAAAGCCCGGTCAGTCTCCATACCGAGCTTTACTGGACACTCTGGAGCTCAGTGACTCCAGACTCACTCTACAACTTATCAATGACAACAACAAGGTAAAAAAAAAATTATTTAATCAAAGACCTACTGATGTGGATGAAAAAGACCAGAGTTTATTTAAAAGCATTTTAAACTGTGCTTCTGTATTGTCCCTAATTCCAGGTTCACTTGCTGTTAGAGCTCTACAGGCTCCAGGGAAACATTACTCGGGTAAAAATAAATGAGCTGAAACCCCTGAAGCCTCGATTTGAGGTGCCAGATGTGCTAGTAGGGGAGCCTCCTACTGAGCCGTGAGTAACACAGACCACTGAAGAAAGCTATACTCATTAAGTATGCAGCGTGTTATAAAGTATTCCCTGATGAATGTGGGCTTTTGTATGTTTTAGTCTCTCAGTGCTATCTAAGGATGATAACGGTGTGGTTTTGTCTCTGGGAGTGGAGAACCAGAGGCTTATAGTTAGCGCTCGCCCCTTCAGGCTGGATATCATGGAAGGGCCTGAAGTGCTGCTGTCGCTCAATTCCCGTGGCCTGCTCGCTTTTGAGCACCTAAGGCTGCGGAAAGACACGTGAGTCCCCAGTCGAAATCTCTCTTGTATCTCTTATGGGGCACGGTTACACCCCTCGTGTGTAGTCTTTTTCTCTAGGGACCAATCAAATGGTTTAATTGTGTTTTGTAAGCAGTATAGGAGAAAAGCAAGGAGAACATGGTGTATTTACACTTAGATCTATAAAACCAAACACTTGTCCTATAGTTACACTGGATAAAACAAAAAAAGGCATTTGTTTGGTTACCCCTGGGGCCAATTTTTGACAGTTCTACTTCTAGCTGTAAAGTCTTCCGGGATGTCGGCATCATAGAAAGAAAGAAAATATATTCATGTATACTGCAGTCCTTATTGTACCTATTTTTTTTGCTTGTTTTTCCCGTGTTTTTGAGTTTTAAGGGACTTGGTTAGGTCGATGTGCATAAAAAGAATAAAGAGCCTCATTCAGTGTTTGGCAGAACTAAAAAAGCACCTAGATTTTTACTGGGACGCGTATTACAGAGCTGCGCAAATAAATTTATCCAAACATCTGTTCTATTTTAAAGACTTTTTGGCTATATCCACACAAAGCCAAACTTTACTTATCCAATCTTTTATTCACTGTTCTAAAAATGATTCAAGTGTAAACACTGAGACATCTTAAGAGACATCTGCATACATGCAAAACCATAAAACCAACTAAAAACGATGTAGTATAAATGTCAGACCAGTATGTGGCGCTCTAATTCTGCTACAAAGATTCTGCATGCACAATCATTTGTTGCTTACTGTAGTAGCAAAGAAGCAGAAGATTTTGCTTTAGTAAAGCCAATAAGCTCAGTAGCTTCTTCAGCAGGAACACAAGCATAAAGTTCCCCATTGCGGTCTCTGAATAGGGTCCTACCCTCTGATTTTTATTTTTTTTTTATTATTTCCACCCCATGCCGTTTTATATACTCTTTAGTGTGCTGACCCGTGCTTGTTTGCAAATTTGCATACAGGTGACAATAGGCCAGTTAAATGCACTGGATTGAGCCAATAACCTTCAGAAGGACAATAAAGGTGGCACATTTTCCCAAAGGAAACGATCCGCAATGTTGTCTTTGCTCTCAGTGAACCGAGGTTACACAAATACCCAGAGACATTGGCGCACACCTGCATGTGGACAATATGACTGTAGAGATGTATAAATTTGGAAATGTTAAGGAAATTGTGGATAATTTAATCATGAACAAAGTATAAACGCAGAACCCTTTCAGACTAAAGTAGGAAAAGTCAGAAATTAAGCCGAAATGTATTCAATGTATAGTAAATATAGATCAGATATTGTAAAATAATTTTTTTTGTTTGTGCGTTTGTAGTGGGAGTTGTGATTTCTTGCGTTGGCTTAAATGTTTGAGGACCACTGATCTACATCACTGAACTATTGTTTATCTATTGATTAGGCTGAATAATTACATCTCAATGTTACCCTTGCTCCAAGTGTGTGTGTTTCTTTATGTGCGTACATTACAGTCAGGCAGACCCAGAGAATGCAGAAGTGAAAGAGAATGTTGATGGAGCTGAGGAGCAGGACAATGAAGAAAAGGTGGGGTTTTGTGTGTTTTTTTTTTTGTTTTGTTTTCAATCTATTTTCAATTCTTATTGGTTGTATAACCTGTTGTTTCTCACTGTGAAAAATAACTTAATAGAAATTAAACTTGTGTAGGTTTTGTGCAATTTATTTCTATATTGCTCCCCATAACTATAGCCATTTTTGTGTCTGTGCTACAGGCAGAAGATGGAGAGAAAGATAATGAAGAAAAAGAAGATGGCTTGTGGGAGGAGACGTTTAAGTCACACACAGACAGTAAACCCAATGGTGTGTGATGGGTTTAATGTAAAGATCTTTTATTTAAATAATCAGACTATGAGGCGTGGGCGGTCGTGTACTGCTCATTAACAGTAAGAGTCGTTAGATTTAATTAGTCATCTGGAAATGAGTTAAAGCAGAGTTTGCTTTTCTAAACCTGACACAATGTATTTAATGGGCATAAAAACATGTAACCCATTTCCTCCTCAGGACCAACATCGATCAGTTTAGACTTCTCTTTGCCCGGTGTAGAACATGTATATGGTATACCAGAGCATGCAGACAACCTTAAACTCAAAACCACAGAGTGAGTACTTGTACAGAGCCACTGAATTTCTGTGTAGTTTTATTTATTTTTTGTTGCTTTAAATATAATTATATTTTACTAACAAGTTTTTGTTTTGTTGCTGCAGTGGTGGAGACCCATACAGGCTGTACAATCTGGATGTGTTCCAGTATGAGCTCTATAATCCTATGGCTTTGTATGGATCAGTACCAGTCATGCTGGCCCATAATGCTCAGAGGACCATGGGCATCTTCTGGTTAAATGCTGCTGAGACCTGGGTGGACATCAGCTCCAATACTGCTGGCAAAGTAGGGAAATTTTTAGATGTATAACATAAACATAACACTGGTTTGTGCGCTGTGTTTTTTGATATAGTGGGCATTGTGTAAGGGATTAAACATGGCATGGGGAAATGAATCCTGGAGTTGAATGATGTTGTTACCACCCCATATTTTATTATTTCCTATTTGAGTTTTAGCAAAAAAGATTAGCAAGCCAACATACCTTTATGGTCTGGGTGAGAACTAAACATGCAGCGCGCAATTAAAAGAGAACCTGAGTTTGCATCTAAATTCAGTCCAAAAGATTGTGTTCCACTTCTGATTTCATGCTCTGTGTGAAGAAAATCCAGATATACAGATTTGCCCTGTGGTCTAGGTTTAATATATTGCAATACATTGCATGTTTAGATTTAACTAGTGAATTTGTTGTGTGTTTGCTCTCGAGTGTAATCATAAGTGCTGCTTTATAAACTGTTGATATTTTTATTGTGTCTCGTTACAGACCGTGTTTGGGAAGATGCTGGACTTTGTTCAGGGCTCTAGTGAGACTCCTCAGACCGACGTGCGCTGGATCTCTGAGAGTGGCATTATTGACGTCTTCATCATGCTTGGGCCCAAACCATCTGATGTTTTCACACAATATGCCTCGCTTACAGGTACATACGCTGTCCGTTCTGTACAGCTTTTAGGTTGTTTGTTTTTATTTGAACTCACCTATACATACACACACTAGGCACCCAGGCCTTTCCTCCTCTGGCTGCGCTTGCCTACCACCAATGTCGCTGGAACTACAATGACCAGGATGACGTGAAAGCAGTTGACCAGGGCTTCGACGATCATGACATACCGTATGACTTTATCTGGCTGGATATAGAGCACACAGATGGGAAACGGTACTTCACCTGGGACCCTCACAAGTTTCCGCAGCCCAAAGAGATGCTGCAGAACATCATGGACAAAAGACGCAAGGTTAGTCCAAGCATAGCGAGTTGCCTACTTGGATTTACAGTAATGTTGAACCATGTCAGTTACGTATGCAAAATTGAACTATGCATCATTCTGGGACTAGATGTTTAAATGTTGGTTTGAAGATAAATATAAACCTGATATTTAAGAGAAGAAATAGTAGCCTAGGGTTAGCCTGCCAATTAGAAGCTGAAGGGTTTCATTCCCATCACCACCAAGCAGTCACTGTCGGGCCCCTGAGCAAGGCCCCTAAGCCTCAATTGCTCATTTGGATAAAAATGGAGATAATTGTAAGTCCTTCTGGATAAGGGTGTCTACCAAATGCTTTAAATGTTTATTTTGATGCTACTACTTTTATTAGTTTGCACAGTTGGACATCAATCCTACCTGATCAATTTAAAGTGTATAAAATTATTTTCACTTAGTGTAAAGTGGCGTTTAAATAAAAAAAAATTCAAAAAAAGTATAGCATCAGCTCCTTAATTCTCTTAACCTTGTCCTATCCAGATGGTGGCCATCGTTGACCCTCATGTTAAAGTGGACAGCGGATACAAGATTCATAACGAGATAACTGCTAAAAACTTTTACGTCAAAAACAAAGACGGCAGAGACTATGAGGGCTGGTGTTGGCCAGGTCAGCATGATGTCTGCGGACAATCTCATTTATTAATAATTGTAAAATATCTAATTTATTTTAATGCTGGAAGTTTTTTTTCTTTCTTTCTCGCATATAGGAAACTCGGGTTATCCAGACTTCACTAGACCAGATATGAGAGCCTGGTGGGCCAGTATGTTTGCGTTTGATCAGTATGAGGTAACTATTTATTGGCAATACATCGCAACTATTGAATTGTCCAGGATCTAGTATAGAAGGACTGTCCATTTCTACTATAGTGCTCAATTATTGTTTTATTCATAAGATTTTGTCAATTTTTATTAGAGATTTAATCCAGATTATATATTTTGCTTAATTGTCAAGCATGGGTGGATAAAATAAAAAAAAAAATGGTTCCTCTCCAGAAAAAGATGTAATTAATTACTAAATATTTAGTTGTCTTTTGGTTAAATGATTGATTTAATACATGCTTTTGTTAATAACTGTTTTTTTCTTTGCTTAAACTTTAGGGTTCCATGAAGAACCTGCACACATGGAATGATATGAATGAGCCGTCCGTATTCAATGGTCCTGAGGTCACCATGTACAAAGACGCAGTACATGGCAACTGGGAACACAGAGACATCCACAACATATATGGCTTGTATGTGGTAAGTTTGTCTCAGATTATGGGCTGGAATAAAGGTCATCTTAATTAAAACAATAATTTTATAAATCTTTTGATTAACATATCAGCCTTCATTTTCCTACCTCCCTTTTTTTCTCCTGAGTAGCACATGGCTACAATGGAAGGATTGATCCAGAGGTCTGGGGGAAAAGAGAGGCCATTTGTTCTCACCAGAGCCTTCTTTGCTGGCTCACAGAGATACGGTTGGTACCAAAAACCCTTTGTAGCCACACTTGAATAAAATATTTTCTGTTAAGTGTCACAGACACGCGTTTTAATCTGTCTGCATACACAGGGGCCGTGTGGACTGGAGATAATGCAGCTGAATGGGACCACCTTAAGATCTCTATCCCCATGTGTCTGAGTCTGGGGCTGGTGGGCATCTCGTTCTGTGGTGGTCAGTTAACACCATTTTTACAGAATAACTTTGTGGGAGACAAGAGTTTACACACTGCTCTATTTATATGGATATATACATCATATTTATAATTACTGTTGTACATTTATTTTTAATTATAATCAATGCCTACATATATTTATATTAGACTGAAAACTTAATATTTGCATTAAAAACAGCATACTTATTTTAAGCAAATCTTTTGATTTGGTTATAGTTAAATAAAAAAATGCCTTAAGTTTATGTTCTTTCTTCTTTCTCTCCATAGCTGATGTCGGTGGTTTTTTTAAGTCTCCCAGTACTGAGCTGTTGGTGCGTTGGTATCAGACTGGTGCCTACCAGCCATTCTTCCGTGCACATGCTCACCTGGACACCCCTCGCCGTGAGCCTTGGCTGTTTGGCCCTGAAAACACTGCTCTCTTTCGGGATGCTGTTCGCCAGCGCTATGCCCTCCTGCCCTATTGGTACCAGCAGTTCTACCATGCATACAAGACCGGTCAGCCTGTCATGAGGTCAGTGGGAGATCCTTTCCTCACTCAAACGCCTGAACATTGCACTGTTCCTACAGTTTATTTATTTATTTATTTATTTTGTGTTAGACCTTTGTGGGTTGAGTATCCTAAAGACACAGCTACTTTCACAATTGATGACGAATTTCTGATTGGTGAGTGATTTAATCCAGTTATATATGTATAAATTGTACTTCTTTTATTTACTCTAACCAGGGAATCATTAAAATTTCTTTGTTCTTGGCCATGGTGGATAGTTTGGAATCTGATGGAGTACCTTTAATAGAGTGCTTCTAAACTCAGCATATTACCTGTACAAAAGCCACCTGGGAAGCCACTAGTCTTGCTGATTGATGGGAAATCAATCACGTATTTTACTTATTAAAATATAAATCATTGTATAACTTCTTCGAAATGCATTTTTCTGAATGTTTTTGTTGTTATTCTCTCACAGTTCAAATGAACCGTTAAAATTATATACTGATCATTTCTTGAAAATGATTATATACTGATCAAAATCAGCAGGAGATCAAATATTTTATTTCCCTCACTTTAAACATGCTTTTTCAGGTCGAGATTTGCTGGTTCACCCTGTGACTGAGGAGGGGGTACGAGGTGTCACAGCTTACCTGCCTGGATCTGGGGAGGTGTGCAGTGTTTTAATTGGTGGTTGTTAGAATTAGCTTCCATTTAACCAGGCCTTTGCTGAAAATATGTCTGAAGCCAAAGCTTTTTTATTTATTTATTTTTATTTAGTATTCATATTACCTGATGTGTTTTCCCCCTTTAGGTTTGGTATGATGTCCACACATTCCAGAAACACAGTGGTGCTCAGAATCTCTACATTCCAGTCACCATAAGCTCTGTGTGTGTCTCTTCATATTCAAAATAAAAAAATGATTTGTTAATAAATGTTTACTTATTGCATTGTGCGCTTTTTTTGGTGTAGATCCCAGTGTTCCAGCGTGGTGGCTCCATCATTCCTAGGAAGCTCAGAGTTCGAAGGTCATCTGAGTGCATGGAGAATGACCCTTACACTTTGTATGTGGCCCTCAGTCCACAGGTAGGATATCTTTTAATTGTTCCTTATAATATAACATATTAGTTTCACAAACTAAACAAAGAATAACTAAAAACTCTCTCTTTCTCCTAACCCTTCTTTACTCTCTTAGAGAGTTGCCGAAGGTGAACTCTACATAGATGATGGCCATAGCTTTGATTTCCAGACAGAGAAACAATTTGTTCATCGCAGCCTAACCTTCTCCAAAAATGCCCTGACATCCAAGTACGCGGTTTACGCTTCTTGCTTTGATCGTGATTTAGATTTTTTTTTTCTTTTCTTTTCACTGCCCATATAATTCTCTACATGTTCACACCTGAGGATGAGCATTCACTCAAGAGTATTTTGTCTTTTAGGAACTTGTGTCTGGATTGCAAGTTTAATACTAAATCCTGGATTGAAAAGATTTTTATATTGGGAACCAGTAAGCCTAACAAGGTTACTCTTCAAATGGATGGTATGTCTTTTTAAAATTGTTGTTTAGTTTCTTTGGGTTAAGAATACTTAATATGTTACGTTTTACACATATAAAAATAGCAAGCACTTGTGTTTGGGCTTTAGCGTTTGAGCACTTTTCTAAACAATAAAATATAGATTAAGAAATTTACTCATTTTTATTAAACATCTTATCTAAGAAATTACAAGTTTTACTGACTTTTATATTCTCATTATTCCCAACAGGCCAAAACACTCTTATTGACTTTGAGTTTGATGCCTCTATGTCTGTGTTAACCCTGCGTAAGCCAGGCATGAACGCTGCCGCAGACTGGACAGTTCTGCTGCAGTAACACACTGGAGAAGATCAGAAGCCTGGGCTTATGGGTGCACTTAATCCGAGTGGCTGACGCTGAGTGATTCACTAAAACTGAGCAACAGATACAAGACTACTCACAAAAATACAATCCTAATTATTTCCTACACTGTGTTTACATCCATACATACATGCACATCTACATACACCACACACGAGTAGACAAAGGGTTAAGTTGTGATTTAGATTAATTTGAGGAGTGAAATGGTGGATGGTTCAGGTTTTAAATTTTGTACGCCCGATGTCTTAAATCAAACACTTTTTTTTTTGTAGTAATTGATGTAGTCGGCCTGTTCTCATATGCCTGTAATTAAAAGGAATCGAGAGCACGTACAATGCACTTGTACAAAGACACGTTTTGATTATTTTTATTAATTGATAGATTGATGATGAAGTTAGACATTCTAGATTCAAACTTGGTATAATGTTCTGAAAAATTTCAACCACTGACTTGGTGGAATTTTTTTTGTTTACTTTTATGTTTTTGTTATTGACTGTTTTTTGTAGTATTTTGTTTTCCAGAGCACTTGACTACTTCTGAGAGGGATTAGATATTTTTACATAACAAACTTTAACCCACAGTTTACCATTAATGCAACAAATGATATGTAACAATAATGTAAAGGTTTCCATTATTGCAGAGATACTGATAACATCTTTAAATTACTCACATCGTAAGAATAAAGAATTATTTTTCTTGTACATTCCTGCCATGTCTGCTGATAAAATACATTAAACTGTTCCATTTGTTGCTATAATAAGGACCACAAAGCTATTTCCCCCTTTCACTAACATACGGTGTAATTAAACATTTCAGGAGACTTCCAAAAAGGTGATATTTTGTCGTTGTAATTCTTACAGGCTGTGATTTAATGACATGTTGATGATTTGTTCAGACAAGAAAGAATTAAAGAAAATCATCCCTAAAATGGATTTGTTGTTTTTATTTCGAATTATGCTTTAACGTTAAGACGAGGGTTTTAATATTGCCTACGATGTTAAGTTATCGTTAATAGTTCTGCGCTAGTGGAACTAGATCGATAAATATTTGCATGGCTTCTTAAACAATACTCACGTGGTGCTAGATGCAAAATTGAAAACATACACACCGCAGTTTTTTCCCCCCCCGGAAGTAATGGTTACGTGAACCGTCGCGTTTTTTTTGACGTCATTCATTACTTTTTCGTTATGGCGACTGAAGGCGCGGAGGTGTTGGGTGACAACGAGGAATTTCCTCATTCAGGTTATATATATATATTTTTTAAATATAATGTTAAACATATTTTAATAGTGAAAAATCATGTTTTCTTGAATAATTAAATCTTTGCGTTTATTTTTTTATACGCTACCGACATTTAGGTCGTTTAGCTAACATGCTAGGTTAGCTTAGCGTGAATTTCGTTGGTATGGTGATTTGTCTTAGTGAGCAGAATTTAAAGCATAATTTTAAAAAAACCCAGGCAAATTAATATATCTATTTTTGAAATAAAAAATTAAGATAAGCCTTAATTCAAGAGGCACAACACACGTTATTATACACGGTAATAATCTGATGTTAAATTGAAAAAGAAAAATTTCCTTTGGTAATATTATGTACTTAGACATTATTAGTTGTAGTTGATAAATCTAAACCTTTTTAAATAAAGTGATGGAGTAGTTATGCTTTATGCTATGTTTGTATTCATTTGTTATACAGGATGCAAAGCCCCTGAGGTCGGTAACTTTCCCCAGTCTGATTTGGGAGTATCTGAAGACATGGAAGGAACAGACATGGCAGATGCCTCCTTATCGTACAGCGCACCTCCAGTGACTGGAGAAGAGGAAACGGAGGACAGCGAAATGCCAGTGGATTTTGAGAGACAGTGGAAACTGGTGAATGACAACCCGCATGATTTTAACAGCTGGACCGATTTATTACAGTATTGTGAACAAGAGGTGAGGAGAAATAGAGCTGTAAAGTGAGTGTAAAACAGGAAAACTTAAAAACAGTATCTATATCTAGTTGTGATTAAAACATCTTTAATCGCTTGCAGGGCCATGTAAAAGCATCTCGTCAGGCCCTGAGTGCATTTCTGGCAAGATACCCACTCTGTTACGGTTACTGGAAGAAATTTGCAGACTTGGAAAGGCGAGCAGGATCCAACGAGAAAGCTGAGGAGGTGTGGAACACAGTAAATAGGGGGAAGTGGTAGCTTGGTGGGTAAGATGTTGGACTCATTACTGAAAGACTGTGGGTTACCTCTGTTGGGCCTTGAGCAAGCCCCTGAACAAGCCCCTGAACCCCCAATTGCTCAGTTGTATAAATAAATTAAAAAAAAAGGGTATTTCTTTGGAAAACACTGTCTGCCAAATGCTGTAAATGTAGAAACTTCAATACGGATACATTTTGACGGAATCATTATCTTAAATGATGGGCAAGAAAACGGTGAACAAATACTAGCTACCAAATCTTAAGTCTGTTTAATGAACCATGGTAGTCATTTAGTCTTAAAATATAGAAAAGCCTGTACAAGAAGCTCATAATTGTTTTAAATGTACTGAAATATAAAACAGACCATGAGCTGCTTCTATGGAAGGCTTAAGTCTTAAACATTAACAAAAAAACATGACTAACTAAGTTAATAATCTTTTACAATAACAGGCATTTAAACATTTTTTGTATATGTTGTACTATGACAACATTGTAACAGTTGTCGGTTTTGCCCTTTTGCATGTAGCATTTGAAAGTCCCTATTTAATCCTTGAAGTTTTGTGAACACTGTTTATACAGAACATTAGAGTTATGACTCTCTAATCTTTTGCTTTAAATTAATGAAAAGTAAAATCAGAACGTCCTGTTTTTCAGGTGTGTGTGCAAGGACTGAGAGTAATCCCTCTCAGCGTGGATCTGTGGATACATTACATCAACCTCCTGCTCGGCACACTGAACATGAACCTGCCCGAATCGGCACAGCGCATTCGCAGGTAACGCGACAAGCTTCTTCAGCGTTAGATCAAAGTTGATTCAGGTTGTAGTTTCCATCTTTTTCTCGCTGTCTCTCATGGCAATTTCATATCAGTTGCCTAAATGGACAACCGCAAAACAGGGAAAAAAAACAAACTTATTTATATAAAACACAGAACTTCTATTAACATCATAAATATCTAGGGTTATAAATGAAATTTAACTCTTGCTGCTGACCGACTATCACCAGTATTCTACCAGCTCAGAGTTGCTCACTGTTCTTCATTTAAACAATTAAACTTGTAGGTCAATTTCAGATTTGCAAGTAAGATAAAGTGCAAAAAAATGCTAATAAAAGCAATTATTAACAAGTAATGAAAAAATATTTGCAGTATATTCCTTCAGGGAAAAAGGAGGTTCTACATTTCTTTTGAGACTTTAGGGATCTGTTAAAAATTGTCCATTACAAAAGTGTGATGTTCTTGCCAAAAAATAGCTATTAAAGCTGATATGACGGTAAACTATTAATGCATAAATAAATGACAGTTTGAATGTTGACTGAACATCGTCTTAGAGAAAACATCATATGCATGTTTTTAATCTGCTACTATGAAGTTGGTTGTTGATTGTTGCTGTGGAAATGAGAATTAACATATAAGAAAACCTTTATTGATATAAAGCTTATTGAAAAGAATGAAAACAATTTAATTAATTAGATTTAAGCATTTATCTAAGTTTAAAATTGAATATCATAGTCTCTCTCCGCATACTCCTCCTGTTCCGTAGTGTATTTGAGGATGCTCTGGCTGCGGCGGGCTGGGATTGGCATTCAGACCGTCTGTGGGACCTTTACGCTGAGTGGGAGAAAGAACAGGGTGACCTGAGAGCCATGACTGCAGTCTATGATCGTGCAGCGAGAGTGCCCACCCAGCTCTACAGAACCCACTATGAAAAGTATGTCAACACAAATGAAGAAGGCTTTTAAGAGGGTTGTTTACCCAGCTGTACACTTTGAGACACAAATCCGCAATACAAACACACAGATTTGTGAGAACTTGCTGATATTTCTTCTCACTATCATATCTTGTGATCTTTTTTCCCCCCTTCATATATAGATGCAGCTGAATTTATCACCCAAAGCCTTATTGGTAAACTGTCAAACACCTGCAAATCCGCACTACAGAATTCAGATCTCCAAAATATCACTATTTAGTTTTTTTTTTTTTGTCTTTCGATTTAACAGTCTGTGAGAAAATGAGTGTTGTGCTGGAGATCTTTGAGGCTGATGTAATTTATTCTGTTTTTGTTTCACAGATTAAAGACCCATCTAACATCAGAGCCGCTTCACGATGTCCTGAGTCCTGAGGAGTACAACAAAGTGGAGGCTGAGTACAGGCAGAATCAAATCCAGGCTAAAGAGGAATCCGACGCTACAGCTAGAGAGGATGAGGACCGACCGCCTGGAGAGGATGACACTACAGATGGTGGCAAAGATTCGGTAATTCATCACTGTTTAATGTAAAATATTTAGTAGAACCGTTGAATTAATAAACCTGCTATTATTTTTAAATAGTAACCAAAAATGGTGTGCGTGCGAAATATTGGGCTTACAATTGTATTTTTGTGGGCTTATGGGAACAACAGATTTCGATGGTGTGTGTAGAAAAATGTAGCAGACAACTACTAAATGTGTTACATTCATGATTATTTTAGCAGGTCATGTTTTATGCTGATTTAATTTTTTTCCCATGTAGGTAGATGCAGTGCAGAAAATGCAGGAGATGATCTTGGCCAGCAGAGAGGAGATATTTCAGCAGAACGAGGCTGAGGTCAGGAAGAGGTGGAATTATGAAGATGCGGTAAGTGTTTGTATAAACTTGCATTGTCCCTTTTAATCAAATGCAATGCTGTTGTCTAGTTTTGCTGTTTTTGGGTCTCGTCTTCCAGATTAAGAGGCCATATTTCCATGTAAAACCTTTGGACCGCCCCCAACTAAAAGCCTGGCACACATACCTGGACTGGGAAATGGCTGAAGCTGATGCAGCACATGCTGTCACCGGGGGTATATGTGTGGAAAGTCAGGAGGGTTCAGAGGTCAAAGAGGGTATCGCTGGCCATAGGAGGGTGCAGATTCTGTTTGAGCGCTGCCTTATTGCCTGTGCGCTCTACGAGGAGTTCTGGAATAAGGTAAAAGAAAGACAAAAAAAGTCTGTCTGGAAGAGGAATTTGTTTCTGGGAGCCTCTTTAATTTAATGCCATATTTTTGTTTGTGTGTTGTAGTACGTGCATTATCTAGAGCCACGCAGTTTGGAGGAGACGCGCAGTGTATATCGACGAGCTTGTGAAGTCCACCTGCCAAACAGACACAGTTTTCACTTGCAGTGGGCCATGTTTGAGGAGCGACACGGTGAGAATCACTATATATAAAAGGACAATGAGTTACTTATTCATGTTTTTATATAACCCTTGTAAAGATATGTTTTCACTGAGGTCTGCAAAAGCTATGTAAAAATCCTAAATCTCATACTTCCATACTATATAGAAGCCAAAACGGAGTATGCAAGGTAAGTAGTATGTCCGAATCCTTAGTATGCGAATTACAAAGGTTAAAAAGTTTCTTGTTTATATTATAATCCTGCCCGGATTTTGAGGTATGTATATATGATGCACACTTTACTGTCCCATGAGGCTGCAGGAGAGATGACTTTTTTCAGGTGCCTAAAAAAAAATCATTGTTCCTTAAATTGTAGTTAAATTGCACTCGTTTTAACATCATCCAAGTTTAAAAATTTACCAAATTTAAATTCACGCTGCTGTGACATCATATGACCCGTGTCAATAAAAAAAATGGCTAATACAGTATGTCCAAATTCTATTCATACTGGAAAAGATGAGATATTCTGGGAGTAGTGAAGGGAATTCTTTTGTAGTCTGTTTTAAGTCTCTGAAATCTCTGCCTTCTATATAGGTTTTTGGTTTGTTGTTTTTTTATCCCCTCTTCCTTTATGGGTTGGAGTGTATTTTCATTTAAGTTAATTGTGAGGTTTCTTTTAATTGAAAAATAAGAATGATTGTGGTATTGTAATAACAATAATTGGTATACAATAAAACGTTTAAACACAAATTCTATTCATACTACACGTAACCATACTTTCGGATTAAGCCTACATTTTTTTCACTACTTTCCAAACATCAGACCTGAATTATAAAGAATGCACAGAGTGAATGAAGCAGAATTGTACTAGAAACTGGCTGTTTTTGACCAAACTGGTTGTTTTGATGTGGTGTAAAGTGGCTGAAATTGGGCACTGGCACCATTACCTGTCAATAAATGAATAAATGCATGAAGAAATGGATTTGTAAATAAAAATGTATAGGATTTAAATTTGCTGCATGTTCTTCTGCAGGTAATATCTCTGAGGCGCAGCGGATTTTAGAAGCTATAGAGAAGACTGTGCCTGGCCTGGCCATGGTGCGTCTCCGGAGGGTGGGGTTAGAAAGGAGGACGGGTCGTCTGGATAAGGCGGAGTCCATGCTGAAGGAGGCGGTTGAAGAGAATAAAGACAAACCACAACTTCATGCCTTTTACTCTATTAAACTGGCTCGATTTCTTCACAAATTAGGCAAAAATGCATCACGGGCTCGCAGCGTGCTGCAAGAAGCCATTGAAATTAGTCCGGTAAGACATGAGCTGCCTTGTGGTACCTGAAGTTGTTTTAATTCAACATTGTGCACAATTTGTTTTTAAATTATAGAATACAGTATTTACCCTTAACCAAATTCTCCATCGTCTGTAAATGGTTAAACAAAAAATTTGATTACTCTACAGATTAAATATAAACTTTATTGTCATTGTGGTGCAAGGTACGTGTACAGAGCCAATGAAATGCAGTGTTTTTTGCATATCCTATCTAAGTAAGTTGGGGGTCAGAGCGCAGGGTCAGCTATGATACAGCAGAAAGGGTTAAGGGTCTTGCTCAAGGACCCAACAGTGGTTGGCTTGCCGGTGGTGGGGCTTGAACCCAGGTGTTTCTGGTCTTTAGATCAGCAGCTCAGCACCTTGACCATTTGAGCAACCACTGCCCAATAATGATTACACAACATATATTTGTACAAATGACTAGTAGCCCTTCTAGTTTACAGTATGTGCTCAGGTTCAAACCGCTCAGTTATCTAATTGTGATTGACCCGCCTAAAACACGCCAATTTCTCAAAGATAAACACATTATGTTCCTCAAAAGCAAATGCCGTGTGTGTGTGTGTCTAGCACAACAGTAAACTCTACCTGAATTTGCTGGACCTGGAGCTTTCTGGGGACCTGCGGCTTAACGGAGGAGGTGTCCAACAGTGTGTGAGCAAAGCTCTTGCTGCACCTCTCTCATCAGATAGCAAGATCCTCTTCTCCCAGAGAGGCCTGCAGTATGCTGAGGATTTTGGATCCACAGTGCAAAGGTCAGAAGTTACACTAGGGTATCGGTGATAAAGGAATTTATACGTTAAAAGTCAGCTGTTGATTTGGGGAATGTTTTTGCTTCACGGTTATCACTAAATTAAAATCCTAATGTCTTGTTATTGTAATGCTTTGTCTTGTGTTTGTCTTTTGCACTGACAAAGATGCAGATTTTTTCTGAAGTCTGACCAATTATTTGATGCAGGCCAGGTTGTCCTTCATTTACTGTTCGTCGTCTTGGTTTCACTTGTGATTCTAGACTACTGTGATACCCACAATGTTTTGAAACCACATGATCACAAATCTGTTTGCTATTAACCTAAAATTCTGGACAGAAATGAGAACATCGATCTTGCTTTAAATAATATTACTATTCTGGCATATAATTTAAAGAATATAATTCTGCCTATAATTAGTTTTTGGTCATTCAATAAAGCATGAAGTATAGCTAGATATTTCCAAGTCTGTTTGGGGAGGAAACAAACATGTAATCGTTCTTTACATCCAAATCAGGTTTTTGCAAGTTAATTGCTGCATAATTTGTTTTTCCAATAAATCCACACAATTTCAGTAATGTCTAAGCCCCCTGACGATCACTTTGTCTTATTGTAAATGACTGCCTGCTGGTGTAAACACCGTTAAGACTCTGTGGAAACACTGCATATCTCAACAAAAGCACTTTAAACTGTTCGCTTTTCCAATGTAGCTAATTACCGCAATGGTTGTGTGTTTGCAGTGTGCTGAGTATCTACGAGGAACACCAGAAGCTTCTAAATGATCTCAGTGCAAAGAAGCGCGGAGCAGAAAACGGGTGAGAGAAACAGCGCTGACAAAACAAACTGTTGCAAGTCGCATTTAATTTTCATGGAGGTTTTTCACACAGTGCTGTTTATTGTCTAGTGAGAGCGACGAGCTGGAGAAAATAAGTAAAACAGATGATGACTCTGCTACAGTGGCATCTCAGCAAACTGACCCACCTGCTATGCCCCCTGTTCCTCCTCCTCCAGTGATGGGTGGGGATATGAGTGGGTATGGAAACTATAGCAGCTGGTATCAGGTATTACTTGTTTTATTGTGCTGTGTGATGTACAGGGAAAGATGTACGTTACATAAAATAAAAGTTTTATTCAAATTAGGAAAATAAATAATTATTGTTTTAGCAGTTTCCGAATTCTGATTTACTTATTTTGCGTCGAATTTTAATTTGATCATCTTTGGTACCATTTAATGAAACTTTTCATCTTTTTTTTCCCCCCGCAACAGCAGTATGGAGGGTACGGTGCCTACTCCAACCCCTGGAACCAGTACAGTCAGTACTACCCTCCCAGTTAGACCCCAAACACACAATGTGTCACCTGTCATACAAACAATCACAGGAGTGAAGTCAGAAGATGTTTACTATAAACAGAAGTAAAAATGAGCTGAGGAACTTCACCACAGATCCACTTTTGTTTTGTGTTTTGATGGACTGGCAAAGCTGTATTGATGTCCTATGATAGTAATTTCCAGCCTGCTTACTGCTTCATCTGGAAAGATTCAGTGTCACTTGGAATAAATCTGCCATTTTTACGTTTTTAAACTTTTTAACTGTACATGTTTTTTTTAAGCAGCTGATGATCAGCTCAACCCGTCTCCTGCTTTTACTCCAGTGGTGGTGGGGGTTTTTTTTTTTTTTTTTTTTTTAATCCCTTTATGTCCCACCATGACTCTCCGAACGTTTTGTAACCTACTGCCTCTGGACTCGCACAAATCAATTCTTACAGCGACATCTGTTTTTCCAACCGCATTAAAAACATTTTTGTTCTTTTAACCAAAATATTATAGAGTTTGAAGTCTTCGTGTTTTGTGGAGTTTAAAGAAAATCTGCAGTGAATTTATTTAAACATACTTAGCTTATTAAGCTTCTTAATGGTAAGTGGTGTAAGATAAAAAGTGTTAGAGGTTTTATGAAACATGCTTTGTGTGGTTATGAAGTGCAGATCACATGTACAGGGTTTTTGTCCTGTAAAAGTTCTCGCCTTGAAAAGATCAAGAAACTTATGTTATTAATTACCCTTTTTTTTGTTGTTTTTTTTACACCCAGCTGGTATTCAGGGTGTTTATAAATATATTTAAGGATTACTTGCATTTGTAATTTTTATGCTTTCTTTTTTCATAAAAATGTCTGTTCAAGTTATTCATGATTGACCAATGATTGTACTGACTGTAATGGTTGAGTGTTTTATTTACAACTGTTCCACAGGCCAAAAATTTTAATTCAATTCAAACATATCAAGAAATGCACAGCTGAGACAATGAAGAATTTGTGTTCACTCAATTTTGCTGCTGTCAGTGTGAGTAGATGTTATTATTGTGTTGCCCCTCAGGGCTGTAAGACATAAAAGTCAAATCCAGTCTATGATTGTAACCCGTTTTGTTTTTTCTTGACCGTACGGGAAGAGGCGGAAGAACATGGATAAAACTAGTCTGCATTTACTTCTTTGCAACCACAAGGACAGCAGAAGGCACCAAACCTGAAGAAAAGAAAGAAAAAAAACAGGTTCTGTAAGTCAAACAAACCGTTACAGCCTCAAATTAGCACACACCAAAAGGTACTTTTAAAGACCAGACACTTAGAAGCTCGGGAAATAGCTACATGGAAGAGACATACAACAGCATGCTAAATAATGTGATATTTATGTACAATATTTTCTAAAAATGATAACTAACATTTCTTTAAACACAGTGATGATTCTTGGTTTTGAAAGGACTGTAAAGCGTTTTGTAGTTTTACCCCTTCCAGTTGGCCACTTAAGATTTACATGTTCTACGTAGAACTTTAGGCTGAATGTGGTCAACACTTCTAAAAACCTATTTACCCATTTTTACTTAATTTTACATTGATTTTGAAGCAGCTGCACAGATTTTGCTTTAATAATTGTTTTCCTGTCTTTGAACACACACTATTCGTATATACAAATAGTTACTTGCACACACTTTTAAAGGACAACCATAACGGGGTTCTGTACTTTAATTCACAGTAATTGCAAGTCACTATATTTCCATTGATGTCTGCTGGAGCTTCTGATAATCAGCAATTGTAATCAAGCACATAACATCATTTTTAAAAGTTCCTCTGTGTAAACTAAAAAAAGCTTTGTATACAATGCCATATCGTGATGCTAAGAAAATATCTAATATTAAAAGTCTAAAGCAAAAAGGCTGCTGTCTTTTTGTCCTGCTGTAAACAATGTTCATGTTATAGCTCAGAAATCCACAAAGATTTCTGACACCCTGAGCTTTCCTTACCCAGCTCACGTAGAGGTTTCTCCATGTCAAGGTCTGTGTAGACACGGCGAGGGTAAGGGGACAGAAGGGTGAAGTCCTCACCCTCAGAGCTGTTCATCTGCACATACACTCTTACTGCAGCCAGAGGCTCCTGGGCCTTGAAGACTGCCATTAACGCAGAGCCGTCCATCAAACGAACCTGATTCAGGAAGGCAAAAAGGGAAGTGTTACAAACTTGCTGTAGACACAAAAGTATCAACATATTTAGAGTCTTTACCTGTATCCGACATTCATCATAGTCTTTCTTAGCTGGGGGAGGCCCCTGGTTCTCAGGAGGAGACTGAGGAGTGGTTTCAGAAGATGGAGATGTCAGGGATGTACTCGAAGAGCTGCCGCCAAACTGTAAACACCCGAAAAGGTAACTGGCATCATTTCAACGGGCAAGGAGGTAACCAGGCTATTAAAAGTTACAACCAGCTTCAGAAAATAATATAAACAGAAAACAAAGATGCTTTTACATAAACAGTGTTTTTGCAAACCCTCTAATGTCCCAAACAGCTGCATCATATGGGTCACAACAGTAAATTGGTAAAAACATTGAGAATACCTTGCGTGCTCTCTCTTCTCTATCACGTGCAATCTTCTCTTTGACTCTCTGTCTGAAAAAGATTGAACCCTGAATGAGAACAGAAACACTGCACTGTAAAGCTCTTTGCAGTTTATGTTTGAATGCTGGTATTACTTAGCTAATCTGTCCTCCATTTTCTCTCTCCTGCGCTGTTCAGCCAGCTGCTTCATTTCATCATCCTGCAGCTTCTGTCGGACCTGCTGCAGCTCCTGGCCCTGTTTTCTTCTCTGTTTCTCTCTCTCCACCTCATCCTGTCGCTCCCGTTCTCTCCTCTCTTCTTGCTTCACCCTCATTAACTCCTCAAGCCTGAAAGCAGAAACAGAAAATCATCTGCAATTTTCTTTTAGTCACAATTCATTTTTATTCTAAAACATTTAACCTCTTTTTATGTCAATAACCTTCTGATTTGTTCTTTTTTTTCCTCTTCTGTCATTGGATGTTTGCCATCCTCCTCCTCCACAGCAGCTGGGTTTCATGTATAATAAGAACAAAGTCAGTTCCACATGTCAGACAATGAAACAACAATTCAGATTTAAAATTAGAAGGAAAAATTTAGGCGCAGTGGTTTTAGGGTATTGGAGTTCTATCAGAGTTCAAGATCGGGGTTTGATTCTCTGCACCACTAAGTTGCCACTGCTTGGGCCTCTGAACACGGCACTTAACCCCTGATTGCTCAGTTGTATAAAAAGGATAAACTGTAAGTCACTTTGGATAACAGCGTCTGCCAAATGCTGTAGATGTTAATTCTGACCCCGAAACTATCACCAACATATGTTAAAAAATTGCTTTGATGATAGATGTTACTGTGAATTACAGTTCAACAGATGTGCTTGTTAAAACACTTTGAATTACTACTGTGTATGAAAAGTGCTATATAAATAAACTTGCCTTGCTTATAGTTAATATTATATATAAATATTAATTTATCACCATGTCATAAACCTGGTTTCAGCTGGTGTATTTCTACATTTAAACACACAGTCAATGCTGTACATTCATGCAGATAGATCTCACCCTCTGTGGTCTCGGAAGCAGGATCAGACGAGCTCTGTTGTTCTGATGAGCCTAGAACTATTCCTGCCGGCGGCACATACGGCTCGTCTATGTCTGGATCGTTTTCATGTTCCATCAGCCTGTACAGAAAGATGAAGCAAATAAGTGGAAAGTGGTAGCGTAGGTAGCAGTGGTTAAGGTGTTGGACTGCTAGTTGGAAGATCCAGGTTACCACTGCTTGGCCCCTGAGCAAGGCCCTTAACCCCTAATCACTTGGTCATATAAAGGAGATAAATGTATGTTGCTCTGGAGAAGGGTGTCTGCTAAATCCTATAAATGTAGAATATGGTCACAGTAGCCAATGCAATATACTCACCAGTCCATAGCCCTCTCGATGCCCTGGTTTCCAGTGTGTGCCACAGCCTTCTCCCTTTCACACAAACACAGCAGTAAATCATTAGTACAGAATCATATTCAGTAAATCCCAGCCAGAAAAACACAGGACTTACGCTCGATTTCTGTCGAATCCCATCTCCAGGAGACTATCTAACGTTGTACAATCCGCCATTCTGCTAAAGAAAAATACACACATATACACACACATATATATATATATATTAAACAACTATTTACACAAACCAACTACAGCAATAAAATGACGTCAACCCAAATGAACGTATTGTAAGTTTGCAGTTAAGTTTAATGCTGGTTTCAGTCACACGATTTACTAACTTAGCTAACATAAAACATAAACTGATAGCAAAGCAGAAATGCCTTTTTTATAAAAGGTTAAACGAAGTTCATCTAATAATAAAAAATTTATCTAACACAAAAATCACACGTTTTATTTAATCTCATTCATGCTTAATACAATGCATCATCAGTAACGCCTGATGAACACGGCAGTGCACCAGCTAGCAGTTAGCCAACAGGCTACATTATGCGTTGTCAAGCAGCGTAACGTTACAGAACATATAGCCGAGCTAGCTGAAAAGCTAAAGTTACACATTCTAAAAATGTATTGCATTCTAAAAATATAAGCCAAATCTGAATAAATATTCCCAAAATTAAACTAATAATTTTTTTGAAATTAAAAATGATTTTTAATTATCTCATAACTATATTAGCCGGTTAGCATAACAGTTTCTTACATAGCAGCTCTCCGGTCCACACAGTTACGGCAATGGAAGAGGGACAATTACATCCAAAGAGATTCGCTTCGCGTTTCCATAAACCACGCCTGAGGTTGACTAAAAGTTACAACACGGTTTCTACTAAACTAAGATAAAGTTTGATATGACGTTTTAGACTTTTTTTTATTAAGTCTTTGAACCAATTTTTTAGTTACTGTAGAAGTTACATATCTATCTATCTATCTATCTATCTATCTATCTATCTATCTATCTATCTATCTATCTATCTATCTATCTATCTATTTTATTTACTTATTATATTAGCCTTTGGACCTTGTTTTAGACTTTTTTATTAAGTCTTTGAACTAATTTTCTACTTACTGTAGAAGTTACATAACAACTATCTATCTATCTATCTATCTATCTATCTATCTATCTATCTATCTATCTATGTCTAAGTCTTTGAACTAATTTTCTATTTAAGTTGCATAAGAGAAATATTATAACATACAAATATGTGTTCATATAAACCTGTGATTTGTCCTTATTATAATTTTTAAAATGAATCGATACCTTCTGACCAATCAAATTGGAGAATTGAACAGCGTCATGGTGTAATGGATTTATAATTAATTGTGCAAACCGGATGCAGTAAAGGGAGTGGGGCATGTTACTTATTGAGAGCCTGAAAGTCTAATAATCTACTAACCAGTGCAGCTCTCAGCACACAGGCAATAAGGAACTCAGGACAGCACACTGCAGCCTTTCTGTCAGAAGTGTTACAGGTAATATTCTCTTCCATTGGTTTATTTGTACCTCTCTAAACAGATTCGATCTGACATTTGCTGTTTTAAACTGATCAGAAACTAAGGATGCTTCATGTTATATCACTATCATATGAGCGTAAAGCTGCAAAAGGTATGTGGGAAGTATAATTTAAATAGTGGTTATGGAATCATGGGCAGTATTTGTAGAGTAATTGGTGAAACAAAAGATATTTGAAAAACATGTTGAAAACACATCAGCATTCTGCATATATGAGGTAGCCCATCCTCCTCGTGTGTCTAGACAGATTTTTTTAAATGAAAACTTATTTTAATGTTATGTAAATTGTGTAAACCTTAATCTTGTGTTGATTAAAAGAAGGTTCTTGGGCATATCTTATAACCTGTTTTTATAGGGGTCAAAGTGTGAAAATTCAAACTGTTTTATTGTCGCATTTAAGGAACTAGGACGAGTGTGGGTAAAGTTCATTGTCCATGTACTTGACATCCTGAAGGAACAGAACAAATAGGTTTGTCAGACATAAGAGCGCTGGTTATACTACTGAAAGGAGCATGTAACACTATGTGAGAAGGCATGTATTATCATTCGCTTTAAAATGTTTAGTAAAGTAAAATACCTTTGATTATATAACACTGTGGGTAATATTTTGTCAATTTTGACCGCTTTCTATATTCATAATCTTTTTTTTTTTTTGCTTGTGTACCAGATGACCTTCATCTATGATCTGCATTTGCAAATGCAGATGTTGTTTTCAGGTACTGGATGCGGTGCTCGCTGGATGTAACAGTCTCTCCATTCGGAAAACTTCTAAATGCCAGTGGAGGAGCTGTTACCTGCAGAGAGTCACCAAGATCTGCGCCAACAGGAACAGGACAGTCACAGGAAGTCAGGAGACTTTAAACGACTAATAATCTAATAAACTATTAATAAACTTATTTACAAAAGATGCAGTGTTTGTAATTTTATTGTATGATTACATTTTTTTAGATGATGCTATAACTTTTATAAGTTGTATTGGTATTTTTTACTTTTCTTTACTAGAATTGTGTAGAATTTGATTTATTTGGGTCATACCAATGAGAAAAAAAGGAAAATATCTAGACATTATGGTATTCACAAAATAATTATACTCAAAAGAGAAAGGAACTTTGACTCTGTCAGCACATATGTCATGTTGTTACCAAACTTTCTGATCTCACTGTGGCGCCATATGATCGTGTGGAATTTCTATTTGGGAGGCTTTTTGTCAGGTTACAGAAAAACAAATCGATGCATGTACAGCAATTTTTTTTTCAATAAAGCAAAATGTGAAGCAGAATGTGAACACCTAATTTCCATAAAGTATAAATCAAATAAACCCCAAAAAGTGGGTTGTGGGTCACCTTAGATTGGACTGCGTTTATTTGTGGCTCATGCATAGATGTATGAATAAAATACTATTTCATTTATTCAAATCGAGCCGTCATATTGAATTTTGCGTAAGTGAATATGCAAATTCACCCACGTCACCCAATTTTCTATACTATTAATATGATTTATTTATTGACATAAATACTTAATATCTATTTGTATCTTTGATTAAAATAAAGCACGTATATAAACTGCAGATCCGGATTTGCATGTAATTTGCCTCATGGAACACGAGAGTGCAGCTGTGACAAGCGGCAGGAGCAGCGCGTGAGCGCGCGTGCACACACTTTACAACGCTTTAGCTCGGTCAGTTGAGTGCGTTTGCATCTTTTACAAACGAACCTGAAACAATCAGGCTGCAGTCCTAACTCTAAAACTTACGGTTTATTATGATTTAGTACGAGATATTAATGCACCAAGATTTTTTCCTACCAGCATGTTGCCAGGCAACGTACAACCTGGGTTTAAATTGAAATATGTATAATAGTATGTCAAAATATTATGTTGAAAATAAATGTATTATTATACATGTATTTTAACTGTATTTAAATCCTGTATGTCGTAATATTATAAATATTTATAAATATTTAGCTATAAAGCTAAATAGTGCGTAAAAAGTATGCACCCTGACTGATCAGCGCAGAAGCGTGCGGGTTAGGATGAGGACTTTTATTTTGAAAGGAAGACTTCCGTTTTTTTTTTTTTTTCCTCGGGCGGAGTACAGTTGGCGCAGTCAGGTCCGGGAAGTAGTTAAATGGTTTCTGCCTGTTTCAGTCGTCACTCCTTTCGTTTTCATTGAGGAAATAAAACTGAAATTTCGTGTCTTCTGTTGCCAGATTGGACACCGCTTCGCACTCTAGTATTTTTAAAGGAGAAGTCCGGTCTAGTTGGTGAACTTTGGTGATTCATTGCATTCAGTTGTAGGCTCGGGGAGGTGACTGGAACACGGGCGGGACCGTCTCAACTTTCCTACAGTAAAGTCTCCTGTCTGCCTGCTTAAAGAGCACGTTTTACTTTTCCTTTCGGAAAGCTTGCTATTGTAGCCTATTTTTGTAGCCACCATGTTTAGCTGGTCCAAAAGGAACGGAAAGAAGGAGCCGGAGCTTTTTCAAAATGTCTCCGAGGGGCTGAAGCGCCTGTATCGCAATAAGCTGTTCCCTTTGGAGGACACCTACCGCTTTCACGACTTCCACTCCCCGGCGCTGGAGGATGCCGACTTTGATAATAAGCCTATGGTGCTTCTGGTCGGTCAGTATTCCACCGGAAAAACTACCTTCATCCGGCACCTAATGGAGCAGGATTTCCCCGGGATGCGCATCGGACCAGAGCCGACCACGGATTCCTTCATAGCGGTGATGTACGGGGATCAAGAGGGGGTCGTACCGGGCAACGCGCTGGTGGTGGACCCGAAAAAACCCTTCCGAAAACTCAACGCTTTCGGAAACGCTTTCCTCAACAGGTAGGGGGATCAGAGGTCATGGGTCCTTTTTTTTGTACACGTAAATTAATTCAGCACACTGGGCCTTCCTGACAGTTTAATCACCTCTTGTGCTATTGGCCCATCTGCAACAAGTGCTAACGGCACTGATCCACTTTAACACTGATCCGGTTGGGTGGTTTTAACACTATGATCCTGTAATACGGTAATCTGGAAAAACGCAGACCCACTGTGATCCTGTAATATGATTTTTAATACGGTAATCTGGGATAACACAGACCCACTGTGATCCTGTAATATGATTTTTAATACTGTAATAGTTCATCTGGGATAACAGACCCACTGTGATCCTGTAATATGATTATTAATACTATAATAGGTCATCTGCCATAACACAGACCCACTATGATCCTGTAATATGATTAATACTGTAATCTTGGATAACAGACCCACTGTGATCCTGTAATATGATTTTTAATACTGTAATAGTTCATCTGGGATAATGCAGACCCACTATGATCCTGTAATATGATTTTAGATACTGTAATCTGGGATAACAGACCCACTGTGATCCTGTAATATGATTTTAGATACTGTAATACGGTAATCTTGGATAACAGACCCACTGTGATCCTATAATATGATTTTTAATACTATAATAGGTCATCCGTGATAATGCAGACCCACTGACTGTGATCCTGTAATATGATTTAGATACTGTAATCTGGGATAACAGACCCACTGTGATCCTGTAAAAATATGACTGTGATCCTGTAATATGATTTTAGATACTGTAATACGGTAATCTTGGATAACAGACCCACTGTGATCCTATAATATGATTTTTAATACTATAATAGGTCATCCGGGATAATGCAGACCCACTACGATCCTGTAATATGATTTTAGATACTGTAATCTGGGATAACAGACCCACTGTGATCCTGTAATATAGTTTTTAATACTGTAATCCTGTTTTATGTCTTTTTACCACTAATCCTGTCATTCTGTAGTGATCAACACTGTGATCCGTGTTGGAGATCCTGTAATTCTATGATACGGACATCCTAACCACATATTTTAAACATCTAGTTTAGTAGTGGTCATGTAATTCAGTATTGTGAATAATATCCTGTGGTTTAATTTAAAATCGGGCAGGTTTCAGGTCAGGGGTTTGGTTATGGCAGAAGCTAAAAAGTAATCTTGCAGTCAAGGTGGACTTTTGTAAGCAGCCACCTGTAAACATTCATTTAGAAAATACCCCAGAATTAAAATGACAGCCTGAAGGCCACACTCTGAGAATTTCTTAGTTTGATGGCTTTCTTAAGTGTACCCTTTTAGTAGGTATTTATTACTCGTCTTTTAAACCTAATTACAGTCTACTAATATACTCTAAATAAGTTTTAACCTTAGCCATTTTCCTGTGAAAGGTTTCACGTCAGCAAAAAGGAAAACTAATGTTTCAGTATTTTCTGCCAGTGTATGAACTTATTTCTTTGAGTTAAATTGTAGCTGTATTTTAATGCTCAGGCTTGGTTGGTTTTTTTTCTTTCTTTCATATTCCATGAGAGAATGTGGACCAGATGAAGTAAAGCAGTTCTTGGGTTAGGATTGGAATGTTACTCATGCTCAAAAAGGGTGTGTTTGGAAATCAACTGCATAATCTGTCTTCAATTACTGACTTTAATTTTGTTTTAGTTTGGCTAAGGAACGTACTGGTAAACCTCGAAGTTTTGACCTTGAAAAATGATTCAAGGTGAAAACTTCAATGCCATTATGTCACCACCTGTTGAGAGATGTATCAAAGCCCAGCGGGAAGTCGTAGACAGGTCATGGCTGAGTATTAGTAAGGTTCATTATGATCTAAATGATTTTGTGATGTGGTCGAACCTTGTAGAAACTCTCATGTGGAAACTGTTCATATTTTCCAAAGTGTGGAAATCTCACCATAGATTATGACTGCACTATCAGTCAATTAAAATTAAAGTCATGATAATAAATTGTGTAATCATGATCAACCAGTGATTTATAGTGAAAAGCCATTCATGTCATCACGATTGTGTTAGCATACCTCGGAACCCACCCCTGGTACCCAACAATAGCTTTTAATGACTTCTTAAAATGAAAATGAAACTCTATATCTACAGATCAGGGGTTTCCAACCTGTTTGCGAATACCTACTTGTTTTTCTTTCTAAATAATTGTCTATAGTCATGCACCATTTTCCATGTTGTTCAAAGTTGCTAATGAGTCAGTCAGACTGGACTAGACATTTACTCGCACCATGCTTGGCGGAAAAGAAAACAAAAGTCTAACCTAAAAAAACACACCGACTTTAGTATTGTAAACAGCTGAGCGGGTGAAGGAACAAGCAAAAGAGTAATGAAACACATATGAATAGTGAAATCCTGGGCAGACCCAAAGTGTGAAAATCTTGTTTATTGTGAAATATTAAAAAGTATGTTATGAAGATGTGTAAAATCCGATGCTCTGTTGCTCTAAAGGTACCAAGTGAAGTTAATTTCGTCTCATTAGAGGTCTGCCCAGGATTTCACTATTCATATGTGTTTTATTACTCTCTTGCTTGTTCCTTCACCCGCTCAGCTGTTTACAATACTAAAGTCGGTGTGAATATGATAAACAGAACACTTTTTAAGGAACTGACTCTGCAACATTGTGCAGCTAATGTTAAAAAAATCGACACTAGATGTGCTGAAGCAGGATTTTTCAAAATTCTCATTCAAAACAAGGGCTGAGACCGGTGTTAGTTCTTGTTTTTCGTGCTGAACTGTCCTTTTTCCATGACCTTTAGTGGAAACGTTATGGAGAGAAACGTCACCGTCGGCCCTGTGGAGGTTGAGGTTGGTCAAAACAAAGAGTGAAACAGGAATTAATTCACCTAGCCTGCAGTTTTATTTAATCGTTTTTATTTCCTGTAACTTCTGCATAACACTCGTGTCGGCGCTGTCTCGTATTTTCTCTCTCTCTCTCTCTCTCTCTCTCTCTCTCTCTCTCTCTCTCTCTCTCTTTCTTATTCTTAGCATAACTTAAACCTGAACTAGTAAGTTTATTTGGTAAACATATCTAAATTAAAGCTGCACTGAGCACACACACACACGTTTATAGCAGTCTGTAGATTTACATGCAGATTTCTAAAATACTATGATTGTATTTTATAATAACACAACACTATTTTTAACCAATACATCTTTGCTTTCAATCACATACATTACATGTTCATATAGTATATACACCGCACTTTACTAAAACAGACAAATTTCTAAAAAACAGAGACAGACAGCCATACTTTAGTGCGTTCTCTGCTGTTTTTGCTTTTTTTTTGTGTTCCTCAAACCCCATTTCGTCTTAAAGTCATAATTTCTCTACAAGCGTACAAACTCTTCATTAGTAGTTTATGACCAATAGTAGTTGGCTTCCCTTTCACTTTCTTTGTGCTTCACAAAGGGCAGTATGTATTAGAGCTGAACACCTGACCTTGCATTACGCTGTGTTTTTACTGTAAACTCAGCGTGGTTATTTGCCAGTTCTTTCCTGCTGGCTTTCCCCTGAACACCAAAGAAGCAGGGTGAGGATTTCGTTGTACTGCTACGGGAATGTGTGTTTGCTCTGCAACACAAAATAAAAGGGATTATGGGCAGGCATATCATGCAGAAACATGCCAGCCCACTTTTTGCCAGAGAGTCAGCTGTGCTTTGTGCATAACTGCGAGGCTATGCATCGACTGGCCTCCAGGTGAATGCCGATTAACTGCCTGAGAGGGTCTAAATTCCTGCAAATGCTGTAACAGTTATTTTATTATAAAAAAAAATTTTTCAGCATCTCATTGCATCTAATACTTTCATCTATTACCATTTAACTTAAGATTTAAAAGTTATTGTGTAAAAGTTATCCATCTGTTGTTTTCTGTCATTTCCTTAGTTTGTGGGTTTCGGTTGCCCCAATTGTGCAGTACACGCCCACGTTAAATACATGTATGGGGACTTCACCCTATACCAGTGCCCTGTGTACAACACCCTGAGAAACCTGCGGAAATGCACCTGCAGCTGTTTCGAAGACGACCTAAAGACTTGTGCACACATCCTCCTGAGACAGAAAAAAACCCACCTATAACTCTCTTTTTAAACACTGCCCGTGATGCATTATAGGGTGGTGTAATAAACCTGGAGGAAATCCAAACTCCTTTGTTCCACACACATGAGCTCACAGAAACCCAATAACGCTCTGACTAATCGGGAAAAGATTAATGCCGTCCCTCCCAGTCGATCTTCAAACTAATGTTCTTTTAGGAGTAGAGCTGAGTCTCATCTGGGAGGACGGTCAGCTGTTTCAGAAGAATGTTCTGGCTGACTCTCATGCGTTTATGACTAAACTTGGCTTTTGGTATGCATTTAAATGAGTGGTGAGAACAAAGAAAGATGTGTACATATGAAGAAAAACCCGACCCGAAAGAGTGCAAATTATCATAATGAGCTTTTTATTTGCGCAAGTTCGTACACATGCACTTTATGTAAAATTTCTTTTGCACCCTTAAGGACTTTGGACTGAACCAGCTACATACTGAATGGTCGAAACGATAATAAAAGCTTTTTGACATAAAAAGGATTCTTTTTACGTTAAGAATAAAGGCAACAGGAAATTGTGTCTATTTCCAGCATTAACATTTTCTTTGTCGAACACAGTATGTAGGTTTAATTTCAGGAATGTCCCCTCTCAGTCATGTCAGTAATCTGATCTTTGACATGAACAAATAAACTGGGCTGAAGATTTTAGGTTGTGTTACAGCATGAATATTTATTTTTTTTGTTATTTTCTCTAAGGACACACACAGGAAATTATTGTTTACATTGAAAAGACAGTAACTGCCAGTATAGCAGAAGAGCACAGCGTATTATGCTCGAATGCATAAAGACTCCTAATTGCCCACAGCAGCAGTGAGTCATGTGATTAAAACCTGACTATTGACCTTGTGCAAACTCATTAAACCTGTTCGTCTAATTTTCATGCCTTTTCTTTCTTTTCTTTCTCCGTCTCTCGTCTGCTGTCTCCTTTTGCAGGTTTATGTGCGCTCAGTTGAAGAACCCCGTTCTAGAGAGTATCAGTATCATCGATACCCCAGGCATCCTGTCGGGGGAGAAACAGCGGATAAGCAGAGGTCAGCAACTCCCCCTGGGAATGATTCTTTCTGTATTTCTCTTGTTTTTTCTCCCACAGTTTTCTACACTAAACAATCTGTGTCACAGTAACAAAAATTTACTAAGCATAATTCTTCTGCTTTTGTCACATACGTGTTACGCGCCAGATTTTCAATATATTTTTATACAACCAAACATTCGGCACAGCAGTGCGTCTCCCTTCCTGTGATTCCCAAAACCGCACAGCGCTATATACAGTAAAATGTTGCAGAATTTTATTTTTTTACCAAATGCGGAAGAGGAAGTGGTAAACCAAAGCAGAAACAAAAGTCCCTGAACTCCATCAGTCCACCACAGGCTGCATATGACCAGGGCACACATGTCTTATACTCATTTAGAGGGCACTTCAAGTGGAATATGAGAGGATATTAACTCAGCGTTCCGAAACCGCAGCGCTTGTTCCTTTATTTTCATATCATAGTGAAAGTCGCAGTTGTTTAAAAGAAACGGTCTGATTTGGTGGCAGAAAAGCTTCTTGTTGGGTTTAACGTGTTTTCTGTACCTATGTTCTCCCACAAACAAACAAACAAAGGCATATGCACCTGACAGGCTCAATTACATATTGTGCAAGCAAGGGCTTTTTTTCTGTGGGTATGAAGCTGTGTAGATACCAGCATGTCCTCTGTCACAGTCTTATTGCACAACTCCTTTAACATCTATATTGTTTGTGTGACGCAAGCAACATTTTGTTGAACATTTCTTAACAAAGCAACTTTACAGAAATCCGGACATGGATTTAAATCCCTAATGCGCAATCCAGAGGTGACCGTGACTAGCAAAAACTGCCTAAAGTGATGTTAAGGGGAAAAAAAACACACTCCAAAGGGAATGCTATCTCTTCAGGCTGATACTGTATAAGGTTTTTATAAATCTATACATTCCGCTGGTGAGCACAGGAACACCTTTTTGATTCCTGTAACAGTTGAGAACAAATCTATCGTATACCGGTTGGGTTAACTTTTAAAGCCAGAGGGTGACTTTGGCAATAAACAGGCTTTTGGGACGTCAGAAGTGCAGGTGAAAAAAGACACGGCAGTAGAAGTTTGTCAGGATCTGGAAATCCTGACTGTGCTTACAGCCCAGCTTGACCTTCCTGGTGGTGATGTCATTGCGCACTTTCTGCTATTTCCAGTGTTTTAATAGATTAATGTTTCACTGAGTTTGTTGACCTGTTAAATATCATAAGTCTTAGTTAATTAGTTCTCTTAAATGGCCCCTAAATAACATTTTTTAACTTCTCTATTTTAACTCATGAGAAACTTCTCCTTTTTTCATGAGAATTGCACACACTGTCAAGATATGGATGCTCCATTTTTTACATTGTTTGAAAACCATTACATTTAATAAGTATTTCTTCCACTAGAAGTGATAATATGGTGCCTTTTTCTTTAGTGCACCAGTTTTTTAGAAAATCCATAATCACAATCCCTAAACAGCGATACAGCGTTGTGAAGATTAGTTAAACTTTTATTGTTTTCTTATTGGGGAATTTTCATTCTTTTTGCTGCTCAGTACAGATGTGCCTCATTACACATTTTGATGTTTCACCAAGAATGGTTTTTCTGTTATCTACCCCAACCCCATCTGCCATGATTGTGTACTCTTGGGTCTGTCTGAGCTCACTGTAACCATAAGGAGGAAATGGCAAATCCAGGAACAGCAGCTTAGGAGACTCCAGCTGACTCTGCACATAATCAGGGCTAGCATGACTGATTCAAAGGGCCTGAGTCAAAAGGTCTTTGTGTTCTGCTCCTGCCTGGAGTTAATGTTGTGTTCTCATGCCATTGCTTCTTTTTCTTCTGATGGCTTTGGTTTATTTATTCATTGTATATTCATTTATACAACAGTCTAAACCCCTTTCTTGACTCTTAGCTATTTGTTGACTACAAGAGGCTGCTGTTGTTTCGCCGATGCGTCTGTCTGTGACAGATCTTGGAGTGGCTGTGGGGAGGGTTTGTGGGTTTTAGGAAGCTTAGCAAGGTTGCACAAGTTTTGTCTGTTAGAAAGTAAAACTCTGTTCAACACGTGTACAGGTCACACCGAGAAATTGGAACATACAACATCCACAGCTTAAAGATCTATCAAGTATTAAATGACATGATTATATAGATTATGTTATAAATCTTAATATTAAAGCGCAACTGCATGCGTAAGTGTGATACAGTAAGTGATCAAAATTAGAGCAAGGATTTGGTGTAAAGCACAGTGAAAATATTTGCATGTTACAAAATCACACCTATTTAACACTTCTATTTACATACACAGAAGAATACAGACCAGTATTGTCATATAATAAATCTTTAATATGTCATAGAATAGTTAGTTATGGTGGCTCATGGTTAAGGTGTCGGACTGCCAACCTGAAGATTGTGGGTTCGAATCCCAGCTTCACCATGCCACCACTGTTGGGCCCCTGAGCAAGGCCCTTAACCCCTAATTGCTCAGTTGTATAAATGAGATAAATGTAAGTCGCTTTGGATAAGAGCGTCTGCTAAATGCTGTAAATGTATAAAGCTTGAACACCATTTTTAGGTCATGCACCTCAAACCGTTCTAACTTTTTATAAGTATGCAATGAAAATTGTGTAAATTAATTCAAAAAGAAAAAGGTTAAATTTTACCCATAGTTATAATAACAAATAATGTAAATGATGGTGGCAGAGGATTAAATTGTCTTTAAATTCACAATCCTATATCATTATTTTTTATTTATTTATTAATTGTAATAATCGTATTTAGGATAAAAGTTTGTATTTGAATTGGTTTCTGGTTGCAAAGCGTTTGAGAAGGTTTGAAGTGGAGTTGTGGGGAAACTTGCGCTCCTCTGCTTCTCTTTGCAGAACTGAAAAACTGTTTGGCAGAACGTTATGTTTCCATTTGAACCACTGACATGCGCTCATGTTTACTTTACCTCGCTTTCTCTGGCTGTTTCTTTCGCTTGCGCTTTCTGTTTTTCTGTCTTTCTCTTTTTTCTCTCTCACACACACACACACACACACACACACACATACAGAGAGAGCAAGATAGATCTGCGGTAAGCAGAGTCTTTGACTACGTGGCTCTGTTTTTGGCATTTAACACCAGCTACAGTCTTCCTAGATCACATGGCAGCACTAATCAGAACCATAACACATTTTCTTTTCTTTATTACCATGTGGCTCTCTGCCTTTTTGTCTACTGCCTTTTTCTCACTGTGAAACACATGCTGCATTATTTTTTGTTGCTTTGTGGGTTTACTGATTGTCATGTGTAAAATCTTAACTGGGATACTCACTACAAAACTGTCTTTCATCACTGCCTGCTATGTTCCACTGGTTCTCATCATTCTCAGTATGGCATGAAGGGTTGCAGCACAGTTCAGCTTTCAGCCCCATTCATTACATTTGCTTTAAAACATTAGCTAATTTTCAAATTCGATATTACATTTTATAGATTAGAGAATAAAATGGTGGGTCAAAATATTGAAGTGTAGAGCATAAAACGTTCGAAAAATGATTTATCATTAAAAATTATTTGACATCTTTATAATAGACATAATAGTTCCCAAGGATTACAAACCACACATGACCTCATGAAATCTCTTATCTCTGATTAACTTTTTCGCTTTGACTTCCTGTAGGATATGACTTTGCAGCTGTACTCGAGTGGTTCGCCGAGCGAGTGGACCGCATAATTTTGCTCTTCGATGCCCACAAGTTGGACATCTCGGACGAGTTTTCCGAGGTGATAAAAGCCTTAAAGAACCATGAAGACAAGATGCGTGTGGTTTTGAACAAAGCAGACCAGATCAGCACGCAGCAGCTGATGAGGGTCTACGGTGCCCTCATGTGGTCACTCGGCAAGATTATTAACACCCCCGAGGTGGTGCGCGTCTACATCGGCTCCTTCTGGGCGCAGCCTCTCCACGTGCCAGATAACAGAAAGCTGTTTGAGGCTGAGGAGCAGGACCTTTTCCGAGACATCCAGAGTCTTCCACGGAACGCTGCCTTAAGAAAACTGAACGATCTGATCAAAAGGGCGCGTCTTGCCAAGGTAAAAAGACCAGTGTGAGGAATTTTACCTCTAGTTCTTATTACTGAGGCTGCTTGCTGAACAGGTGTAAGAAATAGCAAAAAAGAAAAAGTACTATAAAGTACTGTTGTTAATTAAACTTTAACAAGTTCATACAAAACCTCAATCACTCAAGTTTTACCCTATTTATCTCTAAAGGTGTCAAAACATTCTAATGCCATTGTGTACCAGAAATGTTGAAGCAGAAACTTTTTTTTTTTTTTTTTTTTTTTTTTTTTTTTTTTTTGTCTTATCTGCTATTAAAGCTTCCTTTTTTCCCCCAAGGTTCATGCGTACATCATCACCTCTCTAAAGAAAGAGATGCCCAGTGTGTTTGGCAAAGACAACAAGAAGAAAGAATTGATAGCTAACCTAGGTGCCATTTATGAGAAGATAGAGAAAGAACAAAACATTTCTCCAGGGGACTTTCCAAACCTCAAGAAGATGCAGGTACTAAGCTGTGTAAATTCAGAAAATAAAAAAGAAACTAGTTCAGTTTAGCAAATTTATCTGCAAAATGTAATTAATAAAGTACTGTCATTGGTTTTAAATACTTAAAAATGAAATGCTTTTACTGATCTTAACTATAAGTAATTTGGGATCCAGGTGTGTATTTGTGGTTAGATATTTCATATGACATATATTAACTTTGAGCTGAATGCTTTTTATTCTTCTTAACAGGAACTCCTGGGATCCCAAGACTTTACCAAGTTTCCCGCCTTGAAGCCCAAACTGCTGGAGTCTGTGGAGGACATGCTGGCCAACGACATTGCTAAGCTTATGGCACTTGTGCGCCAGGAAGAGGCAGCTATGCCATCTCAAACAGTAAAAGGAGGAGCCTTCGATGGCACTATGAATGGGCCATTCGGGCATGGCTATGGCGAGGGTGCTGGCGAGGGCATTGACGAGCTGGAGTGGGTGGTAGCTCGTGACAAGCCATCCTATGACGAAATCTTCTACACTCTCTCACCCATTAACGGCAAGGTGTCGGGTGCCGCCGCCAAGAAAGAGATGCTGAAATCTAAGCTGCCAAATACAGTGCTCGGCAAGATCTGGAGCCTGGCTGATGTAGACAAGGATGGCTATCTGGACGATGAGGAGTTTGCGCTGGCCAACCATCTGATCAAGGTTAAGCTGGAAGGATATGAGCTGCCTGCCAAGCTGCCCTCTCACCTGGTGCCTCCATCTAAGCGTGGGCAGGAGCAGCAGTGACGCTCCGGAACCCCTTCTTAGAGTTTCAGCTGTGGCTTGTTTCAGGCTTTGACTTCCCCAGCCATTCCAGGATTTCTTCCAAACGACACCTCAGCAGCTTACATCACTTCAGCTTACACCATTTTATTAGAAATAACGCAACCAAGGCTTTTGAGAGACTCTTTCAGTTGCTGTACATATAAAAATTAAAGAAAAAATTAGTCTAGAGAAGTGGGTAGCAATGTTTCTTTTGTTCTTTTTGATTTAATATGTTATATGACCAATAATTAACAGAGTATTAGAGTAGTCAATGTTTTGTGATCTCTTGTTAATCTGACTTGGTTATACAATCATCCTATCCTGGTTATCAGCAAATTCTGACACTCCACTGGATTATTATATGGATTCTGAAGCTGGAATATGCAGAAATGAATATCTGGAATGGCTTTGGATCCCAGAACTGAACCTGATCTCCGAACAAGATAAATCTGCAAATGACTTGGGCTATGGATTTGTATGGAAACACAAGATGCCACTTTCAGCATAGAGTTGTTGGGAAAGATTGGAAAATGCACTTTGCTGGTACTAAAGCAATGGATGAGCGTTTTGGAGAAGCAATGGGCCAGGAGAAAATGTTAAATGTTAAGGGTAAAGCTGGGGAGAAAAAAAAGAAATGTGAAATTTATATAAAAACATACAAAATATAAAATATATCCATATTCTTTGTTTGCAACCTTAACTTATTCTTCTTTAAATCTGTATTTTTATATGTTGAAATTTGACTCTCTTAAGCTTTCTCTTGATTTATGTTCCTGCCTATAAAGACTGTCCTGTAGTTTCAGTCTTTTTTGTTATAGGTGACAGGGATTTTATACCATTTATCTCCTCTCATAGCGACTCTGCTGTTACTCTGATTAAAAAGAAACAAATGTTAATGAAATTCAAATATTAAATAACTTGTAACTGTTTTTTTTTTTTTAATTAATTCTGTTAAACCTGTTTTTCGACAATGATTCCACAATTTCTCTTCATATCAACATGCAAAACTCCAATAAATGCGGAAATCAAAGCAGTGTGCCACTGACCTTGAATACGTTAATTCGTAAAGCGTTCGTTAAACCTTGAACCTTCCCGTACTTCCAGTTGAGCGTTCTATTCCTCAACAGTGATTTATTATTAGCACCACAGTTACTGCTGTAAACATACCAAGTATGTATGTGCCTGCAGAGCACTAAATATGGCCGCTTATGCAGTGATGGTCTGCACTTCTACTTTTACTTTTCTCTAGGCTGACAGTTGTCAGCTTTGTATTTTTATTAGTATACCAGAATATCTCTCTCTCTTTCTCCCTCTCCCTCTTTCTCTCTCTCCCTCTCTCTCTCTCTCTCTCTCTCTCTCTCTCTCTCTCTCTCTCTCTCTGTCTGTATGTGTGTGCTTGTCATGTTGGGGCGCGTTTCATACTGCTCTGCCATGGTAAAAGATTTTGTCTCAATGGGGGTTGCTATGTATTTTTCTTTTTTTTTTTCTTTTTTAATGCCACGGAATCACGGTACACTTATCCCTACATAGAGCCCTCTTTTTTTTTTTCTTTTTAATAATATTAGTAGTGATTTAGTAATATTAGATAATAAAGATATCTGTCCTAAGCTGATAAATGACTTATGTTTTGAAGGTCAGAGCTATGTTCAGAGGATTTTCCATACTGGCTAAGTATGTTGTGAATACAAAGAGCACTTACACACATGCGCACAAACATGCAAAACTAGTGGTTTTAGCCTTTAGCCTCATTTTAAAACTATTTTAGCCTTTTAAAGACTCTCTGACATTTCCTTTTTTTTGATCCAGACGAGTTTCCCTTCGTTTTAATGAAGCTCGACTATCAAAATGAACTTCTGATTAATACTTGTAAGTGTATCAGAAGTGCCAGCCTCTATCTGTGGAAAAGAAAAAAAAATGAACAAATGGCTCATAGGCTTGTACACCCACTCCTCAAGGCGTTTATTAGTCAGAATGTTAGACTGTCCAGTGACATTATGTCGTTAATGCTAGTCATGTTCCTTATTTAAACTGTACTTCTACCTGCATCATCATGAGTAGTATCCAAAAGCTTGCTAGAGAGACGAATACTTTCCGTTTACATTTCTGACATTTGGCATCTGCGCTTATTAAGAGGGAGTTGCATTTATTTCACTCTTTGTATTTAACTGAGCAGTGGAGGGTTAAGGGCCTTGCTTAGGGGCCCAGCAGTGGCAGATTTAAACCATCAATCTTTCGATCAGCAGTCAAAAAACTGAGGTACCACTAATTTCAAGTGCTGTGAGAGGCGAGATGGTGTTCATAACTGATGACAGTTTAAAATCTCTGATTTTAAAAGCTCTTGGGTAGCTTTTGTTCACAAGGGTTTGTGGAGGGTAGTTTTTCACAAGTAGCCTAAAAGTGTGGGATGAACAAATATAGTCCACACACACACTCTCGAATAGTCGCAACACATTCCACACATAAGTGCATAGCAATATGCAAAACTATATTGTACCACTGATCATAAACGTTTTTTATTCAAAGAAATATAATGTATTAAAAAATATTGAAAGTATATCTACTAATGAATATATTATCAACAAGTTATAATCAATGAGTAAAAAGCTGCACATTCACACTGTTTTTGGATTTAATACATTTTCTTCGTTATATAAATTATTACCGAAAACGTTTGGCTGACTACTGCATCCTTTCTAAATTCAAAGTCTAAAGTTTACCTACTTGACGGTTTCTGAGGTTCAACCCTCTAATTGGGCTTCATTAATTTCCTCATCCCTACTCTCACATTCTTTCTGTAGATTTTATACCAACACTGCCCCTATCATCATCCTCATCCTTGCCTTCTACAGGTAGGGTTGCACATAGTTTTCTCTTTAATAAATTCTATTTTATCAAAAATAGTCATAATTTTTTATTTTATTTTAGTAGAACAAAGAGAAATTCATATAATAATATAAAGCAATACTATAGTACATTTCATCCAAACTATTTTGCTAACCAATGCAATACTTATATAGCTACATGTCCAGGCCACAGGACAACATGCATGTTCTTGCAATTTTTTTTAACACAGATTTGTATGTTTCTTATTAATTTACTTACCAATATACACAGATCAAACTTTAAATTTAATTTTAAAAATATTGTGCACATCTACTAAAATAAGATATAAATTGGCCGCCGGTGGATCGTGTAACCTTTATTTGAATTTCTGCTGGTTACTATTGAGTTCTAATTCTTTAAAAGAGTATTTTAGTTCAGTTGTACCAAGACCAAGTTGTTCACGTTGCTAGAAGGCGGTGCAACCCAGTGTCAGTGATGAATCATCATAACTGTTTATTACCTTTTATAACATAGACAACACAGTCCAGAGTGTCATAATTTTGCATCGACATTCCTTAAATCAATAAGTAGCTCATGTGCGATGGACTGGGGTGTTCAGGATGTGTTTTCGCCTTACATATGCGCTTTATATCCACCACAAGCAGAATAAAGTGCTTACCGAAATTGTGTTAGTGTGTGTGTGTGTGTGTGTGAGAGAGAGAGAGAGAGAAAGAGAAAGCAAACATGTTCAAACCAGATGGGCCGCTCTGCTGACCCACCTTTTGAACTTTCCCTCCTGCATATTATTAGTTTTCAGGCTTCTGATTCCAGAACATTCCGTATAGGGTGATAGAATTCCCAGCAAGGTGCTAAGTGACAACCTAAGTGACAATCTTCAGGTTCCTCTGAACCTCCAATCCCTCTCAATTTGCTGATTCTGATTATACAGATTGGTGTTTAGATCACATTTCGTAACACATGCTAACATTTTAAGTAATTTATTCTGAATAAACTTCAATAAATAAAATCATTAAATAGGATTAACAGATTTAACATTATAATCAAATTTAAACTATGATAAGATAATTAAATTACAACGTATAGCCACAGAACCTGAATAGACTATGACCAGATGTGGGGAAGTGGTAGTACAGTGATTAACGTGTTGAATTGCTAATTGAAAGATCAGGGTTTGATTTCTAGCACCACCAAGTTGCCACTGCTGGGCCCCTGAGCAAGTCCCTTAACCCCCAATTGCTTAGTTGTAAAGAAGAAATAAATGTAAGTCGCTCTTAATAAGGGTGTCTGCCAAATGCTGTAAATGTAAATGTGGATTAGCTTGCTTGCACATTGACCCCGTCTCTTATATGAGACTGAGATTATGTAAGGAGTGGCTGTCAATCCTTCTTAGAGGTGTAACTCTAAAGTGTGTGTTAGCTAATAGTGATAAGAGTCTTTTCCTATAGGCGGACTTATGAAATTAAAAATTAGACAGAAATAGTCTTAAGCTTTAGTATAATTACAGACACTGTGGTGGAAATACTGTTTTTGTATTTATTATTTAGCTTTGTTACATTAAGACTAGACCAAAAATACACAATCAAATAATCTTGTAAAATGTTTAACAAATGGCGAAAAATGGATTTATTTGTAATGTTTTTAATATCAGTTGAGGTATGTAAGGAAAGTTCACTGTAAACCATTTTTTTTAAAAGCTTACAAAATTTTCCATCAGGGCTTCCAGGTGAAAACACACAAGACAAAAGAGAAAAGAACTGTCATGCAGTTTTTACCCATCTTCCTCTCTTATTTCCTGTAACTGTGCTATCTAAAGCGTACAGAACCTCAGTATATTGTTTCAGCGTGGCTCTGTAATCTTCAGGACCAAACAGCTGTGTATCCAAGATAAGTGTCCTGACATGATTTTCAACCTTTATATATTCTCATGAAATACAATGAACCTCACAAAAAAAAAAAAGAAATTTTGAGGTCAGAAAAGATTTTGTTATCCAGATGTTCAGGGTTAAAGAAAGGTGGTCTGAAGTCTTGGGCACATGTGATTGTAGAAGAGCATGAATGGAGGTAATAAAGATTGTTTTATCTCTGTGAAGGGGCAAATGAAAAGTCTTTCAGCCAAACATATCCTGGGAGGCATAGGTCATGTAGAGGAAGCCGTCTGTATCGCTGTGCTGAGAGTACACCTCCGCCATGCTGGCTGTCATGGAGCACATGTTTTTTCCTGAAATCAGCAGGTATAAAGCTTGGGACGCTTCCAGTGCTATCTTACTCCTGAAACAAAAACAGAGGTGGAATGAAACCTGTTAAGCGTCTCCATTAATATAAAAACTTCTTATTGAGACAATAACTATAATAGGCTGGGGTAATTATACATCTTCATTCTGTTTTTTAAGCACTTTTTTATTCACATTTACAGCATTTGGCAGACACCTTTTATCCAAAGCGACTTACATTTATTTCTTTTATACAACTGAGCATTTGGGCGTTAAGGGCCTTGCTCAGGGACTCAGACAGTGGCAACTTGGTGGTGCTGGGAATTTAACCCTGATCTTTTAATTAGCAGTCCACTTATATCTAGCATGCAAAAATAATACTGTGAAATTAACCGATATTTTCTGGTATTATGTTATGCATGCTCAACACACACACACTTTACATGGCTTGCTTCTGATGAATCTTCATATTTTCCTTAAGCACATTTCCTGTTATATTTTGTAAACACTAGTTAAGGCATCATTTACCTGAGCAGACACAGAAACTGACCGAGTGTGAGCTCATGAGGGACCAAGAATTTAGTTTTGTCCAATAGAGGAAGCCGCTTTTCCCGAATGCAACGTTCAACGATGACCTTTAAAACACAAAGGTTAATCAGAACATGTATTCGGCAGATATAAGATTTAAATGACCATCGAAAAAAGCAGCACTGTAAGAAATTAACTGTAGAATTTACAGTAACTTACTGGCAATTTAGGAGTCTTGTAAATTCGTTAACTTGTACTATAAAAAAACAGTACTGTACTTTATATAACTAAATATATAAATCATGCTCCTATAATTCATAGCAAAATACAATAATATTGTATATTGCGAAATACAGTAGACGTAAATTTTTACTGTGAAAATAAACACAGTGAGCTTACAGGTAGTTTGTTGGGGAACTTGGAGCGAATTGTGCAGACTTCATCTTTTCTTGTTTCTGCATTACAGGAAGAATCAACATCTGCTTAATTAGTGCTTAATGGAATCAACACATTCAGTCAAGTTTATTAGATTGTTATCAATACTTTCATGTGTTTGATCAGCCAAGCTGTAATCTGAGACTGAACTGGAGTTCAGTGACTGAAATAACAACAGTACATAAAATATAATTTCTATGATATCTTTTTTTGTACCTTCATATGTCTCTTATCTTTGTTTTAAGCTCAGGAGTCTTATAGATCTTTCCATGTTTCTGGCTCAAAGAAAATGTTGATTGGGCCTTCTCTCTATTGCTGGACTTACTTAGATTTGACAAAATATTGCATTAACCCCTAATCTATTACTTTTTATTGTTATCGTTTATTAGTTATGACTTTATTCTTCTGTATATTTTTCTATTTCTTTTATTTTTCATTTTTATCTTAGTTGGTGTGTTTTTTCTAGCTTTTGTGATTCCTCCTTTAACATCTTTAACATATTACAGATTTTGCTCAATGTAAGTTGTTTCTCAACGTGCCATAAGTACATTTATTTTGACTTACAGCCACTTTAATGCTCTTACAAATGCAAAACAGAATTAAATCAGGTTAGGCTCCTACTCCTCCTATCATAGATGATAAAATTGACCTCTTTAAATACTGTACAATATGTCAATGTCAATTCTGAACCTTACCTAAGCACTTCCTTTGCTTGAAGGGCATCACTTCCATGGATTTCTCGAAGGGTGCCATGTCTGCGTGTTTTAAAGGAGAAGTGATGAGGAGGTGGAGGAAGTGAACGCGCTCTTTGGCCCGGCCGGAGGCGCAATCAAACCCCGCCGAACTCCGGGTCCGGGTCCGCTTATATACAACCTGAGAAGAGGAGGCGTCAAACCGGAGGAGGCATCGGGCCTCTAGTCAGAGTCGATGTGCTAAATACTTTCGGACCTTTTGCAAGAGTAAACATGGCACACGTGACTCTGGACCAGCCTCTCCGATTCTAATACATTTAACACAGTCTAAACGCATAAATACACCACAGGAGGCATTTCTGTTCCAAATGTATATGATATCACAGAAATATTTTAAGAAGGTTTCTAAGGTTTAGAATTCTTAGAAATATTTCAGTCTCTTTCGCTTTGGCGCTTGCATGTTACCATAGAAACAGATAATTCCAGTACGCAAGGAAAAGTGTGTGTGTGTGTGTGTGTGTGTGTGTGTGTGCGCCTTTGGTTAGACAGAAAAGGTTAGAGGGGGAGGTTTATTATATTTAATAGCCTATAATATCTAATATATTTGATAACCTAATAAAATATAAGCTTAAAAATATCATGGCTTTGCACAGCATTTGAAATATAATAATATTTTTAATAAACTTCCATAGTCATAATAAAAAAAGCCTTCACATTTTACCTGCTCATAAACAAGGGCATCCATTAACTTATCCTAATGAAGTGTTATTAGCTGTCACTTTGCTTGGTAAAACGATTAACCAACAGGCATATCCTAAAATTAATACGGCTAGATTAATTCTAAATTAATTAAATTAGCCATTCTAAACCCCATCACAGTTACTACTGTCTGGCATTCACCCAGAACGTATAATTTTTAATTTAATGATACAGATTCATCTGTTCTTTTAATCTGTTCATTAAACACAGCATAGGCTACAGTTGTGTAACTGGCCTCAACCGGTCAGTACAGGCCAAGATGAGTTTCAGCAAACATTTTTCACATGTAAGTGCCTGAGTACAATGAGTAGCTCACATAATTTACAACACTGACTAGGTAATAGCTGTTAAAATATTGTTAAACATGCATGTGAACCTGGATCATGTCTGGAACTGAGTGACATTGAAATTTGTACATTATTTCGCTTGTATCTTGAAATGATTTTAACAGTAATACAAACCTAATGAAAGTTAGGTTAAATGCAGTACTAAACTTATTTACTCAGATAATGGAAAAAGATGGATTACTAAATTAAAAACCAAACATATACAGTATGTACTTAATACTGCAGCAGACTAGCTTTTAGAAAGATGCTTTCAGATATGTTTTATTGCAAACTATAAGAAGTGTTTGAACTGATATAAGATATAAGATACTGTTCAAAAGATATAAGATAATGCATTTCGACCTAGCTTATTTATCTAACCTTTTATAAAGATGTTTTGCAATTTACAATTAGGGTGGCAAACATAGATAAATATTGGCTTACTAGGAAAATATTTTTAACCCTTTCATGCATGAATTATAAGAACCTCAGTCAGGATTTTTTCCTGAGTGTTTTTAGTCCTCTCTAGGCATGATAAAACAATGCAATTAAAATTTGTTTTTATAACCCTTTTTTAATGCAGTTACAAACCTGTCCACTCAAGTGGACACCATGCGTTTATATTGTTGTGCATATAGTGTACATCGACATTAGAGTCAATTTTTGTTTATTCAAATGATTTTGAAAAAATACTCAGAAAGTTTGGTAAAAGTATCACAGTGGCAGAGCTCCATCTAGCGTTTAAAAACAAATACTGCAGTTTTCTATTCATGTTACAGATGCAGTGGACTTCCGTTGCTAAGCACCCGTTATTTGTTCTCTTAACTCTTTGTGATTAATTATTAAATTAATAGAAATATATTTACATATTAATAAATTAGGATCTGCGCAAAATTAAAACGCATTTCAGGATGTCTTATTCTTTCAAAAACTTCTCTAGCCAATTAGGGTTGGACACTCACACTGGCTCCGCCCACATCACTCTTGTCCCCGCCCCCAGTGTTTGCAGTGCTGTGCAACGCTATACGCATAACTGAATCAACGGGAATCGGCATCATGGAGCGGAATGCGAATGCTGAGGCGGTAGAATCAGTCGGGATGGTTTATGTGTGATCTAAGACGATCTTTCGGTTAAACATGTAAATATAACATTTAGGAATGATGAGCTGTATCTTTTTTATTACACGCATGCATGCATGTGAAAGTTAGCTCGTGAGTTAGCTGGAGAACGTCAATGCATTTTCCCACGCGTTGGAAGAAAAAAATCGTTGCAGACTCGACACGGCTTTTTTTTTTTTTTTTTAAATAACTGGAGATCAACGCAACGCTCCAGCTGTCGCACACTGTAACACTGTAATACCGATGCCGCATTGACAGTCGACGGTGTACTACACACACACACACACACACACGCACGCAAAAGCACAGGCAAATCGCTCGCGCTTGTCGGTCAGCAGGCGGTATTCGCGCCTGTCCGGACCCTGACTACACGCACAGGATGTCGGGGCGCAGGAGCTGTGTGAATTCGCTGTGGTCGGGGAGCGAGCGGGTCCGCATTGGAGAGCGTCTGAAAGCCACGCTGGCCGGGATCGTGGAGCTGGATGTGCTCCGAAGGCGCCAACTGGAACTAATCGACTCTGTGCTGGATGATAGCGGGAACATCGCGGATGGCCACCCGGACCAGAGGGCGAACCTCGACACCGCCGTTGATGATGGTGCAGTGACCACCTTTAATCAACAGGTTAGCCGGGACAGGTTTCAATTATCATATTGCTTTATTTATAATTAAAGTTGAACATTTATATCTAATCTCTGATTATTTTATACAATAAACACCTGCGCGGTGCCAGGCGGGTCTGGTGACAGTGACGTCATGGTGCCACTATTTACAATTAAAGCTTACACATACACCGCTTGTCGTTGTTTTCTACGTGCTATGGTTGAATAAGTGTATTATAGTCTGCTGATCATAACACGTGTTGATTTCACACAGATTTAGAATTTGCAGCGCCTAGATGATCTCATTAAAACTTGGCAAAGTATTGATTTGGCGACTTGAGGTTTTGGTGAGCTGGTGTGGCAAGTTAAGGTCTTTTCCAGGTATGAAAGGCTTTTTTATGGAGCATTGAAGCCCTTTTCAAGCCTGTGTGTGTGTGTTTGTAAGGAGAGAAGACTGGGGGGATGTGCTTGTCTGAAATGACACTGGGGTTAAGAATGACCAGTGTCAAAGGAAGATACTGTGTAAATGAACAGATGTTAAGTTGTCCCACGTAACACAATGACGATGGTGTCTCATGGTGTTTCTTTCATGCAGACTCTCATAGTTGGTATCCTTTTGTATCAGTAAAAAAGGTTAAAAATGTTTGTCACATAGACTTTACAGCACATTAAAATGAGTTTCTTTGCATATTCCAACCTAGAAAGTTGGGCTTAGAGCACAGGGTCAGCTATGATACAGAGCCCCTGGAGCAGGAAGGGTTAAAGGTCTTGCTTAAGAACCCAGCAGTAGCAGACTGGCGGTGTTGGAGCTTAAACCTCAGTCTTCCCAGTGTTCTGAGCCACCACTGCCCTAAAAGATGGCCAATGGCCCCAGTAAGGGTTGAACTTACAAACCCTAGTTTACTCTGACCACTGAGCTGTGGAGACCTATAATCAGTATGAACTCGGCTATGCATATAAACAAGCTATTTTTTACACATCCAATTAGAAATCTTGTGCAACTGGTCAGAATACGATTTATTACAATTTAGCATTTGATTTAAAAAATTTTCACAGCTCAATAATTCACATTGATCGGCTCAGACTGAGATACAGTGGAGCAGTGGTGCAGAATGACTGATTAGTCATCAGCTAGGTTTGTTTGTTGCTTTTCTACCAACACATCTGCCATTTTGCATAGGCAGACCATATACAGACGATTATGCTGCCTGCGTCATAGACATCACCGCTTCAGAGCAAATAAGGGAGTCAAGGATTAATGGTCTACATTGTAGTCCACACGGCTACACAGAGATAAACTCCCGAGTGAGATGCATTATTTTGTAACGTTTGGATAGACAATTGGAATTGGAGAATTTTCAATAGTGATGTAATCTAACTGTTAATTCCTCACTGTGGATGGCACTAAAAAGAGACTAGCAGTCCTCAATGACTGTCTTGTGATTGAATAGACTTATGACACTAATGTCTGCACACATCCGGTGACATTGATATGAGAGCTCTCTGTAAGCGCTCTATCATTAGACACAAAAGATCGCACTAGAGCCTCCCACACCTCACTTGTCCTCAATTTACTGGCCATTTCGTGACCATTTTTATCATTGATCTTTTATAATTCTCATTTTGTGGGTCCGACTACGCCTTCTAAATTGATGGGCAGCTGGAAAAAGACCAGTTCGGTCCGTGACACTGCTTTAAGGCCCGTATCAGATTTCTCTAACCCGGGCACTGCTGCTGCTCATCCCCCCCACTGTTCTTCCTTTATGTAATCAAATCAACTGTAATTTCAGACTTTAATAATGTACAGCATGCGCATTTCATATTTAGACTCAGGTTTTACTAAGTCAAGTCTTATTAAATGCAATATTAGATTACTAATAGATGCTATTCATTATTTTTTAAAAGGAAAAAAAGTTGTTCACTTAATTTTACTATTGCCACATAGAATAGCTAAATCATATGTAGTATAAATAATTCGGGAAAAAGTGAAAAAATATCATCAAAAGCTGTAATGCATATTATTGTGATGAACCAGGTGTTAAAATCAGTGGACATGGAACGTCGGGACAAACACTGATAAACACACTCTTAAAAGAATGAGTTCAATTTAGATTTATTATAATAGTTTGTCCATCAGACTTAGAATTTTTAGGAAGCTCATATAATGATTAGTAATAATATTATGAACAATAATGTCATGTAATGTAATTACCACTTAAACAATAAACAATAAACAGTGTCATGAACAGGAAACAAGTTTTCAGTAGAAGGCTGCACTTTAGGTCATTTTATACACACCCGTATAAGTAACATATCTCTATCATGCACAATGTTGACTGCAGCGTTGTTACATAATATTAAGCTGAGAAAAAATATTCCTCTATCTGAGATAGAGATAATTATTGCTGCTGAATCGGTTGTGTGGGCGAAGTGAGAGAAAAAGACAGAGAGCGAGAGAGAGAGAGAGAGAGAGAGAGAGAGGCTCAGCAGTACACAACACTGAAGAGGGGGTGGTAGTCACATCCAGGAGTTTTGTGCGTACGTGTGTGTGTGTGTGTGTGTGTATGTGCATGTGTGTGCTAGGGGTTTAAAATGCCTCCTTCATGCTGTTTCTCTCACTAGGCAACCCAGCCCCCGCTCGTTCTCTTTTACTTTCTCACTCTTGCTGTCCCACTGACTCATGCTCTTTTTTCCTTGTTATCACTCTCCATCCATTCCCTCTTGCTTAGTCTTAGACCTTCGCCTGTGCTCGGCTCTCACTCTTTCACCTTCTCTCTACTTCATATGCTGCCGTTCTTCAGTGTTTTCTGCCATATATTTTCGAACGGAGAGATAAAGAAATGTGACTTAACTGCTAGAGCAGAGATAAGCCTGGTCAAAGTTTCTTTTTAAAAAAATACCTCAGCCCCTTCATCCTCTTTCCTTAGTTCTTTGTTTCGTCATCTGTCGCTCTCCCCATTCTTTCCCCATGAACTCTCCCATCCCCCGGGGTGGGTTTTTCGGCACTATTATGAGTCACCTGCATTGTGTGTTAAACTGAGAATAGTGAAGCAGGGGATTAATCAGACGTAACAGGAATCAGACAATGGTTAATTGTGTAAGAGAATATTTAAAGATATTTAAAGATGCTTTGTGGAACATGAAATAGCTCCGTTACCGCGCTCCATAAATGCCATGGATTTCAGAACTTATTTAAAGATGAACTTTGACATATTTAAGGCAATGACCTCTCACATGCTTTGGCTTTTCAAGTGCTCTGGTATTGTGTAGAATGCTGGTTATTATGACCTGAAAAGGCTGCATTGTCTCGGGAACACTTTAAACGGCGGTGTAAAGTAAATGACTTGCCGCTGAAGTACTATTTTGGAATTTCGTGAACATAAACATCTCTGATGTTTTTGCTCTGTAATTACCACCCATAGCCTGTTTTAACATGTGCCTGTGTTCCCTGTGCCATCTGCTTTCTGTTCTCAGACTCCCTCTCCAGCAGACTCTGTAGTGCCAGGCGTCAAGGCCACAGAGGGCATAAGCTCACGCTGGTCCACTCTCTCATGGGACATTCCATCAGATCTTCTTTCTCCTCGCACTCCAGAACCCACTGGCACTATTTCACTGGACTGTGACTCTAGACCCAGCTCAGGTACGGTTGCTAATTCCCAATTTAAAAAAAAAGGCTTTAAATGGGTAAATTTGACCCTGCAGATATAACCAACGCAAGAATCTTTTGAAAATTAACACCTGTACTTGCATCTGTGGGCCTCTAAGAGATCTTTAAACTTTCAGAGAGAGGGCATGTTCTTCAGAGTTCACACCTTTATTGAGAGGGTGTATTCCTTGGTTTCACCCTGCTGCATGGTTCCAGCTTGCTTTTTAACTTGAATTTCTAACAGTAGTAGAAAATTCTGAAATTATAGTAGATAAGACAATTTCTATTTGTCAGTGTTTTAAAACAAATATTAATTTGTCACCGTAAGTTAATTTTTTTACATGTACAAATTAAAAGCAGGTCTGCTTGATTGTGCAAAAAGCAATACTTAATGTTTACTTTCCACGTCAGCCTTATGCTCAGTTTTTAACAGGCGTTTAACAGCTCTGTGCAGCCTTTGGCAAACATTAACCCTGCCCTTTTTACTCATTTCTTAATTTATATAGTCACTCACTCATAAGTATATTGGGGTTTTTTTTCAAGATACCTTTGTGCAACCGGCCACCCATACTTTCTGCTCTTTTCCCCAGGTTTTTACTCAGTCAGCGGGAGCTCACTTTCAGACTCCTGTTATTCAGTGGCTAGTGAGGTGGCCCCTGGAGGTTCACTCAAAATGGGGGGACCGTGCAGGCCTCACTCGCTGGACCACAGTACCACCCAGTGGAGAGAAGATGAACAACAGAATGGACAGAACTCGAGAGGATCAGCCCAAAAAGGAGAGAGAAGGCCTGCGTCTACAGGTAGCAGGAGAACTATCAATGACCTATCATATTAACATTCATTTGTGTTGTGATTAGTAAATAACAGTCTTGTTGACACTCTATCAACAGGTGAACTAGAGATTGATGGGCTTATGTTTCTGACTGGACTTTGCTCTAGTCTAGGGGCGGCACAAAGAGGATGTAACTTGTCAACCTCCAGCACCTTTCCACAGCTGCAACTAGACCCCAAATTTTGCTCTGATCTAGTCTCACGTAGGACAAAAGAGGTGTACCCTTATCCCAGCCCTCTCCATGCAGTGGCTTTGCAGAGTCCCCTGTTTACTTCCTGTCAGAACTCTACCCCCACCGAGCGCTCTCCCAGCCCAGAGGGAGACCAGCATGGAGAACCAGAGGCTGAACAGCCCCCTGTGAGGACCCAACCTCCACTTTCTCCATCTCTTACACAGCTGGAGCAATACATAACCAGATTAGCGCAGCAGTACCACAGCAGGATGACTGCTGAGACTTCTAATCGAGCATCTCAAAGAGCCTCTGCAGGGTCATGCTATGAAGGAGTCTATCCAATATGTTCTTCCTCCTCCAGCTTGAGCAGTTTAACCCCATGTAAGTCATATTTGGGGAATTCTGCTAGAGTTAGTCTGAGTAGCATTGGTAAGAAAGCCAGCAGGAACTCAATCAACCTCGGAAACCTACCGTCTGTCACCGGAGAGGATTTCAACATTAGTTTTCATCTCAACTTAAATTTAAACCTCAATCCTAGTTCGAACAAAACGCTAAATGTTGATGCTAAAAACATAAAAGAGCAGGGGTCAGGATCATGTGGGCATCTTAGTGGAAACTTTATCACTCCAACCGCCTCCCCTGCTTCATCTTCAACTACAGTCACCAGCACTCCAAACTGGAGGACCAGACCTCGTATATCCACCTGCCCATCCACAATTAGCAATCGCGGGTCATTGGAGATCACTGGAAAGACATTTGGGTCACTTAACTTTTCTAAATCCTTGGACTGGAGTGGGGCTCCTCGAGAGGAGGCAGAAGGCTGCCCACCTTCAAAAGCTTCAGAAAGTCCTGCTAAACTTAGTGAGGATTCAGTTATGGTGTGTGAGATTTCTCGTGTGTCTGGTTTACCTAGATCGGTGGTAGTAGGGCTAATGGAGGAAGGTGTGGAGCTTGATGCAGAGTGCTTCCGGAATGAAAGAGAGAGAGGCGAAGGGTCAGCTTCGCCATGTAATGCTCCAACTCCTCGTGCCTCTTGGACCTCTCTTCCTACTGCGTATGAAGATCTATCTGGGTATTATTCAAAAACATCCTCAAATCTCTGGGCAGGTAGTAGTGCCATCGAACCTGACTACATTTCCCAGCAGCATCGCCTACAGATTACCCATTCAGATTGCCATTTGATGCAAACAACACAGTCAAACAGCCCTCGCTCCGATCACTCTGGTCCAACCCTTTCCCATACTTCCCCTATTCTGCCTTTACCGCACACTTACTCAGATTCAGCCTCCTCTCCTAGCTCCTCAACTCGCTCAAGAGTGCATTCTCCTCCCCGCCTGCTCTCAAATTCACCATTTACACCTGCTCAGCTATCCGTGTTCCGACGGGACTCACCGTCCCAGTGCTCTCTTCCGCACATCCATCCGTGTGGTTCTCCATTGGAAGGCCCCATCAGGCCTCGTGGCGGTTCCCTCAGACAAGATGCCGGAGCTGCTACTGGGTGGAGGGCTCAGGAGAGAGGTTGGAGAAGAAGTGGCGATGGGGAAGGGCTCTATCAGGGCAAGCATGCTTCCAGAGAGCTTGTGCGAGCATCAACAGTCAGCAGTTATTCAGGAAGAGATTACAGCAGCTGCTGGGAGGAAGAAGCAGGCTCATGGACTCCAAAGAAAACCACCAAGTTGTGGAAAGGTTTTGAATCAAGACTCTGGGGGAGGGAGGAAAAGTTGGACAGGGAGGAAAGGGTTGGAGACATTGGATGGAGGCATACTTCTTTAAAAGAGACTTCAACAAGCAGGGCACAGGAACAGAAAGAGAATTATCCCTCTAGAAAGAAAGGGACACACTGGGATGGCCATAACTCCAGTCTACGGCTATCAAGGAGAGCTTTGTTTCGGAGTGAATCTCAGGGATTTTTGTCATCTCGTTCCCAAAAACGGGAAGTCCGTATCCAGAACCACCACTGGTGCTCCTCCTTGGAGATCGGTCGAGACGGACAAGGCACAGATTATGGGCGAAATCCAGTCAGGAAAGCGGACAAACATCTCTCATCCACTGCCAGTCTGTTCCATCTCTCTCGTTCACAAAGCCTGGAAGGAAGCACTCACTCAGTCTCGCCCCTTTCTTCCCCATCCCTTTCTCCATCTCCACCTCCGCCAGCCCCACTAACACGTTCCCGATCGTTTCGTGACCTTGGGAGGAAAATTTTTGGTTCAATGAGGTCGCTCAGTTTTAACAAAAACCAGAAATCAAAAAAGAAAGACTAGTAAAATGAGGCAAAAAAAAAAAGAATAGCAAAATGACATTTTTCCACATGGATTTTTCCAGACATGGCAGGAAAGTTAATAGACAATCATTGGGTGATGTAGTCAGCTCCTGTAAAATGCTGTAGGTCATAGACTGGAGTTCTTCATAGGGAACTTCTGAGTTTAGACCAAAGACTGGTCAGCACTTAGGGGCAAACAAAAAAAATATAAACTGTAACTCATCAATTTACTGTGCTGTGTTAAACTATTAATATTAAAGATGTGTAGAAATGCAGTGGTTGCTTATTTTTGCATAGAAAATAATTCTGTATTGTAGAATGTACATACAGCCCAGAACACAGATTACTGTGTCAAACCATTCAATCACCAGTACTGCCAACTTCTTATAATGTAGAAGTCTATGTTAAATAGCTTTTTTCCTGCAAGCTTTTGCACCTCTGCATGCAACGCTATGCTACGCTATGTCTCTGTGCATTACTATACTAACGGTGCACCAGTGTACTTAAGTGTTGTTTAGAATACCGTATACTTTGCACTATAGTGTTTAGTGCATTTACCGACAACACAGACAAAAAAAAAAAAAGGACAGTATGTTGTATAATATACCATACCGTGTGCTCAGGACTGTAAAAATAAATATGTTTTCAGTGTTAACTAATGACTGTATTAATAAAGACTTAAAATAAATTATGACCCTCGTTTTGGAAATGGTTATTAAATGATTCACTGTGGCACAGTGGTGGCTCAATCGGTTAAGGCGCTATGTTGCAGATCTGGAGACCAGGAAGACCACCAGCAAGCCAACCACTGTTGGATTCTTGAGCAAGATGCTTAACCCTTCCTGCTCCAGGAGCCCTGTATCATAGCTGATCCTGCACTCTGACCCCAACTTACTAAGATATGCAAAAAAAAGAATTTTAGCAATAGAAATAACAGCATTAGCATTACAACAAATGGAAAACTTGTCTGCAGCCTCGCTGAGATTTATTTAGATCCTAATGTTCTTATAACATGATGTTTAAATAATAAGAAAACATTATATTTTAACAGTGCTAAAAGGTGACATGTGATGATAAAATCTGATAGAGCCACACTTAACAGACTAATAAGGCTTTTCATTATTAGTGTTCAGTCATAATTGTCTGCCCTCATTTCAATTCATTCTTGGCAAGATAACTGTACTCTCAGTAAAGCCCCTCACTGGGGTTTATATTCCATGCCCTGGGCAACATATAGCCCACATTTTGGTAAACCATCTTCTGTTTAGCTTCTTGTGTTTAGAGCATCTCATCCCTGGCTTGGGTTTTCTGCGGTTTTCTCTTCGTCTGCCTGTTTCTGTTTATTAAACATGCCCTTGTAGAGCGCTTTCTCCTTTTCATAGTCTCTGCTAAGCCTCTCTTCCACTCGCTGGAGCTGCTTCTTTACATTTGCATCTGAAAAAAAAACAACAACAAAAAAAAAACAACCAATAATGTGATGCGCTCTAAAAAAAAAAAGTCTTTCCAGCAGGTGCTGTGACTTACAATAGAAAATGTCATAAACTATACCTGTATGTATGGTTTTATAATTAGTCCAAATGTAATATTTAAATATTGTGTGTCTGTATGTTAATTGACACAAAGATCAGTTATTTGTAGGAATGATGAAGTGACGTCTTTGGTCCTTGAATGTTTCCGGCTAGCCTTTGTACACATTTAGAACATTGGCAATAGCCACTCGATACACATTGTTATAGGTTGTTTGCACATGACGGCATTGCTGTGTCACGAGATGCATCTGGAGGGCCGGAAGTAATGTTTCTATACGAGAATCAAAACGACTAGAAAACAAGGGAGTTGCTTATATCTACTGCCTTAATGACAGGCAAATATTTTAGCTCAGGACATACTTGCGCCTCTTCTTGATGTAAGGATAATGAGCCACATGTTTATATCTTTTCAATCAATGTCTTTGATTGTGTTTTTCTACTTCTGGCCCTCTGTCTGGATTTCTTGCATCATCCGAATCACGGGATGCTGTTGACATAAATCCTGTTGGTGTTCTTACTGTCAACTGGATTCGTGAATAACACTCTTGGATGATCATTTGCATCATTTGTATTTGGAATCTACATCCACAAATAGTATAAATGGTGAAGCTGTTTTGTTTAAAATGTAATTAAGTAGTCTTTAAATGTACAAGTCATTTTTTTTACCATTTGGTTTCCCACTGCTGGCCTGGAGGAGGTACTGTCGAGCAGTTTGAGCATCACCCAGCTCCAGGGTGGCGACACCAGCTCTGTACAGGGCTTTAATATCACCAGCCCGCCACCTCAGTACCTTTAAACTGTACTCCTGCACACGGGCATAGTCCACAACTTCACGCTGCAGTAAACATGCTGCACAACACACACACACACAAAAATACCCAGAAAATTACCTTTTGGAACATGATACAGATTTCTGAAAACAGATACCTATTTTTTGTGATAATTATCTAAATGTAATCATTCTGATTATTTCTAATCAACATTTCATTATTTTTTTAAATAATAATGTTTTTACATAAAAGTTAAAGGTATCTACATATACAATTTAGGCAATAATCATTAAAGTCTATTCAGTAAATATGCATCGAAAAAGTGTGTGTGTGTGTGTGATATTCACTAGTTTTCTTTCGTGTAGGTGTGAAAACATTTATAGGCAGGAGAAAGCTGCCTCAGAGGCAGTAAATACTAGAGACTCAATTCAAAATAACTCGTCTGTAACTATTGTTCTATAATAACACCTACCTGCTAGGTTGTTATAGCAGTCAATCTGTGTGCTCCTGAGTAGTTCCTCCTGCTCTGGCGTGAGGGTGGGAGATTCAGGTCTCAAGCCCTTGAGACCTGAAGTCACTTCTTTATCCAGACAACGAAGCACAAGCAAAGCACGGTGATAACGTCCGATAGCACCGCGTACATTCTTTTCCTGGTAAAATGCATTACCTTCCGTTTTCAATCGCACAGCATCAGCCAGCTGGGAGTCCAGCCGTGAGTCCGAGACTCCAGTAGCACCGACGCATGCCGCAGAGCAGCTCTCAGACCCCGAGACGCCATCATCAACTGCATCAGACTCCTGCCAAACATAAATGCAAAACTTAATAACACATAAGATTCATAAAAATAAAGTTACAGAACTAAAAAAATCCCAGAGTAACTAGTAGCCCTGTGTGTGTGTGTGCTGTCACGTGGTCTTAATTGTACAGTGAACAGTTATAACAGGGAAAGTGTTGTTTTAGACCTGACAGTGAAATATATCTGTTGTCTCTTAGGATTTCTTGACTTTTTCCTTATTTTACACACACCAATGTAACAGCACTGGTAACACCGCCATGTGACGTCACCACAGCAACAAAATGGTGACTTGTTACAGAATTAACAAGAGTAAACAACCATTTAATGGTTTTGCATCAACAAATAGATAGAAACAAGTTCATTGTTCTTCGGTGTGAGATAATATTCTTTAATAATTAATGAGCCGCTCATGTTTTATTTAACAAAATTTGAGTGCGAACGCCTCCATTGTAATTACTCATCGATTCATATCGCATTAATGTGCGACTCGTATTATTAGTTTGGTTGTACAAATAAATGCGTAGGTGAGTAAAATAAACCCGAGACTTATGCATTCAGTGGTGTGCTGAACAGAATGAGCTTTCAGCAGGGTGACACTCAGAACCGATCACAGGTTGAAGTTCTCATGTTACCAGTGGGTTTTCAGCCCATTTCTATCATCCTCCATCCAATCCAATAAGAATAACAGACATGCAATCCTGCACAAAAAACACCATGAAAACATACAAAACACCCAGAAATTATTTACCCTTTTACCTTATTGTCCATTCGAGAACAGCTAAAGTTGGATAAATAAAGCAATTCTTATAAAAAGATCTAGTTTTACAAATCAAAACTGTTTAAAGCGCTAGAAATTTCTTCGTTTTTCGTTTGTGTGTAGCTTTCGGTTAGGATCAGAATCCTACCGCCCCCTAGCGTCATTAAATAAACATAATCAAAATTATATTTAGACAAAAATCCCCGCCCACAGAAAATGCCCCAGTCCAGTACCCTAACTAATGTTTTGGTATTCTTTTTCATCATTTTTTAACATTTTTTTTAACAATGTCACCCAAGCCCCGATCTCATTTATCCTAAATTTAACTCTTTCATTACAGAAACTTTCATCCATTGTGCACAGGAGCAACATCTTATTTCACCTGATGACTACACTCACATTTACCCTGGTTACTAGTTATACCCTATTAACCCCTTCTGCGGCATGGATTGTTGGTGGTGCATTTTGGGGTTTTTTTTTTTTGGAATAATTACCAGAATTTTCCACATTGTTGTAGATTGAATTATATTTGAATGATTCGACAGTAAGGCGGACTGGAAGGCACCAATCATCTGCGAAAACGTCACAAATGCAGACTTCTAATTGGATCAATGGTCCCTACATTAGTGCACTACATGAACTAGTCTGTGAGTGAGTGAGTAATAAGTTAATAAGTGTTTAAAGAAGTGAGTGAATGCCTAATTCGGGACCGAGCCTTCGTGCCGGGCAGAACGCTGATGGGGGCGGAACCACCACACAATTACGTGCTGGTCGTGAGAATTGTGGATTTTTCTACCACTTTACAACAATAACCGTAAAACGCGAGGTCACGTGAGTGGCGTGTCCGAGTTCGGGCAACATTGCGAGGTTTTTGTAGTGATTGGAAACATGGAGCTGGGCCGAAAGCTGCTGTTGGCGCATTGCGCTGCCCACGCCCTGTCTGTGATCGCAGGCCTGCTGGTGGTGGTGCCTTTAGCGCTGAACGGCTCGGCGTTTAAAGGCCGCTGTGCGCTTTTCGGTCAGGGGTTCTGGCGCTCGGAGAACCAAAGCGCAGGCGGTGCGCAGCCGGTCGCAGGGACGCACCTGGTGGTGCAGCAGTGGGGACCGCCAGCAGCCTGTCAGTTCTCCACGTTCGTTGGTGTGTTTACGGTGCTGTACGGAGCGACCCAGAGCTGGAGGAGTTTATTTTACCTGCACCGCCGCCACGACGAGTGAGTCCGAAAACAACAGCATACATACAGACTGGAAATGAGTTCATCATAAAAACCAAAATATTATATATATATATATATATATATATATATATATATATATATATTTAGATATATATAAATAAATATAAATAAATATAAATAAATAAAATGCACCTGTATAAACAGCATTATACTGTTATTATTTAAATATACTTTCGGTACCTTGTATGTAAGTAATAAAAAAAAATAGTAATAATAATAATAATAATCTGGGTTTTTATGTCTTGAATTAATGTATAATTAACATAGTATTATTGATAGTATAGCTGACAGCATACAGACTGGAAATAAGTTTATCATAAAATCAGAATATAAATAAATAAACAGTTAGCGTTATACTGTTATTATTTAAATATACTGTCGGTACCAATGTAAGTAATAAATAATAGTAATAATAATATGATAATCTGGGCTTTTATGTTTTGAATTAATGTATAATTAACATAGTATTCTTGATTGCATAGCTGACAGCATACAGACTGGAAATAAGTATATTATAAAAATCAGACCAAATAAATGAATGAATAAATAATAATAGCAGTAAAAAGTGCATTATAATAATACACATTTTAACAATTAGGTGTGTACTATTATTATTTTAATATATTGTATGTACCAATATAAGTAATGGAAATAATAATAATAATATGGGCTTTTTCTGTTTAAAATGAATGCATTATTAGCATAGTATTATATATAGCCTAGTAAAACTCCTATTAATCTGTTTTCACTAAGTAAAGATGACATACACTACCTGCAAAGTATCATCATTAAAACACCCGTATCTGTGATCCTGTAGCTTTAGTTATGTTTTATCATCAGGTTAATTGTTTATTGGATTTTCCCAATCCTGTAATTTTCATTATTTGTGTATAGCAGTAACAGAAAAGTAAAAGTGCATGTTGTGTACCAGGACTGATGTGATGTGATGTGCAGAACTTACATCTTTGTGTGTGTGTGTGTGTGTGTGTGTAGCACCCTGTTCTCAGCTTTCCTCACGCTGCTGTTGAGTCTGTGTGTTCTCTTCCTTTCTGGAGGAGCGAGTGTGATTCTGACCCTCGGCCTTGTGTCCTGGTGCAACACCGTCACTGATCACAACACTCGACCCTACAGGTGAGATCATCCGGATCAGCCGGTGAATTAATACAGTCAATACATCAGAATTTGTTTTAAAAACATAATAGGTAGAAAATTTCCATCATTGTTTTCATGCTTTACAGTGTAATTTCTAGGTGTAAGTCTGCCTATTAAACTGCTGTTGCTGTGCTATTTATGGAAAACTTGTTTTTTCTACACATGAACTCAAAACACATTTAATGTTTAATCTTGTCTTGTAATTAAATCTAGTATAATGTTTAAACTGCATGCAGAACATTTTAACTGTTTTATGACCTGGTTCTCACTGTAGTTGTGCCGAGTCCCAATCTGTGCCTCTCTATTTGGATGTGGAAACCTCCTCCTTCTACTCCGAGCTCATCTGTGCACAGGTACAGCATGGCCTTTACACTGCAACACCACCATGTTACAGTATTTACTTTATAAAAGGAGCCGACTATTGCCTTTTCCACCTGCTGCGTTTTGACGGAGTACTTGTGTCAGTTAAGTTGCTGACTGTGTAAATACTTTCCTACTGTTTCTTTCTGATCCCTAGGTCTCTCTGTGGTGTGTCACTGCTCTGTGGTTGGTTCATTCCATTCTGTCCTTCCTGAGACTCTACCACTCTCATAGTCAGCATATTAATGGACCGTGCCTGTCCCGGGAGAAGGAGCTCCTGTTGGGCCAGCCTCATATAGACTGTCCCCTGCCATGCCAGCACCCTCACCCTCATCCTCCGCAACCAGCTGCCGTCTTTATTTAACCTCTTTACCAGCCCCTGAATGTGCTATAATGTGTTCATCTACAAATCATAAGCATTTCCAGGTGTCAGTTACACTCGGTTTATGGTCATAGAAGCATAACAAGATTTTAATGTAGCACTACAAATCGATCCATGTACGCCTGTGGAAAACATAATGAAGACCAAAATTTAGAAAAAGAAGAAATCTCGTACAAATAAGCTGTAGGTATTGTTTACGCATTATTGCTTTCGTCTTTACTTTTAGTCCTTTTATTGTATTTGTAATAACGGTCAGTTCAGTCAGGTCCTCTTAAGTCAAAGAGTTAACAAATAGGCAACCTGTAGGTCGAATTTTACTGTTATGTTCAAAGTTTACATTTGGCGGTACGGCTCTGTTCTATATTTCTGTTTTTTTCCATGAGCTCCATGAAAAGCCTAGACAGGAAAACGGCAGCATCCTCAGGTGCAGCTGAGTAGGAGGTGGGTTGTTTGAGAAAGCAGCAAAGCCATCAGAAGAACTGTGTTTAGGTAAAATGCCCTGTTTACGATTTACCAATTGAGTGCTTAGGCCTGATTAGCTGTTAGGGGTTGGTTTTTTTCCCCCCCCAATCAGCTGTCAGCAAGCTTTTCTACGAGGCCTTCCCGAGCCCGCCTTTGTGTTTTATCCACACGTGATTTTATCGATACAGGTATGATCCACTGAACAGGATCTTAAGTATTTAGTATTTCAAAGTGAATGTCATTTAATGACAGTGTCGGGTCAGAAAGGTGAATGTGAATATCTTGCGATATGCAAGTAAAAATATGAAGTAATTAAAGTGAATGGGAAGGAAGACTAGCATGTTGCATGTGCTTAGTTCAGACCGATGTTGCTTTACTGTAAATTATTTTCTCCTTTAACATGAAGGTTTCTTGTATGATTCTGTGTGTGTAAATGCAGTACTAAGGAAAGTCACTGCAGTGGTGCCAACACTTATGACCTAGATCTAGAATTTATACATTTTGACACATATATTTTAAATTTATGTACATAAATTAATAAGAATTAGGCTTCCCCCCCCCCCAAACTTATATGTGGGGAAAAAAACAATATCATCATCAGTTATTCTTTAATTAAGTATTTAATATTAAACAATTATTTCTTATTTACCCTGCTTGGATTTTTGGTTGTAATTCAGAATACGATTAAAAGATACATTTAATCTAGGAGCTTGCACCATGACCTCTGACCTTCCTGTGGCTGCAGTGACACACAAACACACAGTTGAAAAAGAAACTGGAGCCAAATGGAGAGAACTGTATGTAATTGTGATTTATACTTTGTAATTGTGTTTTATACTTCTGTTTGTATTCCAATTGTATCTGTAATTAATTTAACATAAACTAAATAGTAAAAAATGCTACACGTGAGAAGTGTTTTTTTCTTACGTTTACATTAAAGGCATTTGTCAGCTGCTCTTACTTTTTTTTTAATCTTATATAACTGAAGGCTTAACAGTGGGAAATGAACTCACAACGTTCTGATCATTAAGAATATAACAAAAAGGCAAGTAAATGAAATAAGAAGCTCAGAACCACAGGGTTGTGGACCTTTTCATATATTTGTCAATATTCTGTTAATAAAGTATCCGATTACAAATGTTAAAGCGGTGCTGACATAAAAACAAGGAAAAATACAACATTAAAAAATTCTTATTCTTAAATCACATTTCACTTAAAGGGAACGTGTTTGACACCAGTAGAAATGTCAATGCAAAGTTCTGTCAGTTACAAAGTTGTTGGGAGTGTTAGAAAGTTACAGTCAGTAACATACAGACATTATTAGGAAAATAAAAAAGTGAAGGGATTAAAAAACAACCTAAGAGAACAATAAAAGTGACATTTTTATAATGCATAAATGTAGAATCATTAGAAGCCTCTGTGCAGCTTGAAAAGTGCTTTTACAATCATCTAACACTGATATGAGATGCACAGTACAGTTGTTTTCTAGCTCAAAACAACAAACATGCAAAGATCCATATTCTCGATGGGGTGTATTAATGATTCTTACTACAATACTCATCTGCACACTGGCTTTTAATGCAGAAAGTCCTGTCGTTAATTCCAGCTGCGTCTAAATGTTAATTTTATCATTAGGTTTAATTATCAGACCACCTTTTAAACTGCTACATAATGTAAAGTAGGATTCATCCTAACACAATTTACACTGTTGAATATGTCTATGTAGTCTAATATAACACATTGCAAAATGTATTTCTTAGTGTATTCAATTTTTTCATAAAACATCAGTACACCACTCCAATCTGTTTATATTATTAATTAATCATCAATTAATGAAAATAAATAAATTTAAATGCTCAGCAGCTAAATTACAGCAGAATATTGTGGACTGGATTTAATAAAACTGCAGCAAAAATTGTGCAACATTTCATCCATGTAGAATTATTAGATACTGTAAACGTTATAGTGTCGTATATTATTTGTTGTAATACAGATTAAAGGCTTGAAGGTTAAGGTAGTGTAGTGTAGTTAAATCGATATTATTATTATTATTATTATTATTGCTTAGTATATAATCCTATTCCAAACTCCACTGCATCTGCTTTGTGATGTGACCAAGAACAATTGCGTAAACAGAATAATTTGTTTTCAGCATCCTCTCCTTTTTCTTCTCTCTCTTTTTGATTTCGTCACAGCCCCTTGTTATAGGTCAACACCTTGCAATCGGTTGCCATGGCAATTTCCGGCTCAAGGTGAGAAGCCTCAATCTGTGAAGTGTGAAGAAATGATTGGCAGGAAACAGCCAGAAACATCTATTAATCTTTGAGAGAACTTGCACAATAAAAGCACACAGAAATGTTATGAGAGATGAGCTGTGAAAAAGGATTCTTCAAAATAATATTTCACTGCCCAAGATGCACTTAGTGGAAAAGGAGTTAAAAGGATCATACTTGAGACATCTGTGGGAAGAGGCTGATAGCAAGAGGCAGAGAGAGACCGAACACGGCCAAGCACACTAAACTGTGAACAGGCAGCATGAGCCGGCGATGGGCCTGCATCAGTGGCAGCCTGTCAGGAAGACAACCAGAAAGCAAATCTAATATATTAAATACTGTGTAAAGTTTCATCCATTATTACAAAAACTGTACTAACATAAATAAAAATTGAAAATCTGAACTAACATACATAAACATTCCTAACGTCCAAGCCTACATACCAGATGGCTAGTGTTAGATGGTTTTACTAACATCTGTATATGGTGTACATATTAATTTATAGTTATTTGTATCATTTTGTTTTGCTTTTAGTGTTCAAATTTCTTGAAGTTTTTCTGCTCTTATAAACCAGAAATAAAAAAACTCCTGTTAATAGTTATTCACATCACTTAAAAGCCTCTTGTTTTGTTCTCTGTCAAAGAGTAACCCCCTCCCCCAATTAAAAATACAATATATATTTTCAAAAACTTTCTTGTGCCTTGTAGATACAACCTTTTCAAGTTTTTCCTGCGACTTTTTCAAGTTTTTCCAAAAATGCAAAATAAAATGTCACCATACGGAAACTATAGTAACAATTACACACAGTTAAAAAATCCATGTATGTGAAAAATATGGAAACATGAAAAGTTTATAAAAAAAGTGAATACTTTTATAACAATAACTAAAAGAATTTGCTGTTAGACAATATAAAAAGGGTTACGAAAGTGTAAAAATAGTGAATACTTCTCCACAAAAGCCATGATAATGGGAGGAAGAACAAATATAGGTAGCGGTAGGACCACTCGTGTAAACGCCGTCTCCATCAGTGCCTGTGGAAAAACAAGCCGATTTTAAAAATGAAAATTATACTTAGATATAAAAAAAGCTGAAATTTACTGAATATGGAGAAGAGATTTGATGTGTTATTGTCTAAACAGTAAACAGGAATTTGCCAGTAAATCATTCACATGTTTGGCTGCGATCCGTGAAGAGCCCACCACATTCCCATTGGAGTCTAGCACATCAATTCCCTCTGAGAGTTCGTTGTGTCTCATAAGGGCCACATTACACACATTCGCACTAGCTGTAAAAAGAAATAATGGTAACGTTAGTACTTCTCAGCATACAAGAAGAATTAACATTTGTCAGTGTCCTACTGTAAAATATTTTTGTTGTGCTGTTTAAGATTTTTACAGACTGTGCTGACAAATAGATCTAAAGCCATCCGGTGTCTGCTAAATAGTACAAAATGCAACAACTTGTGGTGCAGAATGGAAACAGAGCTGAAAAGTTGCCCAAATCTGCTTTTATATTTTTATCAATATGAAGTAGACTTGTTATTGAATTATGGCAGTCAGATTTTTGGAGCCGTTATCATGTTGCAGTGCTAATTAGGCCAGATAAAGTGTTAAATGTGCCAGAATGAACATATCAAGAATAACACAGTACACACCTACTGCAGGAAAAGGAATGAATCTCTGTATGATGAGTCTAGTGGCTGGGTTAAACTTCCTGGATTTCTCTATCAGCACATTTAAACCAACCTATAACAGAAGGAAGAAAAGTTCCTGAGTTAAAACTACTGTATACTATGTATGAATAACTGTATATAACTGTATAAACTTACTGTATATAATACTGTATAACTATATTAAAATTAATATTTTAAAAACTACAGTAAATATCTTTAGTGAAATATGGATAACTATAGATAAATAAATATAACTTTTAATTAGCTACAAAGGATTACGGGAACAGACCGCAATTGAGACAGCACTCGTCACAGCCCCGAGGTAGCCCTGAATAAACCTGGATGTTGGTGTGGGCTGGGAAAAGAAAAGTATCAGTATCAGCCTTTACATTCCTAAGTGGATTCCTGTAGACTACCCTACACACTCGTAAACACACACACACATACTGTATATATACACAGCCTGATATTCCGACAGTGGGGTCTGGGAGCAGCTGCAGAACAGATGTCCTGCCTAAAGCAGTGACTAAAGCTTATTCACACAGAAGTGACATAATTTCTTTGCTTCATTGCAATTCCATCTGCACAAACACGAAATATCATCGAAAAACTGACCTTAATAAAGTAAGTAATGCCACTGTACCTTTGTAGCGTTGCGGTTTGCATAGTTTACACAAGCATTATGGCTCTGGTTTAACCACTGTGGGGTAGACAGGACAACGAAAAGTTAGAAAGCTAAGTATATGCGTTTTTTTTGCATAGAGCTACACACTGTTAAACAACACGTCTTAACCGCATACAGGCTTCGTAGGAGAAACATATGATCGTTTCTACACACACACACACACACACAGTCAGTCTTCAAATTTTACCCAATGCTAGAACTCAGTTGTTCATGTAGATGTTCTTTAATCATACATCATTTCATCAGTGATTATACAGCACCACAGTGCTTTTGAGTCTTAAGCTCAAGACTGATTATGCTGCATGTTTTAGCTGTAATTTAAACCACAGATTCATATTAAGGGGCTTGATTGAGTGATTGAACTCATTTACAGAGCCGTGTATAGCAGACATTCTCTGGATATTGACAGACTAAAAGTGTTGTTAATGAACAAATGAAATGAAATAAAAGCCATATTAATGATTACCTGCGTTTTCCACTTGATGATTTATAATGACAAGCTGCATTTTTATGTTATAAAGTTCAGAGAAAAAAAGAGGCTAGTAACAGCATGGCTGTTTTGGCTGCTATGACAAGGAACTAAATTGTTTCCTGATCTGTCCAAACATTAAATATACCTTTGAATGAATTGATAGTTCTGACACAAAATTTATTAAATTATTCATTGTAATTAATGTAATCAATAGGAGTGTTGATATAAAAATATCTGAATTGTGGATAACAGTAACTCTGTTTTATGTATAACAGCAACACTCTTATGTTTAAATTCCCACTTTATGCAAATATCCATTTTGCATAATTTTTGTACAACCCGAATTCTGCAAAAGTTGGGATGGTTTTTAAAATTTGAATAAAGTTTTAACGGACTGTTCAAAATCACATGAGCCAATATTTTATTCACAATAGAACATAAATAATATGAGCTCGTTTCAAATTTGCTGCCTGATACAGGTCTCAAAAAAGTTGGCACAGGTCAACAAAGGGTTAAAAAAAGCAATGCATTTTAAAAAGACTCGGCTGTTAGAACATTTAGCAACTACTAAAGTTAATAATAATAATGACATTAGATCTGTAACATGATTAGTTATAAAAGGAATGTCTTAGAGCGGCAGAGTCTCTCAATAGAAAAGACAGGCATGTGTGAGTGAAAGAGTGTGGAAAAAGATTGTGAAAAACAATGTCAAATTGCAAAGTCTTTGCCAATCGTATCATCTACAGTACATAACATTATCAATAAGAAACTGAGGAAATCTCTGTGCATAAGGGACACAACTGAAGACCTTTGCTGGATGAGTAAGGGACAAGAACGAAGACCTTTGCTGAATGAGTAAGGGACAAGACTGAAGACCTTTGCTGAATGAGTAAGGGACAAGACTGAAGACCTTTGCTGAATGAGTAAGGGACAAGAACGAAGACAAGTATGCGTAATCAGTAATTTGTCTAATTATTGTTTGAATGCATTGTTTTTCCTTTAAGTCTGCGTGCATGTGAGCAATACTCAGTGATAGGAACACCAGTAGCAGATGTAGTATTATGGGTAAAAAAAAGTATTAGTTGATACAGTATTAATATTAGTATTTACCTGCCAGAAAACAGTGGATGCCAGAGTCTGGTTTGGAAGGAGAAGACCCACTACCTGTAAGATACATCTAAACATTAATGATTCTACAAATACATTGACATTAAAATGGTTCTAATAGAAAGCCTGAACCTTCAATAAACATGTAAAACCACAAGAATTATGAAACCAACTTTCAACCAACACTTACTATGGGTGTTCCAAATGGAACATAACCTAAGAAAGAAAAGAACAAAACTAAGAGACACAAATGAAAAATGTGTATTCCCTTTCACTTTTAGTCCCCCCCGGACTCTACATTTATCTGAACCAGTGCAATAAAAACACTAAACGCCTCGACACAAAAACTCATTAAAGTAATTTATAGCTTCTGCTATTGAGCTGTTATTCTACCTTTACACATGAACCAAATCCTGGAAGCTACATTCGATTACAGCTTTAATAAGTACATTTATACAGCTGGAATATACAGAACTCTTATCCTGACTGCAAAAACTAGAAACATCCTGATGAAGATTTAAAGAGGATTTAAGAGCTACATTAGCGCCTTGCTTTAGGGTGCAATATCTAATAGGTAATACTTGGATATTTATGCCGACGGCTTTATCGGGGCAGCATCTATCAGCAGCCGACTCCACATTCCAGCTAAGTGCATTTAGCTTCCCATCAGTGCCTGGTGGTCATTAAGCCCCTGTTTAAATGCGTATCGAAAGCGTACAAATATACGTACATTTGATATGTATGTTAATTTATTTCTACATAAAGTGATAGCTGAAATCTGATTCATTTTTGGAACGTATTTTTTTTTTATTAACATAATTAGAAATATTTAAATTTAAATAACAGAGAAAATAAATTGGATAATAAGTTTATTGGATTAATAAGTTTAGTAAGTAAGCATTTTTTTTAGTTTTAAAAGGAATACAGTAATTATCTTATTAATAATACAAATTGTGAAAACAATGCAACAAAATACATTTTATTCAGTTATTCCTAATTCGGTCTAATGAAATTAAAATGTTCTGCATATAATTTAGATTAGATTAGATTAGATTAAATTTAACTTTATTGTCACGAAATGCAGTACATCAATATTACATCATGTTGCAAGTTTATGTACATTTAGATTTTCGGACATCAAACAAAAAAGCTCAATATTTTTACTTAACAGTATATTTTATACTACAGTATTAGCCACTAGCTATTTTATGCTGAAGGCCCTTATACTCCAGTTGCTTAGCAACAGTGTTCTCGCAACTTGCTATTAAACATGCTACCTCTAGTCTGAGAGTGAGATGACTGGAACGAATCATGGACGCCCTCATTAAAACCTAATTTCTGTTTGATTAAGAGAACAGAGATTGAGGTTTGGGGCAGATGCAACATTTAAATGATAAGAAAACATAAATAATGCAGTGTTAAAAGATATTTTCATTATTCCATTTGTAATAATACATTTGAGCAGTTAGATATTTCCTTTTAAATAATACTTTAAAGACTGTTATTATAATGTCTTAATCTGTGTTAATGATAATAATAATAATAAAGATGAGCTATACCTGACATGCGAAAAGGCATAAAGATCTTCTGTCCTGTGTCAGGGTGAATAATAGCCTGCAGTAGAAACAATAAGTCTTACCAGTTGATATTTTAAAACAGGTGCTGGACAACATTTCTGTATTAGTTAGTTAGAATATTAGCTAGCTCTCCCTGCAAGGTACAATTACTGCTTGTTTTGGATGAAATAAACAACTGCAGCTAAGTGATCAATGTTTCTAACACAGCAAAACAGTTTTGGTCAATCCATAAAATGCTGTTTCTGAATACTGATGAACATCAATCACTTTTTAATAATGTTTCCTAATTGTTTATTGAATTGTTGAAGGTGTTTGCTGGACATCATTTCAGATGAACTGAGAGCAGAATGGGCTCATATTAATGACGTTCACATAAAAAGTGATCGGGTTTTGTCTCACCTGTTTCACCTTCTGAGCCTCCCAGAGCTGAACATCAAACCACATTTCAAAAATAGTTAACAAAAACAGAGAGCAAAGGTCAAGTAAAGAGACAAGGTAAACTATTAATATACAGTACCATTGCTTAACCACATCAAGACATTATTTAAATAATGTAAATCAAATATGATCCAACACTAATCAGATAAAACAATTCATTTTATTCTAATTGTCATTTTTAAAATCCCAGACAACCTGTAAGATGGATTTTAACTGGAAGCTATGACCTAATATGGCTAATTGGGCTCATTAGTTTATATTTTATTATGCGACACAGCCAGCCCAAGGCATAAACAAACTAAGCGGACGCTTAGGGCCCGTGTAGTCACCAGGGGCCCCCAAGAGTAAATGAAATGACAGCTCGTGTTGATAATTATACGAAAATGCAAAACTAAATAAAAAACAACAACAACAACAACCTAATATATTAACAGGATGCAGAATGTGTAAAAGAGTAAAAAAATTATGATGTAATCAACACAGCTACCACAGATAAAATTCATGGCTGTGTCAGATGTATTTTGTGCGAATAACTAAGAATTGACAATAATTAAAAATATATTAGTGGCATCAAGGGGCCCCCAGATAAATTTTTGCTTAGGGCCCTAAAGGCTGGGGCCTTCTCTGCTATGCGTTATTCATTTGAATAACGATAGATGACAAAAAAATCTGAAAAATTTAAAAGTGTATTTAAGCAGTCTTACTTCTTGATTCGTTGTTCCTGGTGGAAGTGTCCCATGTTTAAAATCATCCAGAAGAGCAACACATCGCTTCAAGTGAGCCTGGAATGATTAACCCATTTATGTGAAAAGGTTAATGCTTCTTTTTTAAAGTAAAATCATTAATAAGAATAGTATAATAGCTTAACATTTACAATCAGAGTATCTTTAAATGTATTTTCAAAATATATAAAGTGGAGTTTTTTTTACCTCTGATACAAAAAGAGTTCTGGGGTCGATGATTTCTACAAAGTGTCTGAACCTGCCGAGGAAGGAGTTCTGCAGGAAAACAGAGAAAATCAAGAGCTACAGAATTGATGGCAGCCCTGCCAGCATTAAATACTGAACTGTAGTGATTTTGATCCACTGGTAAAATCAGATTGATTAAAATTTACTTTGTTTAAAATAACAGCAACCACAAAAATAAATGAAAACTATCAGCCATTAAAAATAGCGATAGCACCAATTAACACAAAACATAAATAATTATTGCTGGGCCCTAATTAGGGAACATAAACAAGCAGAGAGTCTTGTTTAATTGTTTAATCGCTGTTTGTTCCTGAAGTCTGTTCTGGGTTGAAGGAACACTGGAGGCTGTGCCAGCAGGGTGCAAATCTTTTAAAGCACACCCCACTGGTTATTGTAGGAGAGAACTGGCTCCATAGCTACTGGCTGGTAGAAATAAAGAGGGAAATAATAAACAGGATAGATGAAGGAGGTGATGAGGTGACTCATGGGTAATTTAAAGGGGTAGTATTTGGATGTCATTCAACCTGTTAAGTAAATTGATCTTGTGCTTCGTTCACAGGTTCATTTTTGTCCTAATTTTAAAATGATAATAGGGAGAAAATACAAGATTGCAAAAAAACCCCCAACAATTAAAATTCAGCATCTGTTGAGTTTAAAATACTAGAAACAATGCAAAACACATTTTTGATTGCCAGACAAATTAAATAACAGTTTACAAAAAAATTATATAGTATAATATAAAACATTTATAAAGTAAAAAGCTAAGATTTAGTTAGAAATTTAGAAATCTATAGTTATAAAGTATAATTGTTATTTCACAAGACCTATATAGTCAGGGCCATTATTATTCACACAGTAACAAGGCTATTGTTATTTTAGCTTTCTACCAAAGTAATAACCGGACTAACCAACAATAATACATTTCAATTTATAATTTTTAGAAAGTAATAAACAAAAATGATCACACATGTGGTTATTCTACATCTTATAGTATTTGAACCTTATTGTATGTCTATGCAGAATTAGAATAAGGACAGCTTTATCAGTGTGTAGCTGTTTTAACGCATAGCCACTTCCATTGTAAAGGCTGTAATGCATATATAACATACTCAAAGCATAAAGCAATAAACAGACACGGGTTGATTCTTGAGTTTTACTCTAGCTTGGTGACTGCTGATGTCGACTTTCCCTTTCTCTTGTTTTTAGGGGCCCGGTGGAAGGACATGCCAAGTGTTTATTTGGCAAGCAGCACACAGTGAGACACTACCAGTTTCAGTAGGCTGAGGCTGAGCTTTGTATTTCCTATAGCACAGAAATCAAGAAAATAAAGGAATAAAAACATCTAGCAATATATTATGGCTGTAAATGTTGCATTTTTTTTTTATCAAGACTAAGAATATCACAGCCTTATTGCTTTCCCCTCTATTGCTGCTTATAGAAAGTCCTTTCTCCTTTGTGCAGACGTCTGTAGGAGAAGACACTTGTTAATAATGCATGCGCTTCTGCTCCCTGGAGAATACCCCATACAGATTACAGGGATGCAGCTAGCTCGAGCCCTGCTAGAACAGAAAAAACCCTACTGTATCCTTCAGCCACCCTCAATCCATCTATAAACAGCAGCAAAGGAGACTAAGGGCATGTACAGGAACGAATCTGTGCCATATTTAGAACTAATGACTTTTATCAAACAAGACAAAATGCAATGAACAGCAAAAGCATTATTATACTGCTTTCATTGCAAAATGTGCATCCTGGATTTAATGGTAAGTAATAAAAACATGCTCACCTTGAAATGTAATGCACTTAGCTGCAAGTTATGTCATTTACCCTGAATGCATTATTACCCTTACATACTGATTACTCTATTACACCCATTTGTCTTAAAGAAGCCAGTGTTTGATTATGGTTTGGTATCCGAAACTGAAAATAAATGAACCACTTGTTTTGTGCCACATTATTTTGTGAAACATCTTTATGGTTTGGGAGGAGTGGTCTGAAGACTGTGGAATTATTATCTTATGGTTTGCAGGTAATATAATATTATATAAAAAATATATAAAATATATATAAATTATAAAATTTTATTAACAATATATAAAAAAAGATTTTTAGGTCATTATCACTCCTTATTTCATATAATTAAATCAAACGACGCCCCCACGGAAACCATCACAACAATTATATATATTTTTCCATGATAAAAAACTTATTTTAATTGTATTATTACCTACACGATCATCCAGCATGTCTGTTTTAAATCTATATATTAATAATTAATATATTAATAATCTATCAGCCTGTAGTTTGTTCTAATGGATAAATCCACATATTATAACCAGTCTGATAAGGAATTTCAGCAGTACTTCTTTAATAGCAGTTATTTAGCAACGGAAATTCAATTAAATTAGTCACACAGTAAAATATCACACAAATTCCAAAAGATACAGCAGGCTAACATGCTTTATTATCAGTCGAGCATATGCTCTGTTTACACCCTGCTTTCCTTAAATGGAAATCATATTTTAAGGGTTACTTCTTAGAGGAAACCCTAGAGGGGACTGGGGTCAGTCGATTGCAATTCCTTTCACAGAGATGATTTACAGAAAGCAGAAAGCTGTTAAAACTGTAAACAACTCACCGATTCTTTGGAAACAAGCATACATGCATAATGGTAATGTATCAGTAATGCAATGTAAATTTCTCACACAAACCAGGGCACATTCTGACCTACAGTTTCACACCAGATCTAGCTGTAGATCTATTTCCAGATCATAAAACAATATAATAAACCAACATAAATCATTGCACTTTTATTACAATTTTATTGATTACTTTTCCTTCCTGACAACATGTTTGCCTTTAATGATCAATCAGCAGATCTGTGAGCACAAAAACCATTAGGGTTTTAACCTCGAGGTGTTTATACACCATCATGTACAGCAATGTTTAATTAAAAGAAATAGAAACACCAATATGGCTAAGGAACCATGTGTATTGCACCTTTTTACCCTTTGCCCAAAGATTCCAAAGTCTGCACTAGTGAGATTGTGGAAATCCTTATCTAATTTACCACCAGGCTCGTCCTGTAGTCTGTTTATATAGAATGGACGGTTTGGGGAGAAATGCTGATGCTTTTGGGTTCACATATGTCGGATGGTCATCTTTGTGACAGTGGCGTTGCTATGGAGAAACCCGGGGCTTTAAATAGACACCATTTCATTCATTGACGGTGTTAAAGATCTGATGATAAACGGCGATTGTATATATAAAAAAATAATTAAAAAAAGACAAGCCGTTACTTTGCATTCTTCCCCCTAATATGTGATTTCATAAAACAGGATAAAGAGGGGAAAAAACGACGATCAAGTTGCAGATCAGACATGAGGAGAAAACTCGAGCAGATAACGGAGAGTGAACATTAACTCGAACTTGTGGGAAGTGATTACAAAACGCAACTTTTAACTGAAAACAGAAAACAAGCAAAAAAGCGCGACGGCACAACTGGTTGGATAAATAAATAAACACAAAGAATGTTTTGTCTGCAACGACAACATTTCCTGCCGCGATTTTTTATCAAATTGAATTGGAAATTCCAGCGTTTTGTGTTTATTCATTCTACAGAGAAAAAGGGCGAACTTTTAATGCAATCCATGATGATGATGATGATGATGATGATGATGATGATGGATAGAAGATGCTGTTGTGCTTTACCGTCCATCGAGGCTGACACACAAAGCTGCATTTAGCTCTAAAGATAACGGAAAACACTTTCCCGACGCTGTAACCCTACCTGATCATACCGCGGCTGTCCGAGCTGAAACGCAGGAGAAATCGCAGCCTCGGTCATCCCTGCAGTCGCGAGAGAGCGAGCGGTAAGTAAAGACAAACCACCGGGGAAGGATTTTTAAAGAAGAGTCAACTCGAGTACGAAAGTAATGAATCAGTCGACCGCAAAGCTACATGGGAGCTGTAGTTTCCTGTGCTTAACACTCACGCGTAGTCGAAGGAGCCGGGATTTGTCCGCACGCTCGCGGAGGGAGTGGCCCTATAGTGTTCCCACCGACCGCCATACATACATGCATCAGAAGCTAAATAAAAAGCTAAAGACATATATATGTGTGTGTGTGCTGGTCTGTGGTCTTTCACGACACACAACACACACACACACCACACACACCTATATATATATATATATATATTTATATATATATCTAATATATATATATATATATATATATTATATATATATATATATATGCTTTACAGAATCATTCATTCATCTTTTATACACTTGTATTCCCTAATTCGGGGTCACAGGGATCTGCTGGATTCTATCCCAACCGTCTTTAAAAGGGCGAAGGGTCGCCAGTCCATCACAGGGCCACACACACACTTACACTCACTCCTATGGGCAATTTACAATCACCAATCAATCTAGCATACATGTTTTGCACTGTGGGAGAAAACTGGAGTAACCAGAGTAAACCCACAAATTAATAGTCCCCAACTGAGCAAGCCAGAGGCAACAGTGACAAGGAACCAAAACAGCGACAAGGAACCAAGGAACTATCGGTGGCAGAATAGGAGAAATAATAACCAATTCTGGACTGAATACCTAGAATTTTTTTTTTTTTAATAACTGGAAACATGATTGCAGACACTTTCAAGCAAAACCTTTTATAAGTGTTTTTTAACATCCCTTTTCACATTTATTACCCCTTTGTTTGTATAATAACATACAACACACTTCTAAATTATTCGCTAGATTACAGAAGATGGGTGGAAGAAGTTGCTTATTCATTCATGAGAATATTAGTGATGCTGAGCACTGATGTCAAACATGGAGACTTGAGGCACAGTCAACGTTCCAAATCCTCATGGGGACAGGGACATTTAAGTTCTTTAAGAACAACAATGTCAAATGTCTTTAGACAAATCATTTGTGCACACTGGTTACTAGCAGAGGATTGAATAAGACATCCTATACAATTGAGTGCTTTAATTTATTTTTTTTTTGCAAATGCAGTATATAAACCTTTAGACTTACCATTAATATACCTATAAAAAATATTCATATATGTTAATAAATGATGTGAGCCTTAAAACGTAGATGAGCATACTTATTTTTTTATGTCATAATTACATGGGAGAAGTGTTTACCCTAAGGTGGCAAATTAGTGCAAAATTAGTAACCAAAATTCCTGATCGATTTATATAGACTGTGACTTTAGTATTAATTATCTTTAAGTTGTAATATTTAAATGTGATCAGTGACTGTGGGGATTGAAACTGACAACTTAATAAGCAAAATTGCTCTTTGCTATATATAAATTAGTTTGTAATTTGACTTTTATTCTTATACAAGTACAGCATAACCTACGAAATATGTCCCTTTTTTTGGTTAGGTTTAGTTTGTGTGTTAGTTTCATAAAAAGATGGAATTGAGTTTTGGTGCACTCTAGTGCTGATTCAAGGGCAGTGATTTTTCAGCGAGGCAGCAAAAGGACAAAAAACGCTATTAAAAAGAAGTAAATCAAGCTATTAAAGAAAATTTATCATCTCTTGAAGCTAACGGATAAACACGCGCCTAAATATGACAGTTGCCTACAATAAAATATCAAAACATGCATTTTAGGAACCGCAATCCCACATGATTTTTTTTTTAACAACATTTATTTTTTTTTCAAATGAAATAAATAAAAATTGGTAAAACAACAACAAATGAGAATATTCTGAAAATAGGAACAAAAGAAGAATTTGTAGGAATGTCCAATCAACATCATACTCTCACAGTGCTCTATGGCTTTAGCCAGATCATTACCACAATGCTAAAGTTCAACCTCATCAACATTCGGACAATCAACAGAGAAAAGCAACTGAAAACATCTACTGATAAACTCAGTATAAAATTATTTACTCAACAAATCTTCCCTTAACGGTAAAGTTTACATTCTTCAGCATCCAATTATACAGTGAAACCCACTGCATCCGAAAACATAAAAATGTACATTAAAACAATTGATGCAGTGTTAATACTGTATTTAAAATGAAATACTTAATGTGGTACTCAAGAATCTTATTTAAACAACGGTCATCTTTCATCATCATTTAATTTTTTATCAATTTAGCTACTTTTACAGCACACGGCTCTGGAAATATATATAGATAATGTTATGAACAACTAGCATATACTATTGCATAGCTTAGATGAAGGTGCTTTTTTGCTGCAAGTGCCCAATTGCAATGTTAAACATGCTTATATTTGGCCAAATGTTATGGAAGAAGCTGGTCGTCTTAAGCCGCAGGTCGTTGCATATTACAGTGTAAGGTATATCTGTGAATGATCCCAATAGTAGCAAGATTTACAGACAAATTATGGAAAGTTAGTGTCCAAAATAGATGGTCAGATGGTCAGATTCAATAGTCCGAACAGAATTCACTTTTAACAAATTTAACATTTATTTACTGGATGACCAACCTGAGAATTTCAAATTCTTTGAAAACTTGGAAGCACATAACTGAACGATCAGTGTGTTAATTGAGACCAACACAACAAAGTATGTTTCCTTGATTGCAGTCATTGCACATATTACACAAATTAGTATGCAAAAAAAGCTTAAGGAAAATCTGAAATACATTATATGGCCAAATATTTGTGGACAACTGACAATCACAACTATATGTGAGCCATCGTCAAAATACTGAGGTTAAAAACCTTCTCATCCAACCTCAGTAATGCTCTTGTGTCTAAATGGGCAAATTCATCCTCCAAAGAAGAATGAAAGCTATTATAATTAGCTGATAAAAAAATCACATATACACATAATAATCAGGTGTTTGTTAATATTAGGCCATATAGCATACAGCACAATTCTTTTTTAATTGTCTTGTTCATTTACGCTTGACTTACAATGATTTGGAAACTGATAAATGATATATGAATACTTGTTTACAATAGCAATAACTAGAACTTCTATAGGCAGTGCTGAGTTGCATTTTGTGTTAGATTTTCTTGGCAGTTTTTTTAGTTGAAAGAATTTCAGATGTCATGAATCATATGGAGGAATATTTTCTTTACACTTTTTAATGCTTAAGAGATTCTTTATGTGGCAAAACCTACAGGGAAAGATATCACAGCCCACTGGCTGAACTTTGAATGACTCTGCGCCTATATTGTCCAAAATAATTCCCAGTGCTTGACTGTAATTAGGTGGAAAAGAAATAATGTGACTGTTTCAAGGATTTCGAATGTGTGTAAAATGTCATGGGTAGTTGTTCACACAGGTAAAGCACACATCACTTGCGGGCACGTACTTGCAGCAAGGTGGGTGTTTGCTCCATGATGCGCACCAGTAGCTTGTCAATGTAGTCCTCTAAATCTCGCACTTGGACTTTTAGCTTCTTTAGCTCAGCCTCACGCTTCTCTAACAGCGTGGCCTGGAGCTCTGACTCTTCCTGCTGTCGCTCCGCATCCATCTCCTGTTGCAGCAGTAGAGAGCAATCAGCTCCATGTTACTCAGAGTCTGGTAGTAGGTGTAAGCTTCTGACATGCACACCTGCCACAAAGAGATACACGGTTATTCACAAATAAGAGTTAGGACAGATTAAACTAGGAATTATAGTAAATTAATAAATATTCATTACCCTATCTATCTAGAGATTCAATTTTATTTAATTTTAACTGAAAATATGTATTTTTTATTGGAACTTTATTTATTTTATTTTTTATTCCGTTTGATACTATTGGATATAATGTAATGATCACACAGCTCTGAAAATAGCTTTTTCTCACGCCCCTGTCAATCAGATTGACTGGTCACTACTTTTTTTCATCTGTTTAACATTCCTGGCAGACTGACATATCCTGTGTAAGATAATTTATTATATATCATTATACACAACAAATGTAAAATCGTCCTTTTTTACGTACAATAAAAAACATTGTGCATGTAAATGTGCCATTTTGACATAAACAAAACACAAGCCTTAATGATCAGTCTTTATAACTTTTACTTGCATTGGAGTTTTACCATATTTTATCTATAGATTTAAATACAGCTCTAATATTTACTACTTATTAAAATTATACATCATTATCATGAAACTTGTCATAGAAACCAAACATTGGTCTCTCTAAAAGCCTTCGGTAAGTGACTACCATTCCTGTACAATGTTGTCAGTAGGTACTGTGGGTCCTCTTCTATCCTGAACATGTGTCTTCTTATGTTAATGGTATGAGTTGAAGCCTGAGGTGAATGTTTTGTAAATGGCATCACTACCGGAGGTTTCTCCGGCTCAGCCACGTTCTGCTGTGTGGAACGTCCAGGGTGGATAGAGGAACGCAGTTTTTCCAGCACTGATTTCTTATCTCCTGGCACTGCTGTGTTGGTCAGAGGTTTCACTGGATGGGGGCTGGAACAACAGCAATAATTAAAGGAAATCAAGCACTTTAACACAGTAGGCTATATGCACACTCTCTTCCGCATTCAATGTATTTAATGTATACGCACATAACGTCCATAGCAAATATGCAGTTTTTCACTCAGCCGCTTCAAGATCTGTCTAGCGTCTGTCATACATCGACAATCAAGAAGAAGTCAACTGATAAGTTTCAATCTACACTCACATTTTTTGCACATCCACACTAAATTTTGATGTGTTGTGTCTTTACATGTGTCCCTTATCATGCATGCAGTATTTTAATGTATTGATAATCTGTGTCTGTCTCAGTCTACAATTATATGTCAATGGCATACGATTTTCCTAATGCCCCTGTCATTTTCAGTTTCTAACAGCTCGAGTGTAAAGGAAAAGTTATCCTGCAGGTTCCGAGCAGGCTATAAGACAGGTTCCGTTTGTTGGGTAATGTTTTTGTGAATCATTGTGTGTAATCCTGCAATAGGTTTGTTTAAATATAAAAATTTTGTTTTATATGTACTGGTGTGTTGTAATATTAATATTAATAAATATTTGAATATGTGAGCAATAGAATTCCCCTTTGTGAACTCAAGCTATATTGAAGCGCTATGGGAACGCCACCTACAGGACAGCAGTCTTAAAGAATGTGGGAAATTAGACTAATTAAAAGACAATATGTCACGAGCACGTCACGGGCGGGAAATACAAAAAGGGCAGCTACAAAACTGCCAGTGTATCTGTGTGGTATGACACCGAAAGCAACCAAGCGGCTGAGATTTTAGTGGAAGTATCTCATCGCTCTGTGTGCATATAGCCCATTACAACATTAAGTCTAGTTTTAGTATTAGGTTCAATAAGTAATGCGAAACATCAGCAGTGAGAGTGACAGTGAGGGGTTAGACGTCAACAATCAAATTCTAATATTGCTGTGAAAATAAAAAAGTTCTGTAAAATTAAGTTAATTTTCAGTACAGTTTGGTGAAAGAAAGCAGGTTTAAATACTGTGCAAATATTAATGTTAAAAATTTGGTTATTTATATAATTATATTTGGTTGTAATCCTACTAAACCACATGCATGTTGAATGTTTTTCTGTTTATATTCCAGAAAAAAACTATTTAAATAATTGAATGCACCCACAATATTACCGTATTCAGACTAGGATTTTAGGATTAAAGCTAGATCCCTTTAAATATTTTATGCTGCAGTGAATAAGATGCAGGAACCATAAAATAAAAAAAATTAGAAAAATAGAGAAAATCAGCAAAGTAAAAATATCACATGAGTAAGGATGAGCATAGCATTGTAGCAGAAGATGGACAAAGAAAAAAACAAAACAAATCAGAACAGACCAAAGAACAGACAGAAAAAGCTGAAGAATCAAAGCTAATTCATGGCTAGTGTTTACATATATACACACATCGAAGTGATCCTGTCCTCCTGCACCTGGGTGTCAGAGGCCGCATTTACACTGCAGGTCTTTATGCTCAACTCCGACTTTATTGAGATTTGGACGACCCGCTTACATCTTTTATAACTGACCTGTAACCGATATCTGCATTTATACTATGCCCAGTAAAACAAACCAAGTATAACATACTGACCAGAAAAAGAAGTAAAAATAGCGGGATAATCAATGAACGCGATGGAGAAAGACGAAATGACTGGTCAATATTTTGCTTACCGCACTATATTTAAAGGTCGAAACAACAACGCTCTCCTAAAGTGGAGAAAAAAGATAAGCCCTTGTTGTAGTCTGGATAAATGATTGCTTTATATACACAAATCATTGTTGGTGTCCACCTAAGTTGACAGCATGTGTCACCGTTCTTATTTAATGACATATGACTTGCACTGACAGGTGAAAATCCAATCTGACACTAATACATGGATCTGATTCATATGCAATTTATTTCCACATATGAATGAAGCCTAAAAGCAATCAGAAAATAATGGAATGCAAGTGCTTTTTTCCTGCTTACACGATCGTGGGTCGTATCCGATCTGTGCCACATTGGAGGAAAAAAAAACGGAAATGGATCACTTGATACATGCAGTGTAAATACAGCCAGAAACACGTCTCAGGGGAGGGAGGAGGGGAGGAGTGAATGCACCCTAGGACACTCTGTAGTCTCACCTGCTCTCCTCAGTGGGAGGGCGACTGCTAGCTGGCTCTGCCTCTTCTGGTGTAAGTGTGTGCTTTGCCTCCTCTGGGGTAAGTGTGGAGGTGATGTAGGAGTCCTCGGGCAGAGTGCTTCCCAAGCCGGGTCTTGTGGTTGGGTAAAGCATAAGCGAGGACAGGCTGGGTTCAGAAGTAGCGTTAAGATGAGAGAGAGAAGATAATGAACTCTTATGCAAAAGAAGATCTGACAGTGAAGGGTTGGTTGAACTGATGTCACAGCTTGCTGATGGTAAAATTGCACTGGGGTTATTCTTGGGAGAGTTTTTGGTAAAACTTGCTCTAATGCGTGCTGATTTTACTTCAGTTCTGGAAGGGCTTCCAGGGCCTCTTGGTGCTACGTGGGCATGCAAATCTCTAAAACTGACGCCATCTGTGACAGTTGAAGGTGACTCAATAATCTTGTGGCTCTCTAAAACAGGAACACAGGAGCGATTCGCTGAGTTTAGTTCAACTGTATTAGTCTTAATCTTGTCATAAATCAAACAGCATTCTACTTCATGCGGTGTATCTAAGCCTGCATTGTCCTCTGTTGCCTTGGGTTCAGACTGGTCTCTCAAACTTTCGTCATCCCTGTCTTGTCGAGGGTTTGTTTGCTGGGTTACAGAGCTCTCTTTGTGACTGGGTTTTTCTGAGTCAAACCTTACATTAGAATCTGCATGTGGCTGGTTGCTGTGTTGTTCCAAGTTGTCACAGGATTTCTCGTGATGGTCATTGTTGGACATTCCACTTGTAATGACAACAGAATCTGGATTTTCCTTTGCAGTAAATGTTTCCAGCTCTGTCTTTACATTTAATAAATCTTGATGGGGCACTGAGGAGAACCCAAAAAGCTCTGAACCCAAATCTGTAGCATCTGGGCACTGGGTTAATACCTTATTACTGCCTTTAACTGTCATTCCCAAAGTAATCTGGTTCACCTCGGAAGCTGAGCTGTCACAATCAATAAAAGCAAACTGAGAAGTGTCATTTGTATTATTATTATTGGAATCTGCAGTAGTGATATTTCTAGCAGTGTTTTTATTTTGGATCTGTTGATCAGATAATAGCTTTGGTTCAGAGCAGGACTCAGGATTTATCTGCACCTGAAAATCACTGCACAGTGATTCACTCACAGTTGTATCACCGTCAGAGAGGCAAAATGGCGTACCGGGCTTGGTGTGATCACTTGCAGAATTCTGGGAGTTTTGTTTTAAGTGTTCATACCCAAATTGTGCATTCTTCAGTGCAACATTTAAGCCTCTATCAATGTTACTTTTCTCTGGTCTGTTGTCTAAACTGTTCAGATTTTCATCTTGTACAGTATGTGAAATAGAATTAATGTTTATGTTCTGCTCCAAAGCAGCACAGTGCATATCTTTACCTAACTGGGAAACCTTATTATTTGCCTCTTTATGTCGCTCTCGATTTCGTAGTGAAGCCAAATCTGTTTGGAAAAGCACACAAGCTTCTTTTTGAACCGCAAGCTCCTGTGCTCTGTCTAACCAGCTGTCTGAGCACCTTTCCTGGAAGGGCACCGGGGTTCTGAGAGGCCTTCGTGTGGCTAAAGCAGGTTGACTGCAGTCCTTTGAGATTTTTTCATCTACTATCCTCCCTTTGTTTGGTTGAATGCTGCAATATTCAACTAACAAGGTGTTAGGAGGTGAAGGAGGGATTGTGGCTGAGGGTGGTCGAGTGGGAGTCCCAACCGGCGATTTAAGACGGCTAGTGGCCAAAGCTTCAAATTCATCCCATTCCCCTTTATTCTCAGATAAAGGAGGAGTTGCTTGCATTGCATTAGTGGAGTTCACAGTGGCGGTCTCTGGTGTCTCAAGCATTAATGCAGGGAGTGAACTCTGCCTAGCTACACATCGAGGCCTCTCTCTCTTTATAGAGGACAACTTTGGTGTGCTATCGCGCCTAGTGCTTGGAGGGCCACTTCTCCCAGGGAATGCTGGGTAATGGTTAAATGGAAAGTTGTGGTAACCGGAAAGTGCCGGAGGAGATTTTAAAGCTTCTTCAGCTATGAGCTCCTCAAAAAAGGGGTTCCTTTGTAGTCGTGTGAGGAACGGGTTGGTAGGGGAGATGGAGGGTGGCGGAGGTGAAGGATGTGGGTATGGATTCGGGTGAGGGCTAACAGGAGAAAATGGCACGTGGCTAGTAGCAGATATTAGGGGAAGGGAGCGTGGTGAAAGAGTAGGGTAGCAGGGAGAGAGGGAAGCGGATGTTTCTGGGCTGCTTTCTACTTTAGAAGGAACTCCCAGCCTGTGGAGGGAACGAACAAGTAGTCCTCTTAGTCATATCAATGTGTATTAGGGCCATAACTGCTGCTAAAGGGGTTTATAAAAAAAATTCTTCACACACGTGAAACACAAGTTAAGTTTTAGGTTTTGTCTGGTTCATGGAGTCATGGTTAAATTTTTCTGGCATGTTTTGGTATGGCATGTTTAAGACTGCCTTATAGAAGAAAGTAATCAACATCAAAAATATAAATTATTCTGCATTAAAAAAAATCCTTTGCTACATTCAAAACTGGTGAGAACATAGTGTAAACAACCAAACAACCCAAAATTCCTGATTATTTTAAATGAAATGGAAGTGTGAGCTATAACAAAACAGTAAACATGTGTCCAGTCTCCATAAAACAACAAAAAAGTACTTAGCAACAAAAGAATTCACATACATAAAAATGAGACAATAAAAAACTAACAAAGCAAATGGTAAACCTCCTAAACTATGTGCATGCACAACATATACAGAATTACAAAGCGGTATTTATAAGGGATGCTTTCTTATGCAAAAATACAGAACTAAAAAAAGGAATGCAAGGTTGCAGCACTTGATGTTTAAGATATGGTAAAAATATTTTAAAGATTATATGTAACTAATTCTAAAAAAAATGTAGATAAGTGTTTAATACTAAAGATTGTAAATGTGTATAAATACTCATCGAGAACAGATATTTATAGAAAACATTACCAAGGTCAGACAGTCTACATTTTTGTGTTCAGTGCAGCTTTTAAGCACTATCTCTTACCTTGGCTTGTTTTGGGTGTCACCGGAACCAAACCATCCACGTAGGCGTCCCTCTTGACTTTGCTCGGGTTTGGCTGGGAGAGAATCACTTCTACCACTGGAGAACAGAGTCTTCCTTAGCTTTCTCCCTTTATCTGCAACATCTGTAGTGGAAGAAGCCATCACAAGGGGGGCGGTGGCATGAACCGGCTTCCCCTCCGAGCTGGTGACTCCGACCATCAGGGTTGAGGAATCTTCTGCATCTCTTTCAAGCTCCTTTTTGCTTTTGTCAATGGAGCTACGCCTCTGGTTGTCTTCACTGCGGCGGGTAAGATTCTGCAGTGAGCGTGATAACGGGGAGCATTTCTCTAGTAATGTGCGCTTGATTGGCAGACTTCCGGGTCCTTTGGTGTAGATGGGCTCTGAGTAAACATGGCTGCCATTGATGCAAAGGGTGGACTTAGAAAACAGCAGGTTCTCGCCTTTTACACTCTCTACAGCTGTATTGGGACGTGAAGAAACCGTAATCTTACTGGCCTCATCACTGTGTGCACGCTTGTGGGTCATTACTTCGTGTGGAGAGACAAAGGAATCAAAAGACAGAGAGTCAACAGTAAGTAAATAATTGACATTTAACCAATTTTAAAATTTAATATGAGCAGGAAAATTCTGACCTGTTACCAAACAAACTGCTCACCCCTATCTGGAGTTTTTAAAATGTTAACAAGTTAGCAATCTGTTGCTACGGATTCCTACCTTTTACTCCCCCAGAATCAGTGCGGAACGGCTCAATGACTCTGCTGCTGTAGACTGGCGTGCTGCATAGCTCTATGGGAACAAATGGCTCCCCAGATGAGGATGCCATGCTGCTTTCTGAGGCCAATGAGGAACAGGAGCGTGTGTCTGAGTTCTTTCGTAGCTTCCCTTTGAGAAAGAAGCCTTTCACCTTGCTCTTGCCTTCATCAGTAAACTCTTGCTCCTGTTCTTGGTTTTCACCTCCACCGTCCTCCTGGAACGACTGACTCATTGAGCTTGACAGAGCGGCATAGCGGCCAGGGAGGATGGCTGAGGATGACTCCACATCACCTTTTTTCTTGCCTGTTACCCGGTCCTTCAGCTTGCCAAAGGCTGAGCGAGGCTTGTCCTGAACAGTTAGATCATACATGCTGGCTGTCATGTTGTTGCGAGTAAACTGAATGGTAAGCTGAAGCTCTCCTCGTTCCTTCTCCTTCCTTCCAGGTTTAGAGTGCAATTTTACCCATCTATACCAGAGACACAGAACAAACAAAACTATTGAAACTTCCTGCAAGTAGTATCACTTATTGAATATAAATTCGGATAGTATTTATATCTCGTCACTCCATTATTTTTTATTATAGACTTTTTATAAGCTTCCTGTTAATCCTAAACGAGGATTAAGTTAATTACCTCACGACAGGGCCTCACAATATGGTACATATCACAATATGTGGATTATGCCAAAATATATTACGATATATATTAAAATACAATAAACATTGCAATACATTGTAATACTAGGAAAAAAATAAAAATATAAAACAAATAACTAAGAATAAATAAGTAAAAGTTGAAGGCACCATAATTTTTTCCACCATGCTTGCTTCTGAGACAATGGCCGAATGTGTCAGCGACAATTACAGGAGTGGAAAACAAGTTTTTAACACACACAGGGTTTTAATTAAATAGTAACGTAAATGTAAATCAATGTATCGATACCAGAGTTAAGAATATCCATACTAAACATCACCTACGTGTTTATGAGTCTTTATCAGGTGTGTTCCTAGGATAAACTTCATAGTTATTGTGAAGTCACATGTTACTTCTGAGAGAAATTACAGCCTTACATATTTCTGTGTGTGTTACTATTGAGCCAATCCTGTCCACCTAAATTTACAGATCCCTTTTTTAAAAGCTTATAAAGAATCTCCTAATGCAGAACATTGGGGTTATTTTCAGAACTTTCTTTTGGTGTTCAACTGGGTTCTGGAACAGTAAAAGGCTTTTTACTTCTTCTAAAAAAAGACTTCTTCTACATGTGTTTTTAGACCAAAGCATTCAATTCTGGTTTAATGAATTCAACTTGGAGCAATGGATCTTGTTTATCATGACATGAGGGTCTTTTCGGTGTCGTTCGGTAAAAATCGCAGAACGATGGCATCTACCTTTCCATTAAGAGTGGCTATCTTTCTAATAAGTTTACCCATCACCAGCCAGCACCTCTGTGGTTTGGTCAACTTAACCACCTTCATGGACTTTGGTTACATCCCTGACTAAAGCTTTTTTTTTTGCTGTTCTTGGCTGAACAGATTAAAAGTGGTTGGAACATACTAACCTCATCTGAAGTATGTTTTATGTTATGATTGTCTAGATGTTTTAAAAAAGCTAACAGTAAATGCTTTTACTGTCATATACATGCACACAACTGAAGACACAGCTTATTAAAACAACTATGATAATGTAAAACATTATTAAAATGACGCCATGAGCGCTGTTTCACATTTATATGTCGCTTCCATGCCTTTCACAGTGAAACTACTAAGACATTTTACATGTCAATAGTAAAACCTGTTGGCCAGTATGTTCGAGCCTGCCTCCCCAGAGATAACACATAGGGAGTAACACACGTTTCCACATTTCCATGAAGACGCTCCAGCTGTTTTATGATGATCACAGTTGTCTACACACACAGTGTGACTGCATAATTCCTGCTATCTGTTTATTAACCAAATGATGATGAGTCTCTGTTGAGTCTGGTTCCTCTCAAGGTTTCCTCCTATTCCATCTCAGGGAATTTTTCCTTGCCATCCTCACCCTCAGCTTGCTCATCAGGAACAATCGAGGACAGAAGCGATGCAGAAGCATGAAAACTATGTTAACCAAGCATAAATCACAGTTCTGCCCAAAGGAGAAATGCCTCTGACAAGTCGCATTTGTACACCAATGTGCCTTTGTTTAAAACAGGAGCAGTGTTCCAAGTATTTCCTCCACTTCCACTCCTCAAAGGAACACAAATTAGACACATGCACGGGCCAACAAAACTGACGAGAGAAAGTGAGAGTAAGGGAAGAAGAAGAAGAATGGGTGGGTTCTGTTCTGAACAAAATCAAAGCCAGATGTTTGCAGTGTTTTTACTCCTACACCACTGTCTGCTGACTGAGAACATTGTGGGAAAGGTTGGATCTGCCCCTCCGTCCCTACACGTGACTTTGACAGTCAGTAACAATGCAGGCCCTGACAGCCATGAGAGAGGAACCTACACTCTGTGTTCTGCACTTTTCCTAGTAAACACAGCAGATGATTTTTACAATAGCTCTAGGGGCACAGCCGGAAATAACAAAAATATTACATCATGTCTTTGAAGTGGTCAAACAGGCAAATTTGGAGAACACCCTGGACAGTAATTAACCGTGTTCGGTATGTGTGTGCTACTCTTAAAAAACACAGAAATTGGCAATTTATTGTAATGTAAAATAGAAATTCATTTTATCTATCTTTGGTTACCAGTAATCCGGATCAGGGTGTGAGGCAAGAGAACTCAAAGTAAACTAAAGGTCATGCAAAATGCTACACAGATGTTAACCAAAGAACCCAGAAAGTAGTTAGACTACTTTTCGAGGTTTCATACTACTTTTTTTAACCAATGCATAGATTTTGTTAATGTCCAAAAATTAATGTTGTTTTTAAAATCAAAGGTCACTGTCACTTTGTAATGACATCGGTGCTGATACAATGCTGCTACTGATGTGGGATGTGGTAGTGCAGTGGTTAAGGTACTGGACTATCAACTTGAGGACCTGGGTTTGATTCCCAGCCCCACTAAGCCACCACTGCTGGGCCCCTGAGCAAGGCCCTTAACCCCCAATTGCTCAGCTGTATAACAAGGAATATTGTAAGTCGCTCTGGATAAGGGCATCTGCCAAATACTGTAAATGTATAACAGTGTGTGCATTCAGCACCAATGAAATTTCAGTCAGAAAAAGTGTCAAAAAGACAAAATAGAGCATGACACACATGGCTAAGAAAAGTTTGATTTAAAAAAGCTTTAGACAGAATGCCTCAGTCTTTTCAAAAAATAAAGCTCAGTCATCTTGATTCATTGGGGAGAAAACAACACTACAAATATGGCCGTATCACAGTGACTGCCAAAACTGCATATATTTCTAAAATGTACTGATTGATAGATAAAATGATGTAAGATACCAGAGTCGGAGTATTGTGTGCTGCTATGCGTGGGAACATGCAGGTGCATGTTTTACTGATTGCTCGATGCTGTAATGTTCCCAGAACAAACTGGCACATCCCTGCTGAGGCCCAGCACAGCGCCAGCACACAGCTGTCTGACATGCACACACTTTTGTCTGCAATGTGCTTCTTCTCTGTCCTTTACAGACAGTGTCTCTGTGTGCAAATGCATTAGTTGAGGATTCTGCGCAATTTTCTCCTTTATTAGTGTCTGTCTAGCTGTAACATGTTCAAATATGTTTTATATATTTTTAGCATTCAAGCGATCAGTAATGAAAAGGAACAGGAAAGATCAAGCAGGAACATGACAGCATTACCAGGGCAAAGTTTACGGAATATTCGGTTTGGTCCTTCATACAAACTGAATGCGGACATAGTGACATCACTGCTCTTCAGCTAAAGAATATCTCTCCGTCTGCAAGAAAAGTGTCAGCCGTACAGTGTGTGTGTGTGTGTGTGTGTGTGTGTGTGTGGAATCAAAGCTAGTTTAGTTTGATTAATCTGCGCCTGATTCATACATACACGTTTTTAAAAAAATATTTTTTAGTTCTGTTATAGGGCAAAATCTAAAACATTTAAGCATCAGATCTGTATAGATTTATATGCAATTTCAGAACTTACTCGTTTCTGGGACACGTGCCACTCTGAAACACCTTATCCAATGGCACTACGGCCTCACCGAGGAACACATCGAGTCCGATTAGCACCCGCAGCATGACGGTGAGGATCAGATTCCCGCTGCCGGGCGGATGCGCCCCAACACACTCCAGCAGGCCGGGCTGCAGTTCCAGTAAACATTCCTCATTCCACTCGGGCTCGGCCGCTTTCTCAGTCAGTCCCGTGGTGTACTTCACCTTCCCCAGCTGTATAACGGTGTAAACATAGCGGCTGCCCTGCTTGCCCTTGGTCCGCAGCGCCCTTGCCCTGAGCACGGTCACGTTGACGTGGGTCGGGACCCATCTCTGATCTTCATCGTCCAGGCTAATCAGAGGCATGGTCCAACAACTAGCAGATGTCCTTAAACCGCTAATAAACTATACCGCAGCTATGCGTGTCTGCAAAATCTCTGCATTATCCTCCTGCAGACAGAGGGAACCACAAGCCGCCGTGTCAGCCTAATGCAACGGGAACAAACCCCCGCCGATGCTCATATAACGGCGAAATCTTAACGGCAGAAGCGCCCCTGATTTCTGCATCGTCCGAACAGATTGCTGTTTTGACAGCGGCTCAATGCGGCCCGCCCTCACACACACAAACACACACACACAAACACACACACGCCCTCTTTCTCACTGGGCGCGCACGCACACACACAGCATATTTTTTTTCTATTTAGGCTAGTGCTAATTTTTGACGTAGAACTTTAACGTTATCTACTATTGTGGTCATAGGACAACCAGCAAATAATGTTTACCAAATGTTGCTGGTTGCTTCTTTTGTAACTGTAAACTAACGTTCCGTTAGCGTTTCTATAAAATTCTCATGGGATACTTAAAAATGGAAACTTAACTGTGTAACTGAACAGCTTAAACATGACAGTTCCCCTGTTCCCCACATGGTTTAGCAAGGGTGGAAAAAAAAAAGTTTTTTCCCCCTAAACAACAATGTACATTTATCTGTGTGGTTTCCATCAGTCCAGCAGATCCATTTGCTACTACAAGCAAACTAACAAGTGAAGTGTGTCTAATTAATTAACAATCTAAGAACAGACAGGGCCTGAAATCATTAATACTGGAGGAATTGATATGTGGATACCAACGATAACCTATACATACACACTACAATACCACTGCATCCACTACTCGTGTAATTTTGCTATCTGGGGTATATTAAGGCTGACGGACTCACAAGTCAGACCCAACAGACGTTTATTACAAAATATTAGATTTGAGGTCTGGAGGACAATAGAACTTACGTGTAGGGAAGTGGTGGCTCATGATTAAGGTGTTGGGCTACCAACCTGAAGATTGTGGGTTTGATTCCCAGCGCTACCAAGGTGCCACTGCTGGGCCCCCGAGCAAGGACCTCAATTGCTTCAACTTCTAATAATGCTGAACATTTATACTTGTGTATACTTTTTATGTATTTATTTATATAAATATATTTTATATTTATTCCAAATCTTCCTTTTTTCCTTTCGGCTGTTCCCTTTTAGGGGTCATCTGTCTCCACCTAACCCTATTCTCTACATCCTCTTTACTTGCACCCACTAACTTCATGTCCTAGTTTATCGCATCTATATACCTCCTCTTTGGTCTTCCTCTTTACCTTCAGCTCTGTTGCCTGTCTCTTCCTCAGCACCACTGACTCTAAAAAACCATATATCATAGCTGCTCTCACCACTGTCTCTAAACCATACATCATAGCTGTCTCACCCACCAAACATACCACTGTCTCACCACTGTCTCTAAACCATATGTCTCTAAACCATACATCATAGCTGGTCTCACCACTGTCTCTAAACCATACATCATAGCTGCTCTCACCATTGTCTCTAAACCATACATCATAGCTGGTCTCACCACTGTCTACCACTGGTCTCTAAACCATACATCATAGCTGTCTTCACCACTGTCTCTAAACCATACATCATAGCTCTCTCACCACTGTCTCTAAACCCATACATATAGCTGTCTCTACCACTAAACCATACATCATAGCTGCTCTCACCACTGTCTCTAACCCATACATCATAGCTGTCCCCCTTCTAAACCACTGTACACTCTGTCTCACCACTGTCTCTAAACCATACATCATAGCTGCTCTCACCACTGCCTCTAAACCATACATCATAGCTGTCCCCTTAAACCACTGTCTCTAACTGTCTCTAAAACCATACATCATAGCTGTCTTACCACTGTCTCTAAACCATACATCATAGCTGTCTTACCACTGTCTCTAAACCATACATCATAGCTGTCTTACCACTGTCTCTAAACCATACATCATAGCTGTCTTACCACTGTCTCTAAACCATACATCATAGCTATCTTACCACTGTCTCTAAACCATACATCATATCTGCTCTTACCACTGTCTCTAAACCATACATCATAGCTGCTGTCTCACCACTGTCTCTAAACCATACATCATAGCTGTCTCTAAACAACCACCACTGTCTCTAAACCATACATCATAGCTGCTCTCACACCACTGCTGTCTCTAAACCATACATCATAGCTGCTCTCACCACTGTCTCTAAACCATCTGGTCTCTCACATCATCATAGCTGCTCTCACCACTGTCTCTGTCTCTAAACCTAAACCTCAAACCATACATCATAGCTGCTCTCACCACTGTCTCTAAAAAAAACATCACTGTCTACCACTCACACGTCTAAAACCTACATCATAGCTGCTCTCACCACTGTCTCTCTAAACCATACATCATAGGTGGTCACTGTCTCACCACTGTCTCACACTGTCTCTAAACCATACATCATAGCTGGTCTCACCACTGTCTCTAAACCGTACATCATATCTGCTCTCACCACTGTCTCTAAACCATACATCATAGGTGTCTCTACCATACATCATAGCTGTCTTACTACTGTCTCTAAACCATACATCATAGCTGTTTTACTACTGTCTCTAAACCATACATCATATCTGTCTCACCACTGTCTTGTACACCTTCCCCTTGATTCTACCTGATATTCTCCTGTCACACATCACCCCTGACACGTTTCTCCGCCCATTCCAACCTGCCTGTACTCGCTTCTTTACCTTTTACACACTTTGAATCTACATGTTCTGAATCGATTTATTTATTTATGTATGGCATTCACTAATAACATTTACCATCAGCAAGCAGCTGATTATCCTAAATTAACTTCTTTTTACTTCAAAGCAAAAAATAAAAGAGAATTAAATGTAAATATATATATCACAGAACCTTTACACAACACATCATATTTTGTTTGTAATTTTGTTCAAATTTGTTGCTTTTTTTCTCTGCTGGTTTAGTTTTGTCTTTCTTTATTGAATGGCGCTACAGCGCCACACTGGTTAAATGGCGCTATTGCTGGTCTTTTATTACTGATGTGAAACAGTTATTGTTGTTGACATTAAGTTGTCAATAATGTCGATTATTTGTTTTAGCTCTAGTTGTCACTGTAAGTTCAATTAAAACAGTGACCCTAAGACAGGCAACTTTAGCACATTTCCTTAGCTTTTAGTAGCTTGTTAGTTTTTTTTAGTTTGCAAGCTTATGTTGTTATATATGCTTCTAGGTACAATTTAGCTATAACCTAGACATAACCCTGAATATGATCTATTACAGTAACACAAAAGATAACTGCTATTAAATATCAAAAGAACATCTAGACTTTAACAGAAAGCACAAACAGAGAATAATATAGAATCTAGTTGTAGCTCTTACTAAGGTAGTTAAAGACTTACCTGTCATTTACCAGTTAAACGTTGAGCTGAGAAACGGCAACATTTCCATTTATTTTGGTTTAAATTCTGTAAACTTAATCATTCTTACAACACACCTTCATTTTGTCTCCCGGGTATAGTCCCACTGTCACAGGCTTTACTGACGCTAAGAACTTAATTGTGACAACTTAATTGGGAATCTAAACTAAAATTTGGATTTTTTTAAAAAAATTTTGGAAATTTTTAAAATAAATGTTATTTTAATAAGTTATAACGCGTTATAATAAAATACCTGCGTTACGTAATGCATTAATTCAAACTGTCCAATTAGCTCCCTTCACCCCTGACTGATCGGAGAACTGGTCTGTTATATACATTCATATTTACATACAATAGCCTATATTGCCGTACAAAAACTCACATATGCGTCATAATTTCTAAGCCATAAATTTTTATAATATAAAAATATATAATTTTAAATATAATATATATATATATATATATATATATATATATATATATATATATATATATATATATATATATATATATATAAACTTAGTAATTTCAACAAAGTCAAAGTAAAAGCGCAGATCATTTGTTAATAAAAAAGCAGCAGCTTTACTGCCATCTAGCGACAGAGAAGTAAAATGCACTTAAAAAGCCTATCAACACAGGACACCTTTAGATTTGATAAACACCTTAATGCAGGTGAAAAGACTTACATGTCATTTATAACTATTTTGAAAAAAGTTTAAATTATGAATAAATCATGATACAAACTTTTAAATATAGGACGGTCCCTGATATTGGAGATGGATACCATATTTGAGTGCATGACTACCACCAGATGTTAACGGTTTTTAATTAGAACAGTCATAAATACAAAACTTTCCATTTAAATAATTATTTAAAAAACACTAACCTGTTGACACTTGTTATACCAATATTCTATTTACATATTAGGGACAAAGAACAGTTTATGGTTCAATTCACAGTGCCCACAGAACTCCTATCTGTAGAATAACAGAATGACTATATGAGTAACTATAGGTATACAAACCACAGTCAAAAATGTTTTAGACACACACACAGACGCACACACACAAGCTGGCAAGCTTGCGGTACACACGTCTCAAGTTATTATTCTTTAACTTGTTAAAGATCTCGGAAACAGCAATAATTTTGGAAGTTGGCTAGTTTTGTTGAAACAGTATAATCAGTCAGACATTTCAGTATATGTAAAGTTTCGGCAGACAGAAATTGGCAGTATATGAGATCTTAGTTCTGTTTAAGGCATTTTAAGAGTTGTCCACAGACAAGAAATTACATTTGCACAATGACCTATGGGTAAGTCTAGGCCTTATGGTTACACACATCTTTGCAACTGACCATACGAATGCTGAACAGATTCCACCAGAAAACAACTGTGTAGCATTTTCGGGAAAACCCATCATACAGTTTATATTAGCTTGTCCCGTAAAATTGAAACAAGTTGCTATAATCACACGTTTATATTCACAAACATGAACACGTGTTGGAATGGACTCCATAAAACACTATGAAACTGATTACACCATAACAACCATGCGACCACAGATTAAAAGGTGATATGCTGAACTTCCTCATCTAGGAGTTAATTGACTGATATGTTCTTCATTATATAGAACGCAGTGTTATAATAGCACCTTGTTATAATGTTATGTTTGTGCACAAACTTTAGATATTAGGAAGCTCACAGTCTTATTTACAGTCAACATGATACATTAACACATTTGGGTATTTTTTTGTTCTTAAAAAAACCACAAATGATGCCACAATTAGTGTAATAAATTATGGGATTTGACACTTTTTGCCCTGAAAAACACACTGCTTATTGATGACCCGTAGAAACAAACAATTGGCTTTTACATTATGTACAATGCTACCATATTACGGAAAGCATGCTGGAGGACTTCACCTATACCCGTGCATGCTCTAGAGCAGTGGTTCCCATTCTTTTTTTTGTCTGAGACCTTCTTTTCCCCCAAGAAAATATTTAAGGCCCCACTTCATTTATAATGATATTATTACTCTTAGTATTTCTTGCAGTGAGTGTGTGTGTGGCCCTGTGATGGACTGGTGACCTGTCCAGGGTGTACCCCTCCTGCCTTTCGCCCTTTAAAAGATGGCTGGGATAGACTCCAGAAGATCCTTGTGACCCCAAATTAGGGAATAAGCGGATAAAAAAGATGAATAAATGAATGGTATTTCCTGCTTTCCTGCTAGTATTGCTGCACTGTGACTCGAATTGGTGAAAGCTTCCTCAATAGGGTCCAATATGCCTGGATCTTTACTATCAGCTGCTGAATCAGTGAGACTTAGATCTTTTTTGCCCAGTCAGGGGATCATGGATAAAATTAGCTGATGCAGTATTTACATTTCTGGCATTTGGCAGACACCCTTATCCAAGAGTGACTTACATTTATCTTAGTTATACAGCTGAGCAATTAGGGGGCTAAGAAGCCTTGCTCGCATTTACACTTCACAAGGCAAAAAAAAAAAAAAATCGGAATTGGGTCGCTTGATTCGTGCAGTGTAAATGCGGCCAATTTGACGCAACCCCCACAGAGCTCACTGAGGCCCCCTTGTGGGTCAGGACCCCCTGATGGGAACCGCTGCTCTAGAGTAGTGTTTCTCACTCTGCTTCCTGGAGTAGCCCTGTTCTGCACTTTTTGGTTATTCTCCTCGCTTCTGACTGTTTGTGAGTTTATCAAAAACCCTGAACTGGTGACAGGAAAACACTACAACGTACACCACAGGGGTACTCCGGGACCATGATACTGCTGTAGAGAATGTGATTGTGTATGTAAGTCTTTGGAATGCTTGTGAGTTTTCATTTTGTTTGTCTTCTTACTTTTCACTTTGTTAAGTCATGATTAAATCCTATATTTCATTATGTCAGTTAGCGAAGATTTGGCCACAGCAGTCTGACAGTAGTAGTTACTAAAGTTGCAACACAGCTAGTTGGTCTCAGTCCTCCTCAAAAGACCTAGTCCATAATACCATTCTGTGAGTTTTTCATGAAGAGCTCATCTTGAGACAGCTGTCCATCGTAACCCTCTAGGTAGAGACTGCTTCCACTGCTGCTGCTTCCACTACCGCTGCCCCCTCCTCCACTCAGAAAGGTGCCCACAGCCCGGCCCTGGCGTGCATGACCCACTGCATCACTAAACACCTTATTAATCTGCTCTTCAGATGGCATCCACCAGTCAGGGTTTGACGCGCAGTGTATCCGGATAAACTCTGGAGCGGTATTTACAGAGAAGTATAGATGTTAGGGAAGTGCAGACATGAAAATGTGGATAGTGTTAAATGTAAGAGTGAGTAATAAAAACAATATTTAAAGTAATTTACCCTTATATTTCCACATTTACTGTTAAATGTCCACATCTTTAGAATGTAAGTCATTATAAATACATCGTATAGAATAAGCAGATAATGTTTTCTAAATGGATAAAGGATGTTTTATTCAGATTATCTCATTCTAAAGACTTAAACCAATTAATGTTATCAAGTGACGATCAACAGGTAAAATCGCAAACTGTTGATATATTGTTGAGAAATAACCAATAGCTTGATACAGCTCGTTGTCAGTATATATTGTGTACAAATAACTAAAAGGAATCCTTTTAAATCTTCCTCTAATAGTAATATTTAACTGTGTACTATTTGCTCTAGGGCTGATCGGTTGTACCTCTGAGGCAGCTGACTTTAACAGGGTTGAGTGGCCGTCTCTCTGGTCCCGCCTCGCTCATGTGGGCCGAGCGTTTTCTCTTGCCCAGGCCACATGAGTACTTCAGCTCGTCTGTAGTGAACACGAAGCGGATGAGATAGCGGAGCAATCGACGGCCGTCCTTTTTCGACGAGTTCACCGCCTCGTCCCACTGTTTATTAGTGATGAAGAGAGGATAGTTCCCCAGCAGCTGCTTACTTCCCTGCTTGCAGAACAGTTCATTTTTAGTAATGTTTCGTTTAAACCAGTTAATTTACCAATGATTTGTTGTTTTAAAATACAAATAATCAGCTATTGCCACGAGAACAACACATAAGAACATTTTATTATGAACAACAGAATTTATGCTTAACAAAAAGGCAATTAAAATCACTCAGGCTGAAAAACTGTGATAATAATTTTCACACATATCTTACAGCAGCAATAAAAAAGCAAAAGAAAAATGCTTTCATTAGCATTATTTTATATTAACAGTGCGTTAAAGTGCTATTTTCCCAGCCTTAATACAGCACAGAACTTGACGGTCAGTCTCACTTCTGTTTTCGGTCTCTGGTGACTGTTTATGTAGTGGGTTGAATACTCCTGCACTGCACTTCTTTTGCAAGTCTAAAAGACAGAAAAAAAGAGTCCTTTGTTTAAACCTATCACATTTGATATATAATGTTAATGATCTAGAAAGCAAGTCTTCCGTTAAATTTCCCGTTTTATCCACTATTGGTTCATTATCAATTTTCAATGTGTGTGTGTGTGTGTGTGTGTGTGTGTGTGTGTGTGTAATCATCAGGATTTAAACTCTTGAAATGTGGCGCCATGTGAGAGCTCTGGATTCTAAAACTAAATTTCCATAATTATTTAAAAAATTCCAACTCCCAATGTAAAAATGTTCCGTAGTTCAGATCCAAGATTAATCTGCGCTAGTAATAGAACATAAAAACCTTTTAATCCTGATTGATAGTAACAGATTTCTGACCTCAGTAAGCTGCTCCTCAGATGGGGGCGGAGAAATGAACTGGTTGTGGTGTCCCAGAACAGACTTGAAGAAATCCAGCACTGTCTGACATGGCACTGTTACACACACACACACACACACACACACACACACACACACACACATGCAAAGTTACATGACCACCACTATCCAGCTGTGATCGCGATCAATTTGTGACAGTTAAATAAATTTGTGTCAAGTATGTGCAATAAAAATAATAATAAAAATTATCAATAAATATTCTAATTGCATAGGCTTTTAGAAATTCAGAAATTTTTTTAGAAAAAAATTGTGGTTATGAAGTAACAATTTAGCTTTGTATTTCTCTCCAGAAAAAATATAACACTTTAAATGATGTGAGAATAGAGAATTTTTAAAATTTTTTATGAATTATGATATGCATACGTTACTGCTAGCAAAGTACTGTAATAGCATATCATAATAGCACATCTGTAGTTTTAAATGTTCATGAGATTAAATTCAATGAATCAATAAATTAGTGATTAAATGCTCTTTCATGGACTTTCATTAGCTAAAACCTGTTTAGAAAAATGTGTGTGAAATTGCAGTAGTGTTACCACCCCACCAGCTTAAACACTCTTCCAGCATGAGAATGCCCCAGTGCACAAAGCTTTACAAAAAAAAACACATGTATCTGATAGTCAGGTGTGCCAATACTTTTGGCTATACAGTGTATATTAAAAACTAAAATGGACCCGTGACCTGTAAAAATGTGATTTTTAAAAAAAAATGTAATGACTGCTCATAAGCATATTGCAATACATATCAGCTTGACTCCATCTTGTGCAACATACAGCACCCACACCTGGAGCACTTTCCAGCTTTTGCCTCAGCTCCTCATTCTCCTGCTGAAGACTCAGCACCTCCTGCTCCAGCTCCATGCAGCGTGGGCAGCAACCTTCCTCATCTTCTTCTTCCTCAGGCAGGGTGGAGGAAGGGTGTCCATACGAGTCAGAGGGTGTTGGAGATGCCCAGCCTCCCAGATTGTGTGCTGGTGATGCAGGTGCAGCAGGCTCAGGCTCAGGCTGGTGGTAGCGATCGCTGTCGGAAGATGGAGCTCCAGCCAGCAGGTAACTCTGCAGGGACTCTGTGAAGACTTGCAGGAGGGTTGATGTGTGCTGCGAGTTCCACTGTTGCCTGTGTTGTCCTTTATCCTCTGCTTTGCCTGTCTTGGGCTCGTCGGGTCTGGGCTTGGCAACAGCTGGCTCAGGTGAGCATCCAACCTCTTGCTTAATGATGGTGTCCATGGAAGAAGACGGGGGGCTCAAAGTCCGCTGAGGTCCCAGCAACCTGCCTTTGCTGTTAAGGAGGCTGAGCACTCGACTGCACTGCTGTGCAAATGCATCCAGAATCAGACGGTTTTCTGTAAGATTAAAAATATATGTTTAATACAAAATTGTTTTAGGTCTTTAGAGAGTGTACATGTCATTTGTTTTCTTAATAATGTTAAATATTCGAGTTCATTTTACAAACACTGGGTTTTAATGCACCCTTTTAAAGCATCATATGCTTAATCAGCCAATTCTAATTCAAAATTAGATCAAGCAAGCTATTGTGAAACCTTAGTTAAAGCAAATAAACTTTCATCATTTTCATCATTACATCAATTTTTATCTTTTCTCTAAAAACAAAAACACAAGAAGTGCCCTGTCTGAAGCACCTAAAAAAACCTTTTTTAATTGACAACAAGCCTCCTTAAGTGGCTGTGGACCACTAGAAATTTGGTGGACCTCTGACATTTCTTCTTCTGGGATGTTAAAAGATCTGAGTCGTTAATTTAAGCAGAAGTTTTATTAAAAGTTAACCAAATACGAGAACTTTACTTTCTACCACAAGAGTTTCATGTCTTAAAAATCAATTTTTACAACAGTCAGGCCCCATTTACTGATTTGATTGGCTGGAAATCGTTTAGCAATTAGTATATTTCCTATAACCACACAGCGAAATTACACACTTTGTTCATTAGATTTCACTCTCTAGTTCAGTAAGTAACAGCATACAGTATGTTAACTGATGGCAAAGATATTTTTCAGTAGTATATTTAACTTAAAATAAAAAGGGACGCCATAAGCAGCAATAATAAGAATGTACAATAATTGCGCACGCAGTGTTGTGTTATGAGCTAAAAAAGCAGTTGGGGTTTCTTAGGGATCTATTTGTAGCTAGTTGAGTAATATAAACTGAGTATTTTTCCTATATTAACTAAAATATCAGTCATTTATATTAATTTCTAGTCTAAACGCAACATTAAGGTTTTCAGTAAACATTAACTAGAAATCATGAGGTTGTTATTACTTGCTTATAAGATATTGTTTAGTTATACATTTTAAATGTTCGATAAAATGATGCTACAAAGACAAACCTTCTTTATGTGTCTATTGTGCCAGACTCCTATATAAAAGCGAAGTTTAATGAAAAACAGGCTGATAATTTTACTTCAGTTGGTGAAAAAACGAATTAAGTAAACATAGAAATGAAACGATTAACATTTCACAAGAAAATTGCGTAAATGAAAAGCTGAGCGTAAATGAAAGTCATTTGGGCTGAAATTTCTCACACATATCTTTTTTTTTCTTCTTTAAAATCAGAATTCTTTTTTAATTGTCGTTTGTAATGATTGAGAAAAAAACAATTGAAATGAGAAGTTCAGAGGTCCTTTAGCAGCGAGCTGTTATTACTGAGCTGTGTGAGACTCTTCTAAAGCTCCCTCTGAATTTCCTTTCTTAACACCTCTCATTTCTCACATCCAGAATGACTCCAATCAGCAACATATTTCTGAATAACTCTGTATTCACACCAGCACTGACACGTCACATCAAACTCAGCCACTTCAAACCTGTCAGGCCAGTTTGATCTTATACACACAAAACAGGCATGATACAAAAACAACAATACATGCAGATGATAATCATAATAATCAGATAACAAACCAATAAACAAATTAAAAGCAGACAGACAGGTTTTGAGTATTTATAGGGGGATTGTCCATTATAACGATTGAAATATTGTGCTGTCTGTCTTTCTAAAGTTAACTTGTAAAATAAAAAATAAAAAATACTAAAATATATTATGCGTCTTAGGGGATGGTGTGACCAGTCAAGCGGTGTCTGTGGATCTGAGGGAACGCATCGCATCGTACTGCGCATGTCTCTGCACTACACAACACATCCAACAATCAGACCGATCACAGTGCCAATAAGCATATGCCAGACTGACCCAGATACAAAATCTAACTGGTACAACAACCCCGACAGACCAAAGAATAGTTCTAAAGTAAAACGCATGTACCAGTCTATCTCCTGTGCAAATATCCATGCACATAATCTGCGTTTAGAGCAGAACACCTGGGGTCTGCATTATGGCTTAAAAGTGATTACATGCTACTACTATCTCATTATACTCTCATAGCTACAACATGATGAATAACTGTGCACTTCGCACGCCTTCTGGATGGATTTCCAGGCTCCTGGGTTCATTCAGCTGAAAAGTTGCTGCTCTGACTCTCAGGGGTCATTACTGAAGCGCAGTATTATGTTACAGTATCAATATAGATTTATCCTCCTTCTATAGACTCTAATTTAATACAAGACTTACTTTGCAGAATGGGCCGCATAAAGCTTTTAACGTCAGGTGAGCTTGACAAAAAAAAGAGACTAATAATATCATAACAACTTATTTAAATAGGGTAATTTATTTGACTGTTGCCTCACAGCAACAAGGCCCAGGTTTGATTCCCGGGCAGGGGACTTTCTGTGTGGAGTTTGCATGTTCTCCACATACTTGCGTGGGTTTCAAGCTAACATACATGATTTTGGACTGTGGGAGGAAACCAGAGTACCCGGAGTAAAACAACGCAAGCACAAGGAGATCATGCACACTCCACACACAAAGTCCCCTGCCTGGGAATTGAACCCATGCCTTCGTTCTGTAAGGCAAAAGTGCTAACCACTAAGCCACCATGCTGCCAATATTGCCCATAAAACATTTAAAATGTAAAATGCTGTTTCTAAATTGGATGGGCCTAATTAAAAACCTGGCTCATGGGTTGTATGACACCCTCTAAAGTAAAAACTCTTTTGCCTGAATTAAATAAATGTCCATCCAGGACATTGATCTCTTAATTCTACTCCATCTTTTTAAGTGCCAAATTCTCCCTTTTTTGCTCCTTAATTAATATCACTGGTTTCTTTCTGTTTAATTAAACTTCACTCAAGCAGTTTCTGTTACCTGCTGTCTATTTCCTTTACCACAGCTTCCACTCAAAAGAATGATCTTGCCATTAGTGTGCTCAGTAGGGCATGAAATTCTATAAATCTTCTGTGACATTGTTTACTGTAGAAAGCTGAGTGTAAATGAAAGTCATTTGAGCTGAAATTTAAATAGACTGACTAATAAACCCCTCACATTCAGCAGCCTCTTATTCTCACTCTACAGCCGTCTGGTGATTTCTTGTGTTTCGAAGGATGATTATAAATTTGTTACCCACACATAAAGGCACAGGGCAACCAATTACAGGGGTATGCAGCACTTGTGGCAGCTGTGTGATAGGTGGATATAAGATGCCTGCAATCACTGCGTCATGTCTATCGAAGGAGTGCAGATGTGGAGATTTATTAATATGCACAGCAGCTCTGTTGACTCACTGAGACATGCTTGATGATATCCTTCCCTCACATCACCCTTTCCAGTCCCTCTTCACCTCCATCCTCCGTCTTCCAACCTCCGACTTCCTGACTTGCTCCCTTATTCTTTCCTTTTTCATGTGATATATTTTTTTCTCTCCCTCATTCATTCATCCTCTTTCCCGTCTTTTATCTTTATCACTGCATGCAACCTGCCATGCCGAGAAAGCCCCTTGATATTTCATTAAACACAACATGCACCGCAGAATTTAATTTATGAGCCTCATTTGTTTTAATCAGAATCTCAGATGGAATTGGGAGAGCTTTGAAATGTAATTTGACTTTATTGCACAGTTACCAGAGCCTAAGCATTGGATAGGTAGGTTTCTGTGTAACATTGACGAAATCAATCTCGGTTTTAAGACTCAGTGAGTCTGGACACTGAACTTTTGGTCTAAATTCAAGTAAATAACGGGAGATACAGGATAATAAGATCATCTGGTAAAATTAACCAGAATTAAAAGACACTTCGGTTTTCAGAATTCCAATTCAATCTCAGTTTTAACACTGGACTTAAAAAAACTTTTAGGAAAAAAATCACACTGCAAATTAACCCTGAACTTTGTTTAATGCATGACTGGAAAACTGGAATTAAAACATAGAAAACACCATTGCACAGGTAACACATTAGGACTTTTAATGTATTATGTATGTTTTCGTTACCTAATAATAAAACAAGCTATTAAATTGTTCAAGCAGCCATAGCTTGAATAGCTGCTCAGAGCAATAAGTAACCCAGGGAAATAAAAGGTCATGTGTTTGAATTTTAACAACCGGCTACATACATAATGAATTCTTAATAGTACTAAATACAACTAAGGCCAGTCTGCAGTGGAAACATTAATAACATTAGCGCTTTGTGGACTAATTTTTTTTTTCGAGTACTTTCTGTTTGGCACAGTTTTGCAGCAGTATGAATCATTAATGTTATCAGAAATGATAAAATAAAGACCAATCAGTGCAAGATAAACTATAGCTAATTCTAATCAATGGCTTATAATTTTTTACTGAAGCATGTCATGACCATAAATCTGGAACTTGTATGACTAGTATGAAGTCACTATTGCTGGTTAAACAAAAAAAAAAACCTGGTTTAGTTAAAGCTTTAATCTAGCACTATTATCTAGTAATTGGGTTGCCAGAAAGAAAATTGTGGTCAGAATGTTAAAAAAATTGTGATAACCCTTTTATTATATACCTTAAGTATAATAATAATAATAATAATTATAATAATAACAATAATAATAATGCATGTGGCTGTTGAAAATAACCAAAGCTCCTTGGCATGTGAAACTGGTGCCAGTTTTCTAGAAATCTTCCGGTGAAATTCGCTTCAATACAACATCACACATGACTATGTGATTTTATGGAAGGTTCTGACATAAATATGAATGTGTAATTTTTATAAATATGAAAGTGTATTTTTCTTCACTGTTATCTAAACCACTATCACACCATTACAAAACTAACTTTTACTTACAAAAATGCAGAAATGACTTCAGTTTAAATTAGGACTGAAATTATTTGCTATCAAAAGATTTTAAAGCTCTTCTACCTCACTACAAATCTACAAGTGTCCTAAACAAATGGCAGTTAATTAGGAATTAAAAATATGTGTAGACCATAAAAGGCAAAGCAAATCACCAAATCACATTAATGACACTAATGTCAGTCGTACAAGAAACACTGTAAACAGAGACCTAAAACAGATTAAATGAAATAACAGCAAATTATGACTTTTAAAGTTTGTAGAAACTCTTTTTTATCCCTTCATCAGTACCAGCAAAGACACTGAGTGGTTTTATAAACTCCATCATTCTGCTTTACTGAGAAAGATCTGTTATTTAAATAACATCTGTTCAGCTTTAGTCATTTGGTTCCATTAATGGACAGGATATCAGATTGCTGACAAAATGTGTAGAGGAACAGATAAACTCCAGTCAATAACTGTATATGCATGTTTCTGGCAGGCACGTCTGAGGCTCTTCAGCTTTCGCTTTAGCTGTTTTAGTAACAATCCAACCTCCAATAATAAATCCTTCTGTTAGAAAAGATTATCATAAACATGATGGTATTTTAATTCTGGGAGTTCCAGGCTATAGAATTACCTTATGATAAACTGTACTTTGTCACACTTAGGGTTAGGTTAGAGTTTAGGTTAGGTTAGGTTTAGATATCTTTTACCCGGACAGATGCAAGTGGATTACAGATGCGCTGATACAAAGCCACGTACATTTACATCTAGTTAGTAATTCAACTGTGTATTTAAGGGTTAAGTGTCTTACTCAGGGTCCCACCAGTAGCAGCTCCTTTTTATTAAGAATCAAAAAGCTAATATAAGGTCCAGAGTAGTCTTTAAAACCAACTTTTGTATATTAAATAATTTTAATCTTAAACAACTATTCTCTTCAGTCTTGCTAAACATGATCCTAAGAGTGTGTTAGGCCACGAAATCTTCCGTAATATGAGACATCATTACAGCTTCAGCGCGCTCTAAAATGTACCAGCGGAAAGAAAGTTTCTCCGCTAAACTTGTTCTCTTACCTGAGCTTATTTCGTAGCTGCAGTCTGGAGACTGGTGACCCGCGGGGTTTCGGACTCGCCCCTGCTGGCCAAAAAACGCGGCTGCGCCTCCCAACGCTGATGAGACCGATGGTGATGACGACGCTGATGCTGATGCTGAGCTGGAGGTCGCGACTCTGGGCCTCATTTCCCCTGTGAAGCGATTCAGTGATGGAGTCTGATGTTGTGTTTGATGGATGTTTGGGTGATGGAGCTGTAGTCGCTGTTGATACGGGTACGGATGACTGTGCGCGATGGCGTGAGAACGCCGCTGGCTCGCGCCGTCCACCAGCTGTGGGATCTGCACCATGGTGGGTCGATCGTGCCTCGGCTTCGCACGCTTGCTCGCAAAGCTTCGCTGCTGGACGCCCATTTTGAGTTCTGAGAGACTGCCGTCAGCCAACAGCATCTCCTCCTCCATGACCCGCGTCGCTAAATCTCCAGTGCGCGCGCTCGCTGTAGCTTCGGGTGACGTCGAGTCCGTCGCGCTCGTGCTGCCTCTCTGTCTCTTTCTTGATGTCTCGGCGTCTCGCCGCGCGTCTCAAAACACTTCCAACTCTGTGTGTGTGTGTGTGTGTGTGAGAGAGATGACTTTACTGACACGCTGCTGCTCCAATCCCCTGGCGAGAACAACGCGCCTCTACCAACAGGGAAACACTGGCAGGACTGGCACGCGCCCCGCGGGGCATCTGCGCCGAAAAGTGGGAGTGTCAAGCATACATTAACACACACTGAAGCCGGCCATGTTTTGTCATGTAGCTTTTTGACTTCTGTCTACCAGACAATAAAGCTACAGACACACACACACAGACACACAGGAGCAGAAGAACACTTCTATATTTAACTATAAAAGTGAGATTAGGGATGGAGAATTATTCATGTACATTGATTGATTATGTAACACGACTTTAATATATTATGGGAAAAATCGTGCTGAATTTTGTGCTAATCATTTTAGTGGCATTTGTATACAGGCACGTATAAAGTTGCAGACTCTTAAGGCTGCTTAATTTTCCTATCAGAAACTGCTCTAATTCCGAGTTTAACTTCAACCCTAAACTAAACCCACCTGAACTATAAGCTAATCAGACTCTTGCTCGGTAAACCGGAAACTTACAGGCAGGGGTGATGAGGTGATGTGTGTAAAGTGTGAGCTAAACCATACACTGCAATCTCAGAAATAAATACATTAAACAGAATATTTTTATGTTACTGTTATATGTTTCTGCATTTTTGTGTAATTATAGCTTTAAAAATCTAAAATGAGGTTCTAGTGTTAGTTAATGAAATATGAGTTGAGCTACAATGATAAGTTTTTAGTCTTTTTTTAGTTTTTAGTTTTCTTTATTAAGATGATATTATGTTATATCACAGGGTTTAGTTCAGGGGTTGTTAATGTTTAGTGTATAGAAAAAGTCCCCAGGCTCTGGTGTGGATGGTAGACAAACCTGGACAACAGAATTAACCTCATTGCTGTAAAACTGTTCTGCTTTAATGGGTTTAACAGGTTTAACAAAGAAAAAGACACAGAAGTGCAGTTTGTTGGTTTTCTGAGAGGATGTAAGTAATCAGGGGCAATTTTTGTAAGGAGGGGGGGCAAGAACCAGTTTGGGGGAAAGGAAAAAGTCATGTGACCCAACCCAAGTGAAATGAGAGAAAAATGGCACTGCATAACTTCTTCTTAAAAAACCTTGAGTGTGTTTGCTGCTGTGCCGGACTGTCCCCCTTTCTTTTTTATTTTTCCCCACAAAATTCTATCTGAAATAAAGAAATCTCTACAAATCTAATCATCATTCCACAACTAGTATATTTAAAAGGAATAATCTGATCTGATTGAAGACAAAATCACTCAAAAACGCAAAGGGTTTGTTGGATACTGCAAACGAAAATAAAATATATAAGACTAAAGTTTTTTGCTCACTGAAGTCCAAAAGTTTCCCTTCCCTTTAGAGATTGAAAGTTTATTTCAGTTAATTATTAAAAAGTTTATTATTGAAACAGAAGAGCACCAGTTCCTGTAAACCAATTGATCCTGATAAAGACTGGTAGTGACACACACACACACACACACACACAGAAAGGTGTGCTTTTGTTTGTTTAAATACATGTCTTTAGCATGTTACAGTTAGAACCTGATTCTGCCTGGAATCTTTAAAACTACAGGAAAATAAAAAAATTCTGAAAAATGACAGAACTTCAATCCAATGACAAGCAGAAGGTCAGAAGCTGCAATAAAGAGATAATATATGGCTTCATTATGTTCTCTACATATCCTAAACCTGCCAGATCATTGAAAAATTCAGCTCATTTGTCTTGGAACATTTTCAGCTTAAGGAACCTCAGAAACAGTTTTATGATTTATTGGATTAATGACAAAGAACTTTTAAAGATTTCGCCAAATTGACAATTAAAATGAATAACAACATTAATTTTAATATAGAAATAAAAGAATGTCATTGGGGAATAAAGACTTATTCACACCACATTACATTTATATGTAGAGAAAAGATTCCTCCCTGCAACATTACTAACCGGTCAATGTCAGTCTGAATTTTGGGTCTCCGAGTGTAACAATTAAATTCGACAGCAGAGGGCGACACTTCATCACTGTTTGTGTGCTTGTTCATGTCTGTTTAAATTCTATAGCCTTAGTCAAAGATCTACGTATATAATATAATATAATATAATATAATATAATATAATATAATATAATATAATATAATAAAATATAATATAATATAATATAATATCACCCATTTAATCAGGAACATCTAGTATCTGCACACCTGCTCATTTATGCAGTTTTTTAATCAACCCTTAACTGTAAAAACTGCAAGATAAAATATGCACCATATGACCAAAGAGCTGTGCAAAAGTTACCACCCGTATTCTTTTTGAACATCCTATTCATAAAATCGGTTCCATCTGTGCTGTTATCATGGTCTTCACTCTTCATCAGGCTTCCAGATGATTTTAAGGGAGGAGGCTCGATCCCCAGCTTTTTTATGTTCAGCTTTTTCCCAAAGGTGTTCAGTATGATTAAGGTCATGGTTCTGTGCAGACTATTTAAAACTGACGTTATGAACACAGGTATCGCCATGCAGAAGCAGGTTTGGACCTCATACTACCAGTGAAGGAAAACTCAGAATACTGCAGCATACAAAACATTCTATACAAATCTATGCAATAATGCTTGTGAGGAAAGTTTTTGGAAAACCCATATATAAGATGTGACAGGCTGGTGTCCATATACTTTTGAACATTTGGTGTATATACGTATTTCTGGTATCTGGCAGATGCTCTTACATACAAAGCGACTTACATACAGGGTTAAGGGCCACTTTCAGGGGCCCAGCAGTGGCAGTATGGTGGGCTTTGGAATTCAATTTATATACATATTAAAACTTTTATTTATCACTTTTATCACCTTAAAATGTTTAGATAATAAAAAAAAAACTAAATTATTGTCTATGCTTTCATGTGAATATTAAGACAAATGGTTAATTAGTTATGTATATTAAGATGAATTAGTTAATTAGATATATATATTGATAGTGTGAGTGGTTACGGTGTTATGGGACGGGTGCTGTTAAAGCTTTGCTGCACAACCTATGCGAGTTGCGGTTATTCCTACTCGCATTTATACTTGGCGAAAATGACGTCACAGGACGTCAGGCCACACATCTGCGCGCGCCTTCAAACCCAAACCCAGCTAAAACTCCACAACAACAGAGTGATTGGAGAGTGAAGCCTGTGCGCGCGCTCTTAAAGCTTCAGTCACATCAAACTGCCAGAGAGAGAGAGAGAGAGAGAGAGAGAGAGAGAGAGAGAGAGAGAGAGAAAGAGAGCGAGAGAAGAGAGAGAGAGAGAGAGAGAGAGAGAGAGAGAGAGGGGAAAAGAGAGAGAGAGAGAGAGAGAGAGAGAGAGAGAGAGAGAGAGAGAGAGAGAGAGAGAGAGAGAGAGAGAGAGAGAGAGAGAGAGAGAGAGAGAGAGAGAGAAAGACTTTTTTACTTGACACATGTGTGTTGATTGGAGGAGCAGTGAAACTGTCTCAGTCCGTGGATGGATTGCAGGATTGCAGGACTGAAAGTTTTTCTTGCAGTTGATTGTATATGATTGTGTTTATTTCCAGCTTTTGGAAAGTCTGTTAACTGGAGAACTGAACATGACAGCATCATTTGTTTCAGCGACTGCAGGAAAACCGGATCTTTTCCGGATCTCGGGATGGTAATTAATCCGGAGCAGGAAGTGGACTTTTCTCTATAATATCTGCTTCAAGTTCTACCAGCATTACCCGACGTGTGTAGTAAACTGAATGCTGTGTGCGGCATGGCGCGCTGGGTAAGCTGTCTCTATCTGAGTTATCTCACCTGGCACTTGCATGTCCTCGATGCACGGGGTGAGTACTGTCACGGCTGGCTGGACAACAGCGGGAACTACCATGAGGGCTTCCAGTGTCCGGAGCACTTGGACACGGCGGACGCGGGGGTTTGTTGCGGAAACTGCGCGCTGCGGTACTGCTGTGCTGCCACGGACGCGCGCCTGGACCAGGGCAGCTGCACCAACCACCGGGACAACGAGTACACCGAGTACACACCACGTAAGACAAACACACACACCTGGTCATGCACTGCAGTATAAAACCATGACTGAATTGCTGCAAATGAAATGTTACATTGATTTAGTGACTTTAGAGCTATATAAGTATAGTTTAGAGCTATATAAGTATAGTTTAGAGCTATATGCGTTTTCTCTGACTCTATGGCGGGTCTATAGAGTTATATATACAACATACAATAACATTTACAGCATTTGGCGGAGGCTCTCATCCAGAGCGATTTACATTCATCTCATTTATGCAGGTGAGCGATTGGGGTTGGGGGCCTTGCTCGGGGGCCCGGCGGTGGTGGCTTGGAATCGAACCCACAATCTTTGGATTAGTAAACCAACACCTTAACCATGAGCCACCACTTCCCCAGCACGGAAAAGTGTGTTAAACACTGACAAACCGGAATATGTGTAGCCATCTGTAAAAATGATTATTTTTATAATAATATATATGATTATATAATATTATCATTATTATTATAAACAAGTCCTACCATCTCTTAATTAACTACACTAACGTGTGTACTGTGAATATTATTAGAACTGGGCGATAGAGCATATTATTATTATAAAAGTACACAATACATTGTCTAGTATGTAGTAAATGTTATCGCACTTCAATCTTAACCTGTGAATCTAATATAAAGCAGAGGATTCCGGGGGGTATTTAAGCAATAGAAAGTGTTGCGGTGGTTGATGCGGTATGTAGGGTTGCGCACTGAAATACGCGCAGAAACGATTAAAGAGCGCGATTTCATTTCCATCGCAGGAGATTTAAGGAGGTTAAGGAGCGATTCTAGAGACCCGATCAGACTGCGCACAGAGCCACCTGCTCTCATGTGTGATTTACAGTGACAGAACAGAGGCACAGTACAGTCGGGTATTACCACACACACATTCCTCCGAGAGAGAGAGAGAGAGAGAGAGAGAGAGAGAGAGACTTTTAAACAACATTTATTATCAAGTCATTTTATACATGATAAGACAGAATGACTTAATAAATAAGAAAAATCATTAAGAAATTTAAATAAATCGAATTAAGTTGAAATGTCAATACTTTTTGTAAAAAAAAAAAACAACAGAGTAACAAAAACAGAATATAAAAAACAGAGTATAAAAAACTGTGTTGTTTTTTTTTTTTTTAAAACATTAGTTCTGGCAGAGAGAGAGAGAGAGAGAGAGAGAGAGAGAGAGAAGAGAAGGAGGAGAAAAAGCAGCAGGTGAGGAGAGAAAGGAAGGAGAAAGAGAGGGAAAGAGCAACAGAGAAAAGAGAGAGAAAGAACGAGAGAGAGAGAGAGAGAGAGAGAAAGCAAGAGAGAGAGAGAGAGAAAAAGCAGGGGAGAGAAAGAGAGGGAAAGAGCAAGAGAAAAAAGAGAGAAAGAAAGAGAGAGAGAAAGAGCGAAATATCGAGAGAAGTAAAGATAGAAATAGAGAAAGAGAGAGAGAGAAATTAAGAGAGAAACAGAGAAAAAGAAAAAAATATTAAACTTAAAGGAATTTGTGGTATGATAATGTCCAATCAGACAGACAGCAGTGTTGTGAAAGTCTGTTTAAAGGCTTAACAAACTCAATAATTTTGTTGTACCCATATTTAACCTAACCCTATAAATCTGAACGTCTGATCTGACGGTTATTACTCTCGGATAGACCAACTGGTCACAGTTAATTTGTTTGGATCACATTTATTATCAGCCCCATAATCACTTTAGTTCCTTACGGTTTCTGCTTTATCTTAGACGACGGCCTCTATAAGCCAGTCTTAACCCAGAGTTTAGTTTCAAAGCTGTAACATCAGACTGCAATCTGACGTGGGTACATAAACGGGTCCTGGGGCAGAAGGAGGAAATATTTTGTTTGTGCTGCTCAGTCATGTTTAGAAACAGACATTCTCTTTATACAACATTTGTTACAGGAAAACACCTCATAAATAAATAAATAATTGCCTTTTTTATTTAATTACATGGCAGGAATTTATAAACAGCAATTTAAAAAAATCAGTTACTGTTGTAAACATGGCTGAATATTGTTTTAATAAATAGACTAAACTGCTAACTGGGCAGACATGAGTGATTATAGAAACACCAATAGTTAAACACAACTATATTAACGCATCCCATAATTAACACCACTTAATTGATCTGCTTTTGTGTAGTTTTGTGCAGGTTTTTGTGTAACTGAGGGATTTTCTATCGAATATTTCGTAGAATTCCACTGGTCACCTAGATTTATCTTATAAGACAAGTGTAATGTGTCCAATATGTCTTCCCTAAAGTCTACTGACTCATACATTCCCCCTCTTTCTCTTCCTCTCCTCCTCCTCCAGAACCAATCTACATGCCCTTCCTAATGGTCGGCTCCATTTTTGTGGCGTTTGTGGTCATTGGCTCGTTGGTGGCCGTGTACTGCTGTACGTGTTTACGGCCCAAACAGCCAACCCAGCAGCCAATCCGCTTTTCCCTGCGTAGCTGCCAGGGCGAGACCATCCCCATGATCCTGACTGCAGGAACGGTGCCTACCAGCATGCGTGCTCCATCACGCCAGTCCAGCACAGCTACCACCAGCTCCAGCAGTGCAGGTGGGGGCAGCTCTCTGCGCCGCTTCTCTTTGGGCAGATCAGATGCTTTGGGACTCCAGCAGCCTCCGCAGCAACTCCTGCTGGCCTCAGCCTCGTCCGTTTCCACCCCGGTGTCCCTGGCACCATCTCAGCCTTTACTGCCTCCACCTCCACCACCATACTCATCTCCTCAGTGTCTGCAGGGCAACGTGCCGTACGTACAGACACACCAGCACGGCCACCATCAGAGCCTCCACACAGCCCAGAGCTCCAACCTCCTCCTGTCCCAGCAGTACTTCTTTCCTTTGCAGCCGGAGCCATTTGGTGGAAGTAAAAGCTTTGCTGACTTCAGTCAGAGCTGATCTGGAGCTCAGGGTTGGGATGCAGGACATTAGAGCTTGTGTGACAGACACACTTTCTCTGTTTCTTAAGCCTGAACTGTTATATAGTATCTAGTGATGCTATATCTGTAGAAAAATAGTGACCAGGCTTTGGGTTGAAGCTGATGAGCTGTTGAAGTTGGCAGGAACATGACGGCACATAACTACAGAGAAAAGCACAATGATTTGGGCTGGAACTCATGCTGGAGACGGCACACAGGCCAGCGATGGCACCTCTTAATAATTTATACAATTTATGCACTTTTATTGTGTTTTATATAAACAAAATTTCTGGTTTCAGTTGACATGGGGACACTCAAGGGAAGGACAAAGACCGAAGACATTATTCAGGACTTCTCGGTTATAATTCACCACATTAGAACAAAGCAAACCAGGGATTAAAGAAATCTTTTTTTTGACAATCACAGAAATGATTTAGAGTTTACTGGATAACGTGTCTCGATTGTGTGTGCGTGTGTGTGTGTATTCGCTTCATAGAAAGAGATCAAAATATGTAGTTGCCTTTTCAGGTGAAGCGGATTATTCACATTTTTTTTCTGAAACGTACATTTTACAGCACATTGTTTGCCGAGCGAACGAACAGCTTCTAACATCGAGCCATATTTCTTAACATTCCTTCTTTTTTTTTTCTCTCTCGACGACAACAGAGTAAGACACAGCTACCTCTGGGACCGTTTTTCTTTTCAACTGTTTGTTTTTCCATGATCTGGTTTAGGTTTTAGATTACATTTAGCATAATTCATAGAAAGCTGAATAATTGCCTATAATCGCCCTGGTTTCAGGTTGCTAGAACAGCTACACGCTTCTCTGCTAGATTTGTGGTGAGAGCAATCCTCTGAGAACTCACGTTACTGAAATATCGGACTAACCGGGGCAGAGCATCGAGCCGGAGAACAGTTGAGCACCAGAATCTCTCCATTCTGCTGTTTCATTTTCAAACTACCTGATTAAATGTCATGTTTTCCAAATAATTTCACTGTAATAAAGTAATAATTTGAGTTTGCTGTAATAAATGAATACGTGGGAACAGTTAAATGACAAACGGTGATTATTTACATACAACAAAGAAATCTGATCAACACTGTACATGACACAAGGTAGAAAATGATTTATTTAATGGACAAATTTTAAACAGGCCACCAACACGGATAACTGATTCTTTGACTGTTAGAATATTTACTGAATTATACTGAATTGTTTACCAAATTACACTAAACCAAAGGGTGGTGACGTAAAATCTGGTCATCAAAAAAGAACCTCTATTTCGTACGTTTAATAGGTTATTATTCTGGGAATTCTTTAGATTCTCACAGCAGTGTGTGTTTGTGTGTGTTTGGCCAATTGAGAACGATTCTATTTTCCTGATTACAGTATAAAATGCCAGTAAGTCTTTAGTACAGAGATAAGCTCTTAAAAACGTGTGTAATGAGTGCGATCTGGGGAAAACAAGCCAAGGAAATTCTTTCCATGGTGCAGTATTCGAAGTGGGTGTATTTAATGTGGATCCCACAGGGTCTATATTCAGGAGCAGAGAAATTTAGGCCAAAATGCAGTCAACGTGATTAAAGCCCATCGATACTCATAAACAGATTAAGTATGTAACAGGAGAAAGGATAGAGACGCAGCAGGTCTGAGAAACACCGGGACAAATAACCCAGGGGAATGAAAGCTGTGATTCACAAGACCTTCAACAAAAACCTGGAACCTGCAGGCGTGTAGTATTTTATTCTTTTACAGTCTTCATGAGTGATAAACACAAGTTGTCATGATGCAGGCTTTACTGACATAACGCACAGCTTTAATACAGGACATAATTTTGTGGCTTGAATGATTTGGTGGATTTACACTGGTCTAGACAGGAAACAGGCCAGTGGAGCTCTTCTGAAACCTGACGCTTTATATTAGGGAGGGAATTAATGCTAAATAATGTACTTATGTTTTAAAAATCTGGGTTTTTTTTTGTTTTTTTTAACCAAAACAAAATGTTTTTGCAGTCGACAAACCGCATGGATCTGAAGTACAGCTGTGGAAGTTCAAAGTGAAGGAGATCGGGATTAATGACAATCAGCTTTAATTTCCGTGTTCATGTTGTAAAGTTTATTTCATTAATCTGTTATGGCAGTAAAAGACAGAACATTCAAAATTTTGCAGTCCCGACATGCTGAACAATCATTAAACAATGAAGACGTTGAAGAAAGAAAAAACAATTAAAAGGTTTATACAAACTTTTTTTTAAAAAAGTGTTTTCTTCGTTAAACGGACCAACGATAGAATAGAAGAAGAATTAGTGTACGACTAACATTTAATCCGGTCATGCAACCGACAACTTCCACAGACAACGGCTTTGCTCACGCATGAGTCCAACTGTCACTGTTCCGCTTTGAAACCTCAGCACTCGGTTCAGCGAGAGACCTACAACGACCAGCAACCGAAAACACACTCACCAAAAGCTAGAGAGAAAAAGACGAATGCACTGTAGCTTTTACTTCACAACAGCCAAAACGGAACAGCTAATATTCGGGTGTAAAAGAGAGACCCGCCGTGAGCTTTCAAATAAAAAGAACATAGAAACAGACACAGGAAATAATACTTATGATTAGTGAGACTCACCAGCACTGGACAGATTAACAGTGTGGTGTTCAACATCACGGACAAGAACCCCTCTGTGTCTGGAACACATACACACTCTTTCACATACACACACGAAAACACACATCCCACACGCCTACTTGGCCATGCAGCAGCACATAACTCACTGATTACACCTGGAGTCATGCAGACAAGGAGGAAAACACAGGAAAGACACAGACGTGGGAGTTTCTCACACAAGCACACACACACACACACACACAAACACAAACACACGGTCTTCTTTGAAGAAGTATTCAGTACAGCAGTTATTCTCCCAGTTAATTTGCAACAGACATGCTTAATAACACATACACACACTCCCCGTTTCAGGCATACTCACATGCACATGCAGATGAGACACAACATACACACAGACAGAATCTGCTCTCCCACAGGGAGAAGAGAACTAGTGCACAAACTCAACCAGGAAGGAAGAAAGAAACGAGCGTGAAGAATGTTAACAGGACAGTTCCGATCACAGGGACATTAGACTCGTCTTCCAGGAGATTGACGACTAAACAGAAGAACGAGATCTCGTTTACAGATTGGATACACCCAGAAAAGCTGCACTTGTCTGATATAAAAATACAAATTCACAAAATAACAAAAGACACCAAGATGTTTCGATAGTGGGTGCACTTCCAAACTGAATCGCCGCTACTTTGCTGTAAGCCAACGGCAGCGCCGCCGCTAAAGACTAGGGTTGGGGTGGGGTTTTTGATTTAGGATGATTTTACACACACTTTGGGGGCACGCATTGGTCTGTTTTATTAGTGGCTAACAGTGTCGATTGGGTGTGGTATAGGGGCCCAACCACATATTCTTTCATAAGGCCCAAAATTGGTAGCGGCGCCTCTGGCTAATGGCACTTCAGTTTTGCGAGATCGGCTCGCCATTTCTCAAAGCCAAACATTTGGATCATTTAAAATACTTTCAGAACTGGGACCCAACATTAAGCTCACCAGAGGCTCCTTATCCGAATGAATTAGCCAGGCACTGCAGAGACTACAGCAGCTTCACTGGTTACTAGATTATAAACTCTAACTAGCTAAAGGATCTAAAATTCTTTCTACCAAGGGGACTAATCAGTTCCCATTAGGCACATTTGTGATTTGCAGCTGTGTGCCATGTGGAATGCAGGAACGGATTCAGGCACAAAAACACAAACCGAATCAGGCACAAAACAACAGATTAATAAAAAAAACAACAACAAACAAACAAAGATGAAGTGAGAGCAAGCAAAATATTTTCAGGAGTTCAGTTGTGAAATCAGTGAAGACAAACCCTGGGTGAGACGTCTGTAAATATAACAGGATATAACATCTTACATTTGAATAATTATAACTGTATTCTTTGGCAATATCCATTTCTGTACCAGGGATCACGCAGAGCAACAAGAGAGAGGATAAGACGGCATCATGGATTAGAGAAACAGAAAGGGTTAACATCATCGTCCCACCAGATCTCTACTAGCTTTACCTAAAGAAGTGTAGATGTCAGAGAAGAGAACAAGTTGGTGTCTCCACAGCATCCCCCGTGTGTGGTGGGTCATAAACACTGCCGTCTAGCATACAACACACTCTGCTAGACACACAGCAGCTGTGCTGCACAGTGACAACCTCAAAACTATGGATTGATTATGTTCCTTGCTTTTATTTTGTAAAATTCCTTTCCAAAGTACTGACCACTTGCTCTGCCATACTCAGTTACAGCAAGTGAGCTGGACAAAAACAACCTGACAGGCCTAAATGTCTGTCAGCTTCAAAAGGTTGAATGGCGACTGATTGGCCGGGCCGGGCCGAGGGGGCCGGATCTCACCACTCATTGGTCCGCTGCTTGGTGGTGTCATAGGCCCTGATGACCTCCGATTGGGAGACCACTCCGTTCTCATCCTGAGAAAAAGCATAGCCGTCTGCAGGAAAAGATTACAGATATGACAAGTCAGACAATACAGTACAAACATGCATGATAGGACGGGCAGTATGACGAGATGGATTACAGTTAAGAGCTTAATTATTTTTTAATAATAATAATAATAATAATATCAATAGATACAATATTACTTTTTACATTTGCTAACAAAATGGCTTAACTAAATTTGTGTAAATAAAAAAAGAAAAGAAATAAACTCATCAGCTGACTTTTAAAAACCATAATGCAATATAAATCTTCATAAGCTGATAAACCTCCCTAGACTGTAAGTTGAGGTAGATATATAATATAACTAAAGACAAACACAGCAGATTTTACCAGTGACCCTGTAAATCTGCCTGGTCGTTAAAATTCATATAAAAATCATAATGATTATGGAACGTATGACGTACGAGTATCATCATTAGATCTGTAGATTATATATCAATATCATTTAATCAAAATATTTGCCGTAGGGTAGGAGTCGATGCAGGCACACGAGTCATAGTAATCAAAGCAGCCAATCAAAATAAAGCAGAAATGTTAGTGTTTTTGAGTTTGGTAACTATGATCACGATGGCAAAGTAAAACATGACTACTCAATTCTACAAACTTTTTGGAAACCTAAACCTAAATCTTAATCACGCTAAAGTTGTGGGATTTTTAATAGTCTTTTGCGATTGTTGCGATTGATGTGACACTGTAGGATCTCAGCTGTCATAATGTCAATCATAAAGTTATGCACAGGAGAAGACTTCTTCCGAAGTTCTGGTCATTAAGCCATGGCATTAATTTCGATTACATCATTTCCTGAGGTGGTCTGAAGATGTCGTTAATTTCGTGATCAGATTTTGGTTCAAGACAAAAAAACCCTCATCACAACGGCAATTAATCAGCTGATAGTAAACATGTTAATTTAGCCATCAAAGACCACAGATTTCAGTCCTAGGAGTATACGAATATTTTAGGATTTCAAAACCAAATCATAGCTGAAATTGTACAGTGTGAGCCTGACTTAAGAAACAAGCGTCGAATTTACATACACTTTATCCTACTGCACCGCACACTGGGGTTAGTCTTTTTCCCCCTCACTCACCTTTACGTCTCAACCGACTCGGTCTCTACCTGCTGACCTGGAGGCGCATGCAAGAGGCCGAGGAGAACAGTGCATTGTGGGAATGACAGTATGACATGGAAATAGTTAGATGCGACTCTGAAAGTCAACTAAAAGAGCTACACAAACACACACACATACACAAACACACACATGCAGGTGGGGAAGAGTTGAAGCCACACTTATAGATAGGTTAATAAAGTTAATTAGCAAAACTATAGATAGGTTAATTGAAGTTAAAATGCAAAACTAGACTATGACCAAGTGTGTCTCTTTCCCACCTAAAAACAAACAACAAAAATAATAGTATAAGCAAATCATTAGAACAAAAGCAACAGAAAGCAAACGCACGCAAATGGTACTTGCGGAAGTGCGAGTCAGGCCGAGCTCGACGCAGGTGGGTATGTTTGCAATTATAGTGGTGAGGCATGTCAGTGTGTGTGAAAGCCTTGTGAGATCAAATGTTCTGTGACGGGCATTACCACCAAGCGCTAAGGCCGTTTTGCAGCAGTTTGACTAAAAAAAACAATTCTGTCACATTACTCCCTCATCTAGTCAAATGTCTAATGGGCTCCACCATATGAGGACCAGCTGCATATCCTGCCTCTGGCTTTTCCATTATATCTAGTGGACACTACACAACATGTAATCCCCTGATTGTCTGACATGTGGACCTGATTGCAAAAACAATGAGCAATCGGATGCTATTTTTGTTCCTGGATGAAAGATTGGTTAGGTAGACACCGGTCTCAGCCATATATTCCACACCTATAAACCGCTGACTGTACAGCAACATGATGCATATGATACAGAAAACTGGATTACTCCGACTAGTTGGAGTCTAAAAGACTTCTAGGAGACATTTCATGCTTCTGCCAACAAACTTTTTCTAATTTCGATTGGTCGTGTATATAAAATAATCAGTGTCTGTTTATTTTGATTTTTGGATCATTAAAAATTCCCAGAACAAAGTCCATACAAGCTTTCAATCAACTTCCTAGGGTATCTTGTAGTCTGGTGGTCCATGGTTACAGCACATCTGCATGACTTTCTTAAATAAATAATGGTTGCACGTCCATCTGTTTATTTTTAGGGACATCAACTTATACATTTTCACACTACTGGACATGATGGACTGTGATGGTCTGTTGTACATGCCGATCAATTGCACTTTTTTGCTAATACAAGCCAATAGAGAGTCCAGACCTTCTGCCTGTAGTTCAAAGATCTGCAGGGTGGGTAGAGTAGCCAAAAATATTACTTAAATATAACTACTAAAATTATTAAGAAGAATGAAGTATTACTTATGTTATAGTAAAAATATCAAAGTTACTTGAGTAAGTGCACGGAATGATAATACTACTCAATTAGTGAGTTATTGGTTACTTTGGATCTGATGGATTGAAAGGAAAATCCTGAATCCCAAATGAAACTAGATTAAACTGGCTTATTATCATGATACTCACAGCTACATGTTTTCTCAGGTTGGTGCTGGAAAAGCTGACGTTTGATCACCGGGACGCATTTGTTATATTATTATTGATCTTTAAAAGTGATGAGAGGATTGTGCTTTGCCAGTGGGACTGGTTTTATAAACAGTGATAAGTCATGTGGATAAGAGATCCTGCATATCAGAGAAATTAAGGGTTATAAAGCGTGTAGTATGTACTAGACATAAACAGAGAGCAGTTGGTGCTTTTTTTTTTTTCTTCGAGCTGTGAGTTCCCTAAGGTCTTTTACTTAAGGAGTGTGTGTGGTACAGCATGTGCGCATCAGTATGCTGAGTGTGCACCTGCATTTTGTTGGAGGAAGATGGAAATAGTGAAGTGTGTGTCCAGCAGGTGGTCTGAGTTTGTGTGTGTGTGTGTGTGGTATGAGAGTGTGGGAGGTGAAGGCGGCGGTGTTTCGCTGACGTACGGAGTAGATTCTGCTGCATGGATTCGGAGCGGTACAGGCTGACTGTGCTCTTCTTGAACACGTTCTTCAGTAGCTGAGCCCTCTCGGTCAGACTGTTCGTACACACACACACACACACACACACACACAAGACAAAGGAGAAGAGAAAGGGAAAGTAAAGAGTGAGATGTAACATTATTCAGAATTCCGTCCCTCATGGGTAAAACCGCTTATCTCATGCCAAAACCAAGAGGAGGCGAGACACAAGACGGCGTGTATAAGATTTACACACCGAAACTATAACAGAGCTGTGAGTGTGTTCTGTCTTGAACATGCTGAGACGGGAGACGAGCCAGCAGGATGATGCACACCGAGCTCAAATCCCTGCTGAACTACTTGAACTTTGTCATCAACACTGCCCCGGGGGGCTACTCCAGCTTACAGATGATGAAGTGGACAGTGAAAGAACGTGCAGCTTGTTGCAAAAGTGCTGCGGCTGATTTCACACAGCGAGCCGAGACGTCCAGCCATTACGTTCATCAAACTGTCGAGCTCAGGTTACCATAATTCGTTACATTTAGCCAGAGGCTGACAAAGTTGGTCAGGCCTCTGTGTGTGAAAGTGTGTGTTCCTTACCTCTTCCCATGAACCACTGCTCCAGGGTCCTTTGAAAGAGCCTCTAGTTCCTGAACCTCATCCACCAAGGTCTTAAAACATGCCTTTTTTATTCTGAGATAGATAGAAATAGAGAGAGAGAGAGAGAGAGAGTAAAAGATACAATACACAAAACAGCACTGAACTTGTTATAATTAGTTGTTAATATCAAGTGAGCAAAAGTTTTTTTTAGCCACTAACCCTAATAACACTGCACATCTTAATATATAAACACAATCTGGTCTTATGATTATTTATCTGACACTAACTTATACTGCTTTTCCACCGGGGCCAGATCAGGATCCTGAGGATGTCAGTGGGCGGAGCTTCCACTACAGATCGCAGTTTGAGAGGCACCAAGAGGAACAACGACAGATAAATGCACAGAAACAATTCAATATGTCGTTTATTAGTGGTCGACGAAAGAGACCAATGTTATTTTTGCTGTCAGGTTGACGAGAAAAATGTAAGTCAAACAAACAAAAAAAAAAATAAAACAAGGGAAAAAAGGGAGAGAAAAAAAGATTTAAGTTACATGTTGGTGACGTATAAATTTCCGCTACCTGCCAATGCAAACCAGGCGGGCCGTGGCCAGGCACCAGTTCCAACATCAGAACGGGACCGGCCCCAGTGGAAAAGCGGTATTAAAAACCTAGGACTCATTCAGGAGTGGAACAGATAAAGAAAAGTAAACTTACACTTTGTAAGCCAGATCAAATATTAGAGACGTTACAGGAATGAAAAACAGTCCCATCCAGAAGACTCCAGAGTTGAACATCATATCTGCCTAAAATATGAACACACAAACACACACACAGTCAAGTAACTGTCAAGTAGTTGTGTCATATAAGCTATGAGGCTACTGTATGAGAAACATCTATATAGAGAGAGATACTGGAAAAAAAAGACATGTGGTATAATACTGCTAGTGTGGTTAAAAGAGTGTGTATGTGTGTGTGTGTGTATGAGAAAGAAAGAGATAGGGATCAAGAGAGAGACACAAAATCAACATTACTGATGTTTATTAAAGAAAGTATCTTTAACAAGTCGCTTGAATTCATAGTCATGAAAAGCCGCTAATCATTTGCAGTGTGGTGTTTTTCATTCTCACTCTGCCCACCTGCTCCTACATACCTGCAAACTGCTCAACTGAGCACTCTGTGTGTGTGTGTGTGTGTGCCCGTGAGAGAGAGAGAGAGAGAGAGAGAGAGAGAAAGAGAGCATGACAAACTGAGTGCGAGTCTGGCCAAAAGAGAGAGGTTTAGTTTGCGAGAGAAATGCAGAGGAGACCAGAGGACAAACACTGGTACAAGGCTTGTTTGTGCATTAGGTAAATGTTTGCAGCACACTTCTCCAGCCCAGCACCCGTGCCGGGAATTAAGGAGAGAAAGCACTCATTCGGTGGGTGGATAGTCACATTTTTCGGCCTGCTGTTTATATTTAACGGCTGTTCTTTTGTTGCCAAAACACACAAACCTGTTTCCACAGATCAACAGGAAACTCATTTTTTCACTTTTCATTCAAAAAAAAAAAATAAAAAAAACCCAGATCAAAACCCAGATCAAATTAGTTTGCCTGGTCAGCCCAGCTGACTCGGATACAGTCTCGGTAAAAGCTTAGCTGGAACAGGATTAATGTGTTATCTTTAAAAAAAATGTGTTTAGCTAAAACAAATCATAAATATGCTTTCAGATGAAGGCTAAAGTAAGGCCAGCATCAGCCTGTGAGCCAAAATACACCAATAAATTAAGTAAATACAGACTGAAAAAGTATTCATTTGTTAGCAGTGGGTGAGAAAAAGGAGCAACAAAGCGGCACGCTAATTTAATAAAGATATTCAAGTGCAAAACCTCACACATTCGTCTCCCGGAGATTTAAAATAATATTTAAAGAAGAGCAAACACTGGGCTCCTTTAAAACAACCGACAATAAAATGATTCCTGGCTGCACAGAGAGGTTTGCAGTTCAAATCCGGCGGTGTGTAAGTAGTAGTGCTGTGCATGTGGAGCGTTTACAGCAGCAGAGCGTGATTCTCTGGCGGCGATGCAGCCATTTGCACGTTGCCTGTTTGCTTTGGCTCTGCTGCACTGCAACGATCCGTCATTAAATGTCAAATTGCATCGAGTCGCCTCCTTGCATCGCAATTTGCCGTACATGCCTGTGCCACTTGTGTAAACTTGGCGGCCTCTAACCAAGGTCCTTCCTGTAATAGAAACCAGGCGAGGACCTAAAACTGCGCCCTGAGGCACGCCCGTGCCTACCAATCAGTGTCAAAGCTATCAAAGACCTCAGGTGTTGCCAAATTAGCTAAGCTGTCACAGCGCAATCGACTTTGATGTCTGACAAAACATATTCCTTAACAGGGAGGCTGGTTAAGGAAAGGAAATCTCAAATGACTAGAAATTAGAATCCCCCCCACCAATGCTTCTGCCAATCCTGACTGAACCACTGTGTTCCGTGTCATCCAGGGATTCGTAAGAAAATTGTATTCGGCGTTGGAAAGTGACATCAAGAAAAGTGGCACAAGCTGTTTTTGTCCCTTGTGGAAATTTAGCAGATAGAACATTCAGTAAACACGAACCTTTTCTCACTAAAAAAACCCTTTAATCACTTACATGTTTATCCATCAAGAAATCTAACGTGATGTGTGGAATTAAACACAAACCAAACAATTACAAGACTTCGACGAATGGCAATACGCCTGGAACAAGAACAGAACAATACACTTTCTCAGAAAACCTTCCGAGATGAGAACTCAATAATAATAATAATAAAAAAATAATAATCATGAAATATAAATTGCTGCAAACGCAAGCCGGTGAGTGAACGGCAAAAGCTTTCACAAGTTACTCTTGTTTGTTTTTAAGAGTTCGACTTTTAAACAAGGATTTAATAGGGTGTTTATCCAAGAAGAAAGTTGGGTACACACACTGTAAATCAACGCCTCGGAGAGATGGCAGGATGTGGGTCTGGTTGGCCACAGCGTGTAGAGGCGTTTTTATGCTTTATTAACAAATTCCTGATGCCAGGTCTCATAAGCCACACATGACTATATGCAGCTCCAGCCAGGGCCGGCCCAAGCCTTTACGGGGCCCTAAGCAGAATTTTATATAGGAGCCCCTCTGTGCCCCCAATATGACAAATTATTTTCACATTTAATCGAACACACCTATTATCAGTTTTATCTGTTGTAGCCGTGTTTCTTGAATCATACCAATGTTTTTACCATTCTACGATTTTTTTATTGTAACAGTAGCAAACTGACAGTAGTGGTCAGGGGTTACTTTGCACTTTAACATTAAAAGTCTTAATGTGGTGTACTAAAATAAAACAATATGGAATATGACCATTTTTGTATAATTACTATTGTCCATAAACAAATATATATATATATATAAATAAATAAATAAGTATTTTATGTAGTCCTGGGGGCCCCCTGGTGGCCATTGGGACCCTAAGCAGCCACTTAGTTTGCTTAAGCCTTGGGCCAGCTCCTGCTTTCAAAAACTGGCTTAAAATCACGTATAACAGCAGATTAATTTCTTTTTTTTATTTTGACATAAGGTATTAAACTATATAAACAGTCTTAACTACAGCATATCCGCAACATACTTTTACAATGTACTCAATGACAGTGGTGGACCATAAATCAGGGCCTTCAGTAAGCAACAGTAGACCACATACACCAGCTAAGGCAGCTAAATGCAAATATTTAGCAAGATGTGACTTGAAGTTGTTCAGACTGCCAAAGGAAGAATCATTCCATGTCCTTTTACTCCTATTAAAAAGTAAACACGGACAACAAAATAGCTTGTTGCTAGCTTGTGCTAGCTCTTTGCCTTTCGTATTGCTTATAGATGCAAGTTTGAAATAGCGAACAAGCATTAAAATGACCTTTGTCACACACACATGGCTCGTTTTCTTTCTTAGCTGTTCTCCGCCTAAAGAAAGCGCCGTTTTTCCGATGTTTAAATATGATGCGAAAGCAACATATTGAATAGTCATGTCATGTTCGTCCATTGCGTTCATTGATTATCGCACCGGTTTTACTTCCTTTTCTGGTCAGTACGTCCACCTTGAGTTGTTCTGCCGCGTATAGTGTAAACGTAGATATCGGATACGGGTCGAATTTAAAAGATAATGTAAGCAGGTCATTAAAAAAAATCGGATATAGTCACCAAATTGAAACTGGGCATCAAGACCGGCAATGAAAACGCAGCCTTTGTAGAGCCAGCAGAACAGGCGTTGCTGGCCCTGACAGCCCACAATACATGTAAATTAAGCAGCATATGCTTAATATTAAAAACAAATTACAGCCTTAAATATGTACAGCAGTTTTATTTTAAAAACTAGCACTACAAACATCAAGAATCCCAGAATTCCACAGCATAAAGGCACAGCATTAGTCTAGCTTTGCTTTGAAGTGATTAGACTGGGCAATAGAACTGTAATCAGTGAAAGAATAGCTCTGAATGGATGACTAATGCAAACCGTCCTTGGACATTCATTAAGAGGCAGTTTGCCATTATCGTCTTAGTGTGCCGAATATCCATGTTACTCACACACACACACACACACACACACACACACATTGCAGCAGGGGTGGAAGATTTGGGCAAAAAGTAATGGATCATTTCTTTAACTATGCCTGGCTGCATTAATCAGAAGTGTTGAGGGACAGTGGTGTTTGGTTTGGCAGAGAGGAAAATCATCCCAGGAATGATAATACCTGCAGCTATGATAGTAAATCCGGTCTGATCGTTTATAAGTGGCACCGCACAAGCATGAGAATGAATTATAATGTAGTGCAGATTTTCAAACGTGTTTATATCCATGTGCGTGTGGTAAAGAGTGAACGATGAACGTGTGTGTTTATTCGAATAGACTGCGGAAAGACAAGCGGCCCGAGGAGTTAATACCTGCCGTGTGTGTAACAGACGGAGAGAGAAAGAAAGACAGATGATGGAGAAAGGAAAAGAACAGTCTAATTCCAAACAGAGTTGGGCAAATCCACCAAATCCCTGATGCTGTCATTGAAATACTGAAGAGAAACCAGGCCCCTGACTGCTTATAGCTTTCACTATGGAAAACAAACACTCATTTTCTCCCCTCTTTATTCCATCGCTCTGCAAGTGGACAGCTAAACCACCAAAGTATAAACTGTTTGAAAAGAAAAATACCTGAACTCCAAAATTCTGTGCCTGTGGCAGAAAAGGTGCATACTTTTAAAAGCATACTTCATCACACATGCACACACACACTGTAAATTTCTTACTTTCTAAAAGCAAACTATTTCATTAATTTACAATAGAAGAAGAAACAGAACCAGAAAATAGGAAAGCTGCTTCCAATTAATGCAGTAAAACATAATTACTAATGATATAAAACACCGCTTTGATTTTTTCCCCCTAATAGGTTACCTACTAACGTTAATATGAAATAAATTGTTAGGTACACATCTAAAATCTGGCAATATAATTCCCACATGTAATTATGGCGATGTAAAGCAGATGTTTAACCGTATTCTACTGTCCTCGAATGATGAGCGCAAACGATATTACACTGAAATACATTCTCTGACCACTTTAGTAGGTACACACGCTCGTTTAAGCAATTACACACTCTGTAAATCATGTGTCAGCAGCACAGTGTGTGAAGATAAGGGTCCAGATCTTAAAACTAAAATAAAATTCACAATGAAATCTCATTCTCAAGGAATGTGATCTCAATGAAATGCTGGTCCAAAAGTATTTTATTCTCTAGAACGTACACAAAACAGTGTAAAGGAAGCAGGTACAGTAAATAGGTAAGTGGTAGCTCAGTGGTTAATGACCAGAAGATTATGGGTTTAATTCCCAGAACCATGAAGCTGCCACTGCTGGGCCCATGAGCAAGACCCTTAATCATCAACTGCTCAGTTGGATAAATGAGATAAATGTGGAAAAGGGTGTCTTCCAAATGGAGTAAATGTTATGAAAAACATGTTATTGTAAAGTGATTAGAAAGGAATGATAAACTGGTTGGAAAGAACACAGAAACTATAGTAACTTAATCACTCTTTACAACATTGGTAAGCAGAAAAGCATGTCCGAATGCGCAACATGTGGAACATTTGGGTGGATAAGTTTTGTCAGCAGATGATGTCAGGGTTCATTTTTGCTGGTCAGAAACAGTGAAAAGAACAGAAAGCAGCTGAGACTCAAAAATAGGTTTGTGATGGTAAAGAAAGTTTCCCACCGATTTATTGACGTGACAACGCGCTGTTTTGGGACTTGGGAGGAGTGGGATGGGGTTTCCCTCTTATCCTTCGCTTTTAATTAGCTTCTAAATGCCAGTGCAGATTTTATTTTCACTAATGAATTAGTTTCAATTTGGCGTCAATTGCTTGAACGGACAACAGCAAAACAGAAAAAAAGAACAAAAACACAGAACTTTTGAATATCTGACATGATAAAGGAAATGTCCGTTCTCCAACGTCGTTGGGGGTGGGGGGTGCCAAGGTGGGCAAGTGACATAAATCACTTAACACCGACTATAGCAGCAAGTCTTGGAAAAGAACATCAAGGTTACAAAATGCAGTCGGAGCTACAGGTAGTGCATCAGATCACAATGTTTACATCAAACAACAGAATAAAGAATAACTGTTATGGAAAATCACAGATGATCAGTAGAGTTTCATGAACACTCACTCCACCACATCAGGCACCAACATCTAAGCTACAAAGTCCAACTTTTTCACTTCATTCTGATGTTGAATGTAAACACAACTATAACATCTGACGTAGATCTGTAGGATTGTGTGCATTGTACCTCCGCTGTCACATGACTGCCTGATCCGAAAACTGTGCTAATATGTCTGCGTGGTGGTGTAGTGGGTGGCTCACCGAGATCTCTACCAAACCTGCCCCCCTTTTCTCTCTCACATTATCTCTCTCCTTCTCTCTCTCTGTCTCTTTTACACACATCACTGTTCTATCTGCTCAATAAAGGCAACAATGCCAAAAAATATATCTTTAAAAATAGAAAAAAAACGTTGAATGAATGTGCAGGTGTTCCTAGTAAAGTGGACGGTGAAAGTAAGCGGTACCACAAAGAACAATTGACATATTGATGATGGATAAAAAAAAGTTTCAGGTCGTCGAGGAGACACCGCGTGACATGCACGCTAACACACGACAGCACGCTTTCACACAGAGTGAATGATGGATGGAACGTTAAGCGGACAGCTAAAGCCTGCCTTGACACAGGGAATTACTGAACATCAAAGAGAGTTCTCCTGACGTCTGCAGTCAACCGTTCAATCGTGCACACACAAATACACACACACACACACACACACACGCTTACACAAAAAGAAATTGAGAGCGTGTGTGTGAGAGCGCGCCACACCTGAACAAAAATCATTCTGACTAAACGCAAGGTTTACACTTTCCGAATGGTTCCAGCAGACATTTCCACATCAAAGCCCTCCATCACTAGGTTCCCTAATATCCTTCCTCAAACTCTACGTTCTAACCCAAGCCTGTCGGCGGCACCGTTCTTTTCTCCTGTCTATCCGTCTTCACTCGGCTCGTGTTTGATCAGAGTCTTTCTCCTCTTCACGGCTGGGAGAGGGAGCTGATGAAGAGGAAGCTAATGCGTGTCTGTTAGCAGCCAAATTCAGCTGCACAGGAACAGCTGAGCAGATGTGCGACATGCACAAAGCGAGTGTGTGTGTGTGTGTGTGTGTAAAGGTGTTACTATGGCATTGGTGTTGATTGCTATTATGCTGTGATGAATCAGACTCTGTGCTGTTCCTGAGGGGAAGCTGAACTTCTTCCAGCTGTTCTCGTTTAGAGGGGACATTACACGGCTTTACTACAGCACCACAAGGCACATATGTCTATACACACACACACACACACACACACAATACAGTAGTGTTCTATTTCACTTTAATCAATTTTAACTAAAACTACATTATTAACCAATATTTCTCAGAAAACGCACTGTATGGCCACTCTAATGTTTATGTATATTACTGTTCCCCCTTTTTTTTGTTAAAAACATTCAATTCCAAACTTCATTTGTCATTATTCACTATAAACATTTAAAACTCTTTTTTTTAGAATTTATTTTCCAGTATGTTTCTATGTCAACACTATTATAAGTAACATATAATAACAACATATAATAATAATACTACTAATTATAATTATTCATCTAAATATCATAGTTCATTAGGTTATTGAATGCAACATGCACTTAGAGAGAGAGAAAGAGAGATAGAGAGAGGGAGAGAGGAAGAGAGAGAGAGGCCAAGAGAGTAAGAGAAAGAGGGAGAAACAGAGGAAGAAAGAGAGAAAGAGAAACAGATGAGAGAGGGAAAGAAAGAAGAAGAGAGAGAAGAAAGAAAGAAAGAAAGAAAAAAAAAAAAAAAAGAAAGAAATTGTGTAAGAGAAACTGAGAAAGAGAGAAAGAGAGAGAGATGAAAGAAAAGAGAGAGGGAGAGAAAACAGAGAAAGAAAGGGGGAAGAAGAGAAGAAAAAGAAGAGAGAGAGAGAGCGGAGAGAGAGAGGAGAGGAGAGAGAGGGGAGGGAGGAGGAGAGGGGAGTGAGAGAGAGAGAGATGAAGAGAGAGAGAGAGAGAGAGAGAGAGAGAGAACGCACAAATGAGGAAGCCAGAATAAATGATATAATGAACCAGGTGTTCAGAAAGAAAGAGAGAAGGAAAGAAAAAAACCTCAGATTAAACAGAGAATACTCTATTTGTAATGCAGACTGAAAGCCAGCACTCGTTTTGTTTTAGCGATTAGCATGAAAACACTTTTTCTGCTAGCTGAAACTCTGCTTGTTAAATATTCCCAACTGGATGAATGATGACGATGCAAAAATGATTGTTTCTATCAACAGTTCAGCGTCTGCTGCTGAGACCTTCAGGAAGCTGGAGATGGCAGAGAGACCTCCTGAAAGATTTCTTTACGTTCTAACAGGTGACACTAACAGGGCTTTAAAGAGCTCATTAGGTAAGTGTGAGGTGAGAGTGGAGGAATCACCCAGCACAGCCTGGGGACTTCATACAGCTCACATCACCCCCGCAGTGCAGACATTTCACTGTTACACTCCCATTAGTGTAAACACAACGCCCTGCTTAAGGGAGTGTGTGTGTGTGTGTGTGTGTGTGTGTGTGTGTGTGTGTCTTACCTCTCCTGACATATCTGGAGCCAGAGGGATGAGTGGCCATAGGGAGGAATAGATGCCGAAGAACACTATCCACAATCCAATGCTGCCCCAGATGGCTATATGACTAAACTGTATATAAGAAACATAACAGAAAAGAATAACATTTTTTAACACATAAAACATGTGTACATATGTGCTAATACAAACATTACGGTAAAAGTTAAGTTATCCTTACCCAAATTATCATGTTAACAATCTCCTTGACATTTTAAATTAAAACATTTTTTTGATTTCAATCATACAAATTAATAATTAAATAAATAACTGCTAGTACAAAGACTTGATTGAAATTATCAGATGATAATCTTAATCTTAAGAAGCTGCTTTTTATATAGATTTTTAAAATACATGAGACTGATTGAAAAGCTTGATCATAATTATTAAATTGGTCCCAAAATAATTTTCTCTGATTCGCAATTCTTATATTTTCTCTAACGTTCTCTCATGACACCACCACTATTGTTTGTGTCTGTGGGACCCGATTTTATAGTTAGTTTAAAGAGAAATTATGCATTTAATTATTATTATTTTTTTGCTTCAGACTCTGGCACATTTTCCATAAAACATAAAAGAGAAAACTGATATTCTTAAATGTCATCTGAAGGGTTAAAATGCCAAAAATTACCCATGAGTGATGACTATTTTGTTTGTAAATGAGCTAAAATAAACATCTTCAAAGTGTTTTTCTTTATATTGTTATGGCTGTGTGTTGATTAAAACCCCAATAATGCGGTGGGTCCACCAGAACTGGAAACATTGATTAGGTAACAAAAATATGAACAGCCAGAGAGAGGGAGCATGGAGAAAGCGTGATCTAAGAACAAAAATAGGTGGGAAGTGTTGGCCTAGGGGTTAAGGTGCTGGACTGATACCAGAAAGACAGAGGTTCGATTTCCAGAACCACCAAGCTACCACTGCTGGGTCCCTAAGCAATGGCCTTAACCCCCAATTGCTCAGTTGTATAAAAGAGATAAATGTAAGTCGCTCTGGATAAGGACGTCTGCCAAATGCTGTAAATGTAAAACATAACATGGAGAACCTCTCACCATGGTCCAGGAGGAGGTCTCCAACCCTGCCTTCAGACACACGGTGATCACAACAAACTGCAACACACAAACACATCATCTCACTTCAGAACTTTTCTCAACACACTGTACATAAACATGCATTAACTATGATCTCCTCTCTTCCGTAAAGCAGGAGATACTGCAGGATCCCGGATCATTTTCCGGCATGACAGTAAAGACCGCTGATAAGATATGAGCAGGACACACAGATGGCTTTGTAAGGGCTCGAGGGTCTTAGCACAAGGAGCCCCATAGAACCGCACTCACTGTGTACACCATGTTCCCCAGGAGCAGATAGTCTGGAGTTTTTCCGTTCCCAAAGACCGTATCTGTAAGGCGAATCAACACAAAAGCTTTTTAGTCTGTTGTATAGGGGGCACACACGCATGCAAGCACACACACACACACACGGCTTTGGTGAGGAGTCCAATAAAAGGTTCTATTAAGACTCGCAACTTTAAGATAGAATCTTCACCAAGGAGCTTTGATTGAAACCATTTCTGCAGCCAGAGGGATGAGAGGCCATAGACAGCCCACTCCCCGCACTGCAGCGTGTGCATGACGGATCAATGAGTGTAACGATAACAGAACAAAAATACATCTTAAGCATCCTAAAATTATTATTAGCATCAGAACAACTGTCACTGTGTCATACAGGAGCAAAACTATATAAAACATTATATCGGAAGTGGTAGCCTGGTGGTTAAGTTGTCATCCTGCTAATCAGATGATTATAAATATAATTCCCAGCACCACTGAGCTGCCACTGCTGGGGCCCCTGAGCAGATCCCTTAACTGCTCAGTTTAATACAGAAACAAATTAAACACATTAGAGGGCAGACCGCTGCTTTGAGAGAAACAAGGCTATTAAGCAACACTAATATTCTATTGATTAGGTGTATATAATGATATATAGGGATAAGTTAATATCTTAGATAGAAAAAAAATGACTGTAGTGATGCGAGAAATACAAAAATAATACTAATCCGCTAATGATGCAGAAGAACCCTGAAGATCCCTGGAGCGTAGAGATTTTTGCACTAAACTGGATGATTAAATCGGTGGTTGTGTATAAACATTTGTGTACGAGTGTGTGTGGGGTGCTGACGGGCTGTCAGTCAGAGAGAGAAGAATTAGCTTTGTTTAAAAAGACGCTGTGTGGTCTAAAACACACACACACACACACACACACACACCACACACACACACACACACACACACTCGAGGTTAAGGCGAGCAACACATGAGGTGTGCAGTTGCACCACATGTGTAAAAGTGTGTATGTATACTTACAAGTCTTAGTGTGTGCAGTCCACATACTGAAGAGTGTGACATACTGAGACAACATACATGCGTGTGTGTGTGTGTGTGTGTGTGTGTGTGTGTGTGTGTGTGCTCACCATGCTGGAAGGCTTTAAGAGGGATCCAGAAGAGAATAACCGAGTGGAAGAGTCCGTTTAGACAATGTGCCCAAAAAACCTGGAGCAGAGTGGAGGAGGGGGGACAGATAGAGAGGGAGTAAAAGAAAGACACACACACACACACACACACACACTGAGTGAGTCATGAGAAAGCCAGTGACCACCCGAACCCTATAGATGACCCCTGGCCTCGGCTTTTGTACACTCTCAGCACTGGGCTAAGTGGAGGGTTTGTCAGTCCTGTGCGCTCAATAGCCACCCTGCTGACAGACACATTGTATATCCTCGATCCTGTGTATGTGTGCGTGTGAGTGAGGGAGAAAAGAGAGAGAGAGAGTTAGAGAGAGGCGCTTTATTATTACTGTTAGAGACTGTGACTCTCTCTTTGTCTCTCTCATATTATATATATTATATAACCAATGGACTTTTGGGGTGGCCAAATTGATCTGTTTTATTATAGTAAAAATTAAATCGATTATTTCAAAAGGTCCAAACTTGCTAGCGACCCCCCCTGTGATCACGTACCACAGAACTGTCTTCAAGAACTGCGATTATAAGATAATACCAATCCTATAAAACTCACAGATCAATTTACAAACACATTTTATACAAGAATAGATAAAAAAAAAAAAAAATCACAAAAATATGCAACACATGTAACAAGGAAGAGATAAAGAAAGAAAGAGAGAGAGAGAGAAAATGTGTAAGAGAGAGAGAGAGAGACAGAGAGAAAGAGAGGGTTAGTGAGAGAGAATGTGTGTGTGTGAAAGAGAGAGAGAGAGAGAGAGAGAGAAAGAGTTGTTTCTGTTTTCTGTCTCCTTTCTTTTCTCCAGCAGTTTGTGCCCTTATCATATTTCACAGATTATTTCATCTGGAGAATTGCAAAGAGTGAAAACCCCCTGAAAAGGACGTGTTTAATACAAACACAGACAGCTCGCAGTAATTAAGACGGATTAACTTTCCTCTACAACACACAGTAACATGAATGTACGGAAAGAATATCCCTCACTCAGTTAAAGGATAAAGAATTAGGGGGTGTGTGCGTGTGTGTTTGGACTTACAAATAAATATCCTTTAAAATCCAGCATGTTGGAATTTACATTAAGCACAAATGTGTCTACACTAAAGCTAGCGGCTAACGTAGCACGTAACCGGCGTGAAATCAAGCAGACACTCAGTTTCCGACTGGGACAAAGGTTCAGTGAAAAAACGTCTCCTGAACAGCATCAAAAACTAATCAGCAGCATATTTTCTTTAAGCGTACAGACCTCAAGTCCAGCTTTACTCCAACAGGTCTCCCTGTGCTGGGGACAAAAAACAGCACACACACAACTTTCTACTTAAATAGAAGTAAACAAAGTTGTTGTGCAGTCGTGAGTTGCCACAGGCCTCGCAAAATAGCCTGGGTTATTCAGGAGGAAAAATATTCTTATTGCAATTATTACTTTACTAAAGTACAGACTAGAAAACATTTATATACACATACATCAATATACTTGCTTTTATAAGTAATATATATATATATATATATATATATATATATATATATATATATATATATATATCTATATATATATATATATATATATATATATAGTATATATATATATATATATATATATATATATATATATATATATATATATATATATATAGTACATATATACATATATATATATATAATATATATACATATATATATATATATATATACATATATATATATATATATATATATATATACATACATACACTATATATTAAAATATACGTGTGTATATATACACGTGTGTAAATGTATATACGTATATATAATGTATATATTTTAATATTTATATATAATACATGTGTATAAATATACGTATACATATATACACACACACACACACAAATAATAATATAATAATAATACAATAATAATATAATAATATTTTGACATCCGGTGCTTTTAGTTTAGCTGTTAAATCTGAGAGAAGAATAATTATTATAATAATTTAGATTTAAGAGGCATTAAACTCGAGTCATATAGAAAGGACTCTTCTGTATTCTAGATTCTGTCAGACAGAAGAGACTATTTCACTTTTTCCAGTCAATCTCACCGCAGGCCGGATCGAATCTTTTCAAACATTTATATTTACATCTGTGGCATTTGACAGACGCTCTGATCCAAAGCGACTTCGTGTTAAGGGCCTTACTTAGGGGCCGAGTATTGGCAACTGGATAATGGTGGGAATTTAACTCATGACCTTCTGATTAGTAGTCCAACACCTTAACCACTGAGCTACCACTTCCCACAGTTCTCCAGTTTTGGGAAGTCCTTTGTTATTAGCGTGTAACAGTTCAGTATTAGTGTACAGTAACAGCAGCACTGAAGTTGTGTTACATTACCACACACTTCTGAAGTTTGTGTTCAGGAACTGTTGGCAGTGTTGAATGAGTAAATAACCACAGCAGTGTGGGCTGGGTTTCTGAGAGATTTTCATTTAACACATGACTCGAGAAGAAAGAGAGAGATAAAGAGAAAGAGAGGGATAGAAAGAGATGATAAGAGAACAGAGATGGTGAGAATTTTCTGGGAGTCCACCCGGAGGAGAAGAGAGAGAGAGAGAAATGTAAGAGAGAGAAAGAGATGATGTGAGATGGTCCACCCCTTTCTCCTTTGCTATTGCTTATAGAAAACAAAGAAAGGCGGTTAACAGGAACAACCCAAACACAAACACTGACATCACAGACCTGGGAAATGTTCTATATGACCTCAATTATTCATTTAACCCAATTACCCAAACCTCCAGCTCACTCTGCCTCCCTACACAAACAATCTGTCTCTCACACACACACACACAAACAGACACACACAAACAACCCAGAAAAAACTACCCAAGTACATTTAAACGAGTGTATTCTCTCTCTCGCCCCCCATCTCTCTCTCGTTCACCCTCTCTCTCTCGTCAATCCATTTGCTACGTAGTCGTCTTTTCTTCTGTTCTTCTTCTTCTTTCAGTCTCACCTTCTATTTGCCTTTCTTACTGCATTTCTCTTGTTCAAGTCTCTCTGCCAGACTGCAGGTGTGTGTGTGCGTGCGTGTGTGCGTTTGCTCTAATCCGTGTCGGTTCTGTATTAAGCAGGTCTCCACGCCTGTGGAGCCGGGTCAGTATGTGATATAGACCTGCATTTTAAACCCGAGAAGTCGACAGCTTCATTAACAGCAGGGGCAAGCACACACACACACACACACACACACACACACACACAGACAGACACACACACAGACAGACAGACAGGATGTGTGTTGAGATTAAACACAAGCCCCGGTCACTTATTAATAGATCACAAAAAGTAGAAATAATATTTTTTTTTTGTACAGGTAAACATATATAATATGTTTGGTGAATATAGTATTCACAATACTTTAAAAACCCACAGTGTGTCTTATCATAGTAAAAATGTGCATGAACACCAGCTGACCCCTCTCCTACCAGTGGTCTACCAGCAGCCAGGCTGATTTATGATGGTGTATCCTCACTGACAAAGCCAGTTTAAAGCTCCTAATGACTTCCAATGGTTTTATTAAGCCTATAATACATTGCAGTAGGCTAATAAACACCTCAAAGGATAAAGAACCCATGTGACTGTGGGAAACAGATCGGCGGGTGATAAATCAGCAAAACTGTGTTCTACTACATAACAGGGGGGAAAAACACCTTAAAAATGGTTTTTAGGAAAGTAAAAAGTCAATCAGAATTAGACCAATGAGACAGGAGCGCTTACCTTAGTGTTAAAGCCCTGGGCATTTTGGGAGGTTTTGTACAATTCGGGGTATTTGAGCATGTTTTCTTTTCTGCATGAGCGCTCAAAAATACCCAGGGTCAAGGGTGGCAGAGCTGTGAAGATCTAAAAAAAAAAGAAAGACGTCCCACAAATTTTTTTAATTTAACGAAAACGAAAAAAACGTTATGTTTTTATTTTTTAACATTTATTTTATTTTCAACTGTTTTACCTGTGAAACAGCAAGACGCTCTACATATCGAGGAAATACTAAAGATCAACTGATAATCAGTTTTTCCCATTATTTTCCCAGATATTTAAGTTATTTTTTATGACCGATATCAGTTTTGTAATATCGGATCCACTGATATATGGCCTCTCATGTTCTTACACGTAATGTACTTGATCTGGTCTAATATACCCTTATTAACATATGAGCTAATCATTTAATATACTGTACATTTATTAACTGCACTTAATTATTATTCTAATTATTTATAATGTTACATTTATAACTTTGGCATTTCGCAGACGCCGCTGCCCATAGCGACTTACAATACATATATTTTATATATTTGTAAAAGGTGCGTGTTGATCCTGGGAACTGAACCGATGTCCTTCTGATCAGCAGCAAAAGGTTATTTGAATGTTATTTTTGTCTACCTGATTAAAGGTCCTTTTAACAAAGACATTTTATTTTAATTTTTCTTAACTTTTCTTATTTTTTTAGTTTCTGGCCCCTGATATTGGTGTAGAAAAAAGAATAGCTTGTTTTGTTTGCGTGGAAAGAGTATTGAGAGTGTTGGAAATAAAAATACTTGCTCAGTACAGTACTGCTGTTATTCAAAAAAGAAAAAATAAATAAATAAATAAATAAATTAGTTCTGCATGTCCGTTATAACAAACATGCAAATAATCGGTAGTGATTTGACTGCAAAAAATGCTTTAATAAATACTGATATAAATCTTCCAGAAGTGTGTGAGCACTGATAATTCAGAGAGTATTTTTTAAAAAGAAATAAGTAGCTGCATAAAACTCAGTGTCATCCTGCGGCTTAGATTTATTTAACGTGAACATAAGCTGCGATGCCCACCGATCCTCTGAACTGCTGGATTATTCCTCTCCTTATTGGTTGTGAGTTGTGTAGCTGCTAGATGAGAAGAGTGATATTTTTGAGATATCGATGGGCGTGTCGTCGACTGGGTCTCCTCAGCAGCTGCAGTTTGCTGGCTTTAGCTGTCGGACTGAACGACATGCTCCAGTGGGCTTTGCTCTCAAAGGGATGGCAACTTTCATTCAGGGGAGGATTCGGACCGCTGCGTCTGACAGACCCCCTCTAAAGCGGTGGAATTCCTCCTTTTGCAGATAAAGAGGGAATGTGCTGTGCCAAGTCGTTACAGCCTCAACCAATGCTAGTGAACCAGAACGGAGAACTGATGGGAGGTGTGTGGGGTTTTTTTTTTTTAACTTGGACTTACTTTTACAATTGGAAAAAAATGGTTCAAACTGGTGTCTGTCAACACTGACCGAGCAGCCTTTGTTCCATTTGCCTCCCATGGAACAGGTCATTAGAACAAACAGTCACACCTATATAACCCTGCAGGAATTTCATGGTGTAAATCACAGTCCATTCATTTATCTCACATGTTCCCTGTAATGGACAAATTGTCTAAACTTGTACAAGTGTGTATACAGTATATAATACGGTTGTCTCTGAATTCACCCTGCTTTTAGGAGCTTGAGCGGCTATTGCCGCAGCACATTCAGGACATAGTTAAGGGCACAGAGGGAATATGGTCTTGACAAGGGCTCATAAATAACCGGGAGATTTTCAGGATGTTGATGACACAGGGCTGCAGTAAAGGAGCCGCTTGGGCTGCCGCGGCTAATGAGATTCTTGCCCCGGCACGACAGGGAAGTCGTTTTAACACATTCTCTCTCACAGTAAATTACACACACACTTACCACGTTGTACAGACCGATGCACCAACGCTCGAAAAGAATCTGACCAGAGAAGCCATTCACAAAGGCAAACCAGATCTGAAAGGCAGAAAACATAAAGGGGTGTGTTAGAATCAGACTGAAGCTTTTTAAAGAAAGATCACACACTTGCTGTTAATGGCATGTATGATTCAGATTATGTTTTATAATTTAGTCAACCAACGGGAAAGCAACTTTAAGACAATGTAAACTCTACTGATATTTGCTTTATTGTTAACAACAATGATATTTGTATTTTGATTTAGTCAACTGAACTGATGGATGATTTTCTTGGATATTTAATGAAATTTACTGAAAAGCAACTTTGATGCAATGTAAACTCTATGAAACTGGTTGGATGATTATTTAAGGCTTCATATTTGTAACAGACTTTTGACTTTGGATATTAATGTCTTCCAGACACAGTCATTTTGACCTTTTCTCCAAGCATTCATTCAGTGCTGCAGTTAAGGCTTTGTGGGTTTTTTCCTGTATAACCATCGATATCACTGTGGGATTCAAAAGTGGCAGATATCATTACCCAATGCAATTTTTCAGGCATTTACAGGTTAAGCACTTAAGCAGCTTAGTGATCCCTGGAATTGAACCCATGACCTTCTAATCAGTAAACCCCCCCCACAAAAAACACCGAGCTACCATGTTCCAATATGACTTGTTCTATGACCTGCTTTACAAGTTGCTCTATAGCTTGCCTTATGACTGCTCTATGACTTGCTCTACTATCTCCTCTAAGACTTGGAATAAGACCCGTTATATGACCTGCCCTACGACCTGCTATAAGACATGCTGTATGACCTCCTCTATGACTTGCCCTATGACATTCACTATGATCTGCTCTATGACCTGCTATAAGACATGCTCTCTGACCTGCTCTATAACTTGCCCTATGACCTTCACTATAAATTGCTCTATGACGTTGCTTTTTAACTTGCTCTATGACTTTCTCCACAAGTTTCATTATGACCTGCTTTATTACTTGCCCTGTCTTACTCTTACGAATCCATGAAGAGTTTTACACTCCAGAAAAATATCTACATTTTGCATTTATTTTTATTCAAATCTGTTTAGTTTATCTGTATTTTCTTGTCAGGACATGAATTGGGCCGAGTTGCTGATCTGAAGACCAGGAAGACCTGGTTTCAAGCCCTACCACCGCCAGCTGTTGATCTGAAGACCAGAAACACCTGAGTTCAAGCCCCACCACCGGCAAGCCAACCATTGTTGGGTAGTTGAGCAAGACCCTTAACCGCTCCTGCTCCAGGGGCGCTGTATCTTACTAAGATGGGATATGCGAAAAAAGAATTTCACTCTGCTGTAAAAAAGTATATGTGACTAAATAAAAGGCATTTATTTATTTGAAAATGAAAACAAAAAATTATTCCTCTGAGTCAACGAAAGTATTTTGGACTTTATTTTATATGCACATTAAACAAACAGAACTGTCACCTTTTTTGCATATAGACCTTTAACATGTTAACATTTTTAACCCAGCCCAAACAAAAGCTATTTTCTTTGCTGCGGAAATGAAAATCTGCTAAAATCCCATAAGATCTAAGCTTTGCTTTACTCAAATCATTTTAATGGCCGCTGAGGGGATTTGGGTGGACACGGTGCGAGTGAGAGAGAAATGTGTGGTGAGATGACCCCTGCTCCCGGCACCGCCACAACACTCTCCATCACTGATAGTGGAGGACAGCGGCTTAGTCAGAGATTACCATCAAAGGAGCGGCTCAGACTGCAGGCCCAGACTGGGACTTTACACAAAATTGTTCGCAACTTCAAATCAGTCCAGCTTTGGTTTTAATTTGGTGTCCGTGCAAAAAAATTCCTCGAAAAAAAAAACCCCCCAGATGATTTAAGAAATGCATTGCAACTGAAAATAAATAATACTTAGAGGTTTAATGTCTTAGTTTGACAGATTATCAGTCAGACAGTCAAAAAGACGATGGCATGCCAAGGAAGTTGCCTATGAACAGGACCTGCCAACCACAAAAACAGGATTTTTGCATTCTAACTTTTCCTATTGCTTAAAGAAGAGGATCAGAGGAGTATAATCATCGCTGGAGTTTCCCTGCTCAAGCTACTTTGAGAGGGCCTCAAAAGCCAAACCTGGATTTACTTTTTTTTGTACAAGAGAAACCACAAATACTTGTCTAATATCAGTGGAACATCTACTCCAGTCTGACCAGAGTTATGAGGCTTAAAGTAGAAATGGGGAACAGAGGATGTCCAGAATGAAGCAAGAAGAACAAAAGATAAGGTGTATCTAAACCATATGCCGCAGGGGCCATGATCACCACCTCATACGTCTGTTACTGAAAGCAGGCTGTGACTCAACTCTATCTGTCCAAAACTGTTAGGGATCAAATATGAGGCTTGAATATGAGAAAAGCAATCACATGATCAGTCGAGTATGAAATTGTGTAAATTTGATATAAAAGCTGCTTAGTATAATCGTCTTTCAAAATGAATGTCACAACATTTCAAGAGGAACAACGCTCAACTTGGCAGAGCATAAAAATTACACATTACTCCTGCTTTCCCACGTAAAAATAACACTGAGACTGCATGCCAACAGACTGTATGTGTGTGTGTGTGTGTGTGTGTGGTGAGCAGACACCAGGATCAGTGCGTAGGCTCTGAACCAGGCGGACATTCCCTTGCTTCATTTAACTCTATTATAGAAGCATGAATTGCTACAAATTCTCGATTTAGACAGAGCCCCTAACTGAGGCCCCTGAAAAACAGCAGCTCTCTCTCACACACATACTGGTGCAAGGCGATGTGTGAAAAACAGATGTCTGTTGCCCCTCCTCTTCACACCCTCAGGGTGAGAGTGGGCGTGTACTCCGGGACGCTGTCCATCCCATTCCAACTCCCACTCTTCTCTCTATCAGGTGCATTCTAGCATGATATTGTTTTTAAAAGGTGGCTGCAACCTCTTACAACCCTTTTTTTTTTTTTACACACTCTCTCTGTCTCTCCCTCTCTCGCGCTCTCTCACACGTGTAATGTGCATGTTTAGGTATCGCATCAGAAACGAGTGATGGAAACTAAGAAACGCATTTACTGAATAAATTTTAACGTAGCTAATAAATAAAAACCCATGTGACTAATCTTCTGTTTCTGCTCCCTTATGCCTGCCTTGTTTTATTTACTGTTGGTTACCAAGTTACCAATACCACCGTCAGCCGCTTGAACAACTTGATGGAAACGCATCGAATTCACAATTGGTTTTTTCCCCCCTACTTTTTCGCAAACTTTGAAAAGATTTACTTTATGTTAGCCTGGCTAGACGCACACAAAGTCACATCTTTGCATGGATACATGTCTGTTTCGGAACACCTTCCATTTATACTAATCAACCTGCTGCAGTTAAAGTAGACTGGGTGCTGGGTGCTGGCCTGAGACTTGCATTTGTCCTTCTCTGGCTTACTAAGCCCTGGCTACACTGTTGTGCTAAATAAAACGCTCTCAATTCATAGGCAGCAGTTAAATGCGTTTTTGTCGCTGAGTGTTTTGGCCTGCACCTCTTTCTCCTCGTCGCTGGGACTCTCTGGAGAGAGGCACGCATTCATTTGCTCATTAAGGCTGCAGCTTTCTTTCTGTGATCCTTTTTTTTCCTCCCGCCCTTATTCAGTACGGCTCAGCGCCGGGGTGTGGCTGCCCTCTCCCCCCACTGCACATTCTGAAAAAGCAAGTGCCTTGTGTGTGTGTGTGTGTGTGTGTGTTTGTGTGTGTGTTTTAAATGACAACTGGCCAGAAAGACTCCAGGAAAAAAAAAAAAAAAAAAAAAAAAAAAACGCACAACAAATGAAAAAAAAATCTGCTTGGGCTATTATTCAAAGAGCATAAGGCTGTATTGAGAGGAGTCAGAAAAAGGGGAATTAGTTAGAAAGGGAAGACAGAAAAGTAGGAGAGAGGAATTTGTCCTCTTCACCTCGTCAGGCCTCTGTGCTCTTTTACCATGTCCTTAAAATGCAGACAGGAGCCTCCGCCTTTCTCCCCAACATAAAGGAGCTGCGAGTAGAAAGCAGCCCAACACGACGTGACCGAAGATGAGGGGGTGGTGAATGTGTTGGCAGCGTGTAGTAGAGCAGGGACACAGAGTGACTGAGCGATAAAGGGCAAGGACTCGGATAATGAGGGCACCAGGCAGGATGCTGTGGCTGGGGCCTCCTCCTGCGCTTAGCTCTTTCTGTGCAGCGTTCAGCTTTGAAAGGCCTGGTGTAATTGCCTCATAAATGCCACTTGTCCATCATCCGGAGTGCAGTGTCGTGCGGTGAGGTTGGTGACTGGTGAGGCACTGACCCCTTTAGAGTCAGATTTACAATTATTTGAATTTAATTGTGGAGCCTAAATTTACCACTTTATTGGCTGCATTTTCACTCTTTCAGTCCTGTCGTTAAAAGCAATCATGTTAGCTCTGGTATTGATCCGTCTTTAATTATTTATTAAATCCTGTTTGAAGTGGAAGTCCAGTTTTAAGGACTTTTTAAGCTTTGATATACACTGCTCTTCCAAAAAAACAAAAAAAACCCCACTCCTTTGGCTTTGATTACAGCACGCATTCGCCATGGCATTGTTTCGTTAAGCTTCTGCAATGTCGCAATTTATTTTCATCCAGTGTTGCATTCACTTTTTGCCAGGATCTTGAACTGAAGATAGGAGAGTCGGGAATGCTGTGCAAAGTCGTCTTCAGCACAGCCCAAAGAGTCTCAATGGGGTTAAGATCTGGATAAGCAGTTAAGGTAGCCAATCCATGTGTGAAAATGCTGTCTCATGCTCCCTGAATCACTCTCACACACATGAATCCTGGCATCTTGGAATATGATTCTGCTGTGTTGTAAACTTATGCTTGCTTTTCAAATTGTTGTTGTTTTGTGCACTACCGGGCCACCGAAGCTTACACTCTCAGTAAAGAAAATTAGTCACAGCAGAACAAACATAAACCAGTCTGCACATGCTTGCCCCCTTCAGTGAGTCTGAGGTACTGGCTGCCTAGCCTTTTGCTTTATTCCGAGCAGTTTTAGATGAAATCAGCAACACTAAATATGTTTTACACATGCGGGAAAACCATTACTTAGGCTACAAAAATGGAAAACGTCAAATGAATAATAATAATAATAATCCATAATGATCAAAATAAAGCAGTATAGTACTAGGCATATATACATAATCCAAACACACAATCCTATAAAAAGGATATTTAATAGCTTAAGTAAAAATAATGCTTTTAGACTTAAAAAAGTGATGAATCACAGTGATGAATGTTAATGTGTTCCAGATTTTTGTTGCATTAAAACCATAAGCAGTAGTTCCCAGCATCAACCACAAATCTCACATTTTCCACTGGAAATTGTATTTAGATATCTAAATTAACGTTATTCTAGTATGTTGTTCACCTAAAAAAAATCTAATTTTTTTTTCAAATAAGATTTTAGACGAGATGAAAATCTATGAATGAGATTCCTGAGTGTATAGATCTCTTTTTAATGCTCAAAAAGCAGTGATGGTTTGCTTAAAGAACACACACACACACTCATGCACACAAGGTAGTTTTTTCAAGGTTAAAATTTGCATTTACATCCTTGTTCCTGTTCATACCTGGGAAATAAGACCTATTAGTATTAGTAAAACCTATTAGTTCAACAAATGTATCTATTTGGCTTCCCCCTAGGAAGCAAGTGTCTTAGATGTCAGACCCTTACAAAGCCGAGGTGTTTGATACAGCGGGAGGCAGAGAACCGGAGCAGGCAGCCCTTATTCTAATGAAAAACCCCTGCAGCAGGTCGGGGGAGTCACTTTCCAGCCACAACAAAAGGTGTACTGAGACCAACAGCGGGGCCGTCCAAAAGCTGCTCCCTTTGCAGCTCAGCTTTTACATAGAGCTCGAAACTTGAAGAGAGGGCAAAAATATGCAGTTTCTTTGAGGTCGAAAATTTATGGGGTTGTTGAAGTTGCTTAACTCGGGGGGGAAAAGTCAAAAGACAGATAAATCGTAAGAGATCCGAAATAGAAGATTGATGAGAAAGTATGTAACATGACCATTCCGTTTTCAAAGAACTCCAGCTAACACAAAGACTTGAGCGGAGTCCTACACGGTATAATATGAAAGGAAGAACATGACAGGGCTAAAATTTTCCTCACTGGACTGAGAATTTAGAAATGCTGCGATGTAATAAAATATAACACAGGTGTTCAACCGGCATTTGAGAATGAATAAAGAGGGAGACTTTTGTACAAAGAACAAGACCGTCTCAGATGGCGAGGATAATTACAACTTCATGACGTAATTCCTATCAAACAGAGACTCAGGCAAGATGTGAGATGAAAAGACAAACTGTCTCTCAGTAAATCTTTGGACAAAAATGCAATCAGCAGTCATCTCCACTGGATTCCCTTCTGACTTCATGCTTTCAGGGTCCAAGGCAGCCGAGTCACAAAGACACACAATCTACAGGATCTTTCCATTTTCACTAACACGCACAAAACAAAATGAACTTGAGAGAAAAAGTTCACAGGTCAAGTGGTGCAGATGAGTAGGACACCTAGAAAAAAACGTCTTGCTTTGAATGCTCATGTTTCTCTTTGGAGGAAAATGTGAAAAGTGTCTTGCTTTGTCTGAGGCAGCTGCTGTGTTACTGACAAAAGACTGAGTCTGTTTTGGAATTTGCACCAATCAGAGCTGCTCTGCTTTTGACTGCTGAGGATTTGCCAGCCAGCCTCATCCAGCTAGCCTTCTCAACACTCTTAAACAGACAAGGAATGAATGGTGCATCCTAGTGTTAAGATTCTTACCATGATTGGTGTACAAACTGATCTCTACTTATGTATTCTCATAATATTAATCATGTCTTAATCTTGGATAAAATGTTTTGTTTAACATTCTGAATGTCCAGTCAGTGTCTTCCAAGTACCTGCTGAGACGATGCTTATAACTTACGAGTGAGGTGAAGTTTATTAACTTACAGGTATGTATATACTGACCCTGGGTAACTCCTATATTACTGTATAGCATGGATTGCCTACTATAGCTTCAGGGAGCCACTATTAATATGAGGGGTTTTAGAATCGTGGTTAAATGCATGCAAACTGTGTATAGGGAGCAGAGGTATCTGACTGTTGTCAGATCTGTTGAGCACCAATTCCTCTGAATTTAAAATACTGCAAGCCCTGAAGATGCTGCATGTGGGACTAAGGGAAACGCTGGAGTAAAACAAATAAATAAAAGATATTTGTTTACATATTTAAGATTTTTCTTGTTATTTAAGTGGTATTTATTTTATAGCTGTGAAAAGATGTTAACTGAGGAAAGATTATAATAAATTTTGGTTTATATTTCAAGGTCCAAATAAAAGGAAAAAAGGAATGAAATAAGGTGAAGCCCTTTTTTCCAGAATAACTCAGGAACCGGGATACCCAGCAACACCAGAATAAATTCCGCTTTTGCGTCCCCCCATTGAGGCTTGACTCTATTGAAAAAGCAAGTTGGTGTGTACAGATCACACCGTCTCAACAATCTAACTGATAAACCCGCCTCTTTCACTTGTCAAGTGGCTCTCGGTTGAGCCTCTGAAGCCACTATCAGCGCTGGTTCTGCAGAGCGTCAAAAGTCATCAAAGATGGATAACCTGCGGGTTTCACACCCAGGAGCAGCCACATTCCAGCCTATCCACAGCTTTTTAACAAACAGGCAGGGAAGCGGATCTGGTCCAAACTTTTTAGCGCCTTTTACCCCTTAATAGATGTTACGAGCTAATGCAGTAAGAAAAAGAGTTTTGGTGTCTGTGTTTATGGTGTCAGTCGACGTCTTACCTCGATAATATACAGCACAATGTTTTTGTAGAAGCAGTACAGGATGCACTTAGCAACTCGGTTGTAGTTCCAGGCGCCATGGACCAGCAGGAGGTTCTTCAAATACTTAAACTGTGAGAGTAGAGGGAGAGACAAGAAAAAAAAAGAGAGAGAGAGAGAGAGAGAGAGAGGGAAAGAGAGCAAGAGAGACAGAAAAAAGAAAGACAGAGAAAGCAAGAGAAGGAGAAAGAGAAAATGAGCGAGAGAAACACAGGGAGAAGGAGCGGCAAAGAGGGAGAGAAAGAAAGAGAGAGAGATAAGGAGAAGAATTAGGGACAAAGAAAGACAGAGAAAGAGAAAAAGACAAAGACAAAGAAAGAAGACAGAAAGAAAGAAAGAGAGAAAGAGAGAGACAGGAAAAAAGGAAGACAGAAAGCAAGAGAAGGAGAAAGAGAATGAGAGAGAAACACAGAGAAGGAGAGACAAAGAGAGAGAGAGAGAAAGAAAATGAGAGAGACAAGGAGAAGAATTAGGGACAAAGAGAGACAGAGAAGTAAAAGAAAGAAAGAAAGAAAGAAAGAAGAAAAGAGGGAGAGACAGATAGATATAATGTGTTTAAAAAGTGCAGTTATTTGACTTTGTTCAATACTGATCTATTAATCTATTTAAGATAATGAATTAAAGAAGCTATTTCATTCCTTTACAGGAAATCAGGCCTTTCTGGAGCTTTTCATTCCCGGTGAGATTCACTCATTAAGGATGAAGCATGTTAAAAGAAAAAAAAAAGACTTTCTGGTTTTCCTGGGGAAGTGATAGTCGAGCGTGATAGTCGAGCTGATGATTCCTGTGTTTAGGGAATCTGTTGACTCCCTACGCTGTTTTACAATCTTCAGATAGCTGACTGAAGCCTGTGTCACATCTTCTCGATTAAGAAGCGCCTCTGACCAGTAAACTACCCCCTGTTAGTCAGTGGCTAATTGAATGTAAAATTAGGAAAGGCGCTCTGTCTCTCTGTCTTTAATCCAAAACAATTTACTGATCAAATTGAAGCAGATTGGTTGCATTAAAGTAAAATGAGCTTGAACAGGGGCTCCAGGGGTAAAAGAAAAACGTTTTGGGATAGAAGAGCTGGCCAAATTTTTGGAACTCTGGGAAAAGGGATGTTGACAGACACGGGGCAGGGTAGTATGACTGCACAGCCTTGAGCTTAAATTCTGCTGATCTCTGTAAAGCTCAAGATGAAGTAGAACTTTCTGTTGCTTTTGGAGCTCATTTCGGAACTATAGCTCCTCGATGCTTAAATGTATGTAATGATTACTTCGCAGGATATAACGCCATCACTGCTGTTAAATTTTAGGACTATTACATACTACATACTTGAACACAAAATATATGTTTGAATGTTTATGCTAGTTCATGTGATCCTTTAATATGGATTTTTTTCCCCTTCCTAAATGGTTCCAGAACTCTTCAGACTGGAAATATGAGGATAAAGGCCAGTATTTTTAATAGTATGTTCGGTACCTAATACTAAAACGCTAGTAGCTACTAAAACTGTAACCTTTTTACAAGCATCCAAGAAATCAGGCTCCTGAGCAAAATTGGAATACGAAGCAAAAAAAAAAAAAAAAAAAGGAAGGTTAAAACAATAAAACTCAGGTTGAGCTAATGCTCCGGAATACTTTAAACCATGTAAAGGTAGTCTAAAGGTTATTGTTGGCCACCAATTAGTTATGGGTTAGTTCAGAAAAATACCAGCTTCAGTTCCTAACCCTTATGTAAATCTATAAAACTTTGCTTCGGAGTGAAGAGTAAAAGCAGAACCGTGAACAGGTAATATGATGCACAGAAGGGTATGTGGTGTTATGTTATGACACGCATCACCAAAGTAAGTGCATGAAATATGAAAAAAATTTATAGCCTTGACAGACGGCTCGCCATGACACATGAGAAGCTGGACTTCTGTTACAAGCACAATGGTGCTGGGGCAATATTAATCTAGTCCTGTGTTCTAGAACCCAGAGTGATTAATTAGGTTTACATAAGAGCAAAGTAAGCCGTTCCACAGACAGTGAAGATTTGGATAACGTTATTACTGGCGCTGTGTAAACTGACCCGGCTGACCTCTTACATCCTCCTAGAGTCTGCCCACCTGCTCACCTCTAACTGCACATTTTAACCTTTGCCCCATACAGGAGTTCGGGCTCAGCTTGTTAGGCCTGCTGTAACAGTGTAATATCCTGAGAACAACCGCCTTAAGATTGTTTGTAGCGTTCGAAGAATTTATTAGCCGTGAGTTGGAGTTGGTGGTCTCTGGATGCAGGATTACACTATGTGCCTATGATGCTGAGCTAAAACCCATCAACAGTAGAGAATTTCACCAAACTTGCGGTACATTTAAAAATACCAACTTACCAAATTGTGTCAAAAAGTTTTTAATTTAGTTTTTTTTTTTTTAAATATTAGCAACTTACACACCCGATCCATCATACAGTCAGCTGCAAAGCTAGCATTAATACCAACAAACAAAAATAATCCCTATTACTTAAGCTTTCTCTAAAAAAAAACAAACATCCCATACAGTCATTTGCTTTTCCAACCTGTAACTCATCTTAGCCTTCCAAAAGAAGATTTCTAGGCAAAACATTGATGCAGAGGGTTTTGTTACCATTCATATTGATGCTGTTTTTATTTTTATCTGTTTAACTTGTGCTTCTGTAGAAAAGAATGTATTTGGGAAAACATTTGGATAGTATTTGTTTTGTCTGTTCCCTGACCAGTCACATGACAATCAAAACCGTTGTGTAATGTTCCATAATAAAACGGGACCGATCTAATTAACGACAGATTTAGTTTTCTTTGGAAACCGATATTTGCAGCTGTATAATCTCTAATAATAAACTCTCTTCCTGTCTAAGGTCCTAAAACTCTCGGTATGTGTCTTTTTCACCTGTGCAATGGAATAATCAGAAGAGTTGGCGGCTTGGAGTCCTTCGTTGCCCGATATGCCGACACCGACGTGAGCGCTCTGGATCATGCCTACGTCGTTGGCACCGTCCCCGATGGCCAGAGTGATGACCTTTACCTGTTTCTTCACCATCTCCACCACCTCAGATTTCTGCAGAGGAGACACCCTGCACACAGAAAGAACACACACTCAACCCTGACCACTCACATGATGAATTTTTTAATTCTTTTTCTGTTAAAGTGGAATATTATTTATTTGGTTTTTAAAAAACAATTACTGCAAAATGAGTAAAAGCCTGAAACGTGATTTTAGCTGTAAAAATGTAAACATCCTCGAAGAGAGAATTTCGACTCGATCCTCGAAGAGAGAATTTCGACTCGATCCTCGAAGAGAGAATTTCGACTCGATCCTCGAAGAGAGAATTTCGACTCGATCCTCGAAGAGAGAATTCCAAACTTATTCTTAAAGAAAACGCATCGACTTTAATCTCAAGGAATTTTGACTTTATTCTCAAAGAATAACACTGAATTCGTTCTGAATTTCTGCAGTTTGAACCATTTAACATAAATGTAATGTTCCAATTTCTTCACTTGAAAACTTGAGTCTGCATTTTTAAAAACTGCATATTTGCTTTCTAAGGATTTAGAACAAAAAAAATGTTTAGTCAATTGTAAAAATCAATTGTGTTAAATTTTTTTTAAATGCCACACACTATCCAGTTTTTGTTCAATTACACTCAATAATGCAAACTTTCACAATTCAGATTCATATTATTTAACTTTATTTTCAAAGTATTTCGACTTCATTCTCGTAATCTCAATTTTTTATGTGGCATCAAAATTCTGTTGCATGATCCTAAATCCTTCCATACTTTTTTGTCATTTGCATGCTTAATTTGCGTGATGTAACATAGTGGGTGTCTGGATATGAAGAGCAAAAATGTAAAATAAAAGAATAAGGGTGCATGGTGTCAAGGATGGAATCTACTGGATGACCCGAGTTTCAGTAATGGAGGTTTGCTTACCATCACAATACAATAAGAGCCATAGAAAAATCATTTCCAGTATTACATCACATCACTAAGGCATTACATCACACTGAAAACAATTCGAGATAGATTATTTTAGCATGACAACAGCTACCATTTATAAAGTCCTTAATAACTGTTTGGACCCAGCAGGAGTTTGGGTTTGGATTTCAGGTTCAGTGAAAGGTTGAACAGAAGCTGTAGATTTTCAGAAATCCCTGCATTCCAGATCACTAGCAGAACATGTGCCTTTAGTTTCCAGAGATGAGGTGCTGGTGAAATGGAGATGAGGGGTTGATCTTCAGCATCTCACAGGGTCACAAACCAGGAAGACTGAGATTAGAGATACAGTCCACACACAAAGGTGCTGAGGGACATGGACTGACCATTCTTCATGAAGGGGCCATTCTTCACAGGGGAAATCTTAGTGCTACTGCTCTCCTGCCAACCACCATTTATATTCATTAAGAGTTAAGCTCCGAACCTGAGGAAATATGTATAACCTGCAGTCCTACGCTTCAGTGGAGTCTGAAGGAGAGGAAATACTGTGATGATAATACACATGCTTGTTTTTGCCCTAAACTATACAGTGGAACCTCGGCATACGAATTATTGCAGGAGTATTGCAGTAAACATTTTCCTATAAGAAATAATGTAAATGCAGATAATCCGTTTCAGCCACCATAAAATATTACCAATATTAGCAATTTCCAACAAATATGCTAACATTTTGCATATACAACAATCAGAACATTTATATAAAGAAAAATTAGGTCGATTTTCTGTATGCAGACATGCTGACTTTTATTTTGAAAGTTTTTTAGATTTTCTTGGGTTTGGTTTGCTCGGCTTCCGCAAGAACAAGTAATGAACGGCTCCTGGACATACAGGCAAACCTGGCCGGGGTTTGGTTCAGTCCGGTTCGTTTTGTACGCCGATGCATTCGTATGCTAAGGTTCTACTGTGATTCTGATCAGTTTTTCTGCAGGTGCCTTTTTTTTTTTTTTTTTTACAGTGAAACATGAAACTTTGGAAACCTGTCAAAAATCTCTATTTCATTGGATACGTTCCGATCCATAGATCTTAGCTGTATAATTCTCGGTGCAACTATTTGTTTCTAAAGTGTTTCTACAAGAACAACTCGCGCATGTATAGCAAATGTTCTATCTAATCCAATATCCTTATAAATGACTTGACATAAGAAAATGTTACATTTCTGAACTGCTGAAACGTTTTTCTTAAAGAATTATTATAAAAAAATGTTAGGAAGGAATCTTCAGTGTCTATTATAAGATTTAAGGTTTTTCAGTAACCTGAGCTAATAGAAATGTACCAAATAAAAATCTAACAATCTTGGCACTTCGCTGCAGTGTAAGAGGAAAAAATGTCTTGGGCTGATTATTTTTCTGCTTGGGGGAAGGGGTAACTCAGTGGTTTGGGTGATGGACTGCTGATTAGAACCTTGTGAGATCAATTCCCAAGACTAGCATGCTGACACTGTTGGGCCCCTGAGCTGGGCCCTTAACCCTTTGTGTAAATAAGATCAATGTAAGTTGTTTGGTTATGGTCATCTGCCAAATGCCAGAAATGTAATGTTTTTTTTTCCTTTGCAAATGACATCAGGGACGTCTACGGAACTCAGCAAAATCAGCAAGTTTTCCTCAGGGAATGAAGCATATTTTTTCACCAAATAGTTCCTCGGCTTATACAGGTCTAGAAATGAAATCACTTAATACTGAGGATCAGAGCAAGCCCTTCTGAGTCAGGCTAACTAATGTCCTGGGCCTGTGTCTGTGTGTGTGTGGGTGTGTGTGTGTAGGGTGAGTAAAAGCAGATCAAAATAATTACATCATAGACCACATAATGGCGGTGGCACCTGTGGTCTGTGTGTTGCTGCTGGCGAATGACACTGATTTTGAGCAGAACCTCAGATCAGTTACCCGAGAGCTTCCTGCTAAGTTACTGACTTGGCTTATTCACACACAGGCATGCGCACACACACACACACACACACACACACACAAACCAATTCTACAATCAATAACTTTCTACCTTTCAACTGCCTCAGCTATTGTTGCAAAACTATTTCTCTTCTCCAAACCACTGCTGAAATGTTTAGTGTAGTCCTGAAGTTTTACTGTGAAGGTTGTGACCCATGCTGAGAGCGGAGCAGAGGGGAATCTCTGTTCTTTAAACAGCAGGAGATGTTTCCCTCTAATTGTCTGCCAATAACTCGTTTTTTTTTCCCAGACTGGAGTAATAGGAGATGGCGTTTGGTCTCATCTTAAGCGCAGCCTGTCATTTGTATACCATGTCTTGGGTGTTAAGTGCTCACTAACATGCTAATACCGACCTGCAGCATATGACGGCCTTGCAGGACAGCGCCAGGTCCAGAAAGTACTGACGCACGCCGAAGGTGAGCGCGTACTTGAGCGTCTTCCCATCGATGATCAGTGCACAGTCGTTTTCTTTATGCAGAGCGTCTCCCAGCATGCTGCAGTGATGGGTCAGAGTCTCCCTCGTCCCCTGAACATAAGAACAAATTCACTGCCGTTACTGACTGCCACAGTTTTACCATAACCACCCTATTCTATTGTCAGTACAGTATTTATATTCTAATTACAATAATTTCGTATCATACAGTTCGATCAGGGTGACGAGCCAAAATGTTCTGCTCAATAAAGCATTTCAATTCTAGATAGTCAAATTTACTAAAATGATTACATAATGGATTTGCGAGCAGTGGCCAAACACAGATAAGAGGTGGTTTAAAAAGATTATAAGATAAACAAGTTTTACCATACTGAGCAATCAATTTGTCTCTTTCTACTGTATTTCTGACGTCCTTTTAAGGAAAGAGAGGAAGAGACCGAGGAGAGAGATGCCTCAGGACAAACAATAATAATAAAAAAAATCTTTCAAAAATTAAAAAATAAATAATTAGGATAGAATTATGTGCACCATCAGTTTCAACAGAACAGGTAAAAACATCTGACATCACTAATAAAAGTCTTTTTAAACGGGAGCTAGAAATAGTGCAGAATCCTAAATATTATATATTCCGTGAAAAGATTCTTTACTTTTTTCTGTTATAAATCTTTTATTATGCTTCAGCTTTCCTTTTATTTGTAATTTAATTGGATCTGTGATGCTTGTACCCAAAACACTGTGACTTTAGGACCCAAGCAGGTAGAATGGAAAATGTACTTTCTGTACTACATCTAAAGCAGACGTGTGAAATGCTGCTGTTAAATCTATTTAGATGATGTAAGAAATTAAAGTGAATCGACCAAGACCTGGAATTCATCATTGGGGTGACCCTGTCTTACTGACCACACAGGTCCTGTCTTACTGACCACACCGGTCCTCTTCTAATGTTATTTTTATCAGGGCATCATATTATATATCCTAGAAATTATATTTGAATTTAAATGAGATTTTTTTTTTAACATATTTAGCGAACCAAATCTTTGGAGTTTTAGTTCAATTTAACACATGACCTCATGACACAAATAAAATACTGCATACTGCAAAACCAGAGATAGAAAAAACCAGGAATAATATACACAACATAACTAACAACTGCCCTTTATTAATGCTGCAATTTTAGAATAGGAAGACGTCTCCGTAGGAAGGAAGTACAGAGCTGTTTTACCCTCGAGTGACGCCCTTTCAGGATATGCTGTTAATCCTATCCGAGTACAGGAACGTGGGTTTCACACAACCACAAGAAAGACCTGACCGCAAAACCCTGCCCTCCTGTGAGAGAGCTGGTGGTGTCTGTAGTGCGCTCGCTCCTACGATAGAGCTCTGATCAATTTTTTCGAGCCTGTACCCGAAGACAAAGTCCAAATAAACTTTAGACACCGAGAGAGATAATTTTACCAGATTTTCCTGAGGCATGCTAGAGTAATCATCCTCACTGCATAATGTGAAGGACATTTCGTGTAACCTTCCAATGTCATCCCTACACGAGGCTAAATTCCGTTTATTATTAATGTAATTACGCTGAAAGAGTGAGGGTTGATGAGGAGCGTGGATAAACGCACATATGGCATGCTTCGCTTGACAGAAAGCAGCGTTGAACCTTGGAGTGATGGTTCGTTTGGAAGAGTCATGAATCACCACAGCCAGGGAATTTACCCGGAGCCCTCATCCAGCTCTGAGTACTCGCGCTCCTGCTTTCTTCTCCGTCATTAATCCCTTCCCACTCTCTCTCTCTCTCTCTCTCTCTCTCTCTCTCGCTCGCTCGCCGTGGGGATGTGTGGGTTCAGCACTAAACAGAGCAATGGTCGGAGTAGAACGCTTGTTTTTCCAAGAATGGTTGCCCCTAGATGAACAAGTACAAATCTGGAGCCAGAAATAATTCTGCGCACTGTTTCCGCCTCGAAGATTCTAATCAAAGCTGACTGGTTTGAAAAAATAACCCCACCCCTACCTCCCCCAAAATCAGCATCCTCACTATGACCCCACCAATGATGGTTAAGGGTTTGAATATGAGGAAAGATTTTTAGCAGGGAATATGCCCCGAAGCCGTACTATGTTATTGTAAGGGCTTGGGATAGCTCTGTGTTTGGTTTAGGAAAAGAAACGCACTTTACTTAATTTCCCTAAAGAGTCACATGATTCCTGTTTCCTTTATGCTGGAAGGATGGGCCGTGGTTAATTTGCAGCTTATCAGGGGAATTGATAAGAGACCAACACAGAGATCAGATAGAGCAGTGCAATCATAATCAAAATGACAGAGAATGAGCGAGAGAGAGAGAGAGAGAGAGAGAGAGAGAGAGAGAGAGAGAGAGACAGAGAGAAAGATTCTGACCTGGATCATATTAATGATCCCTGTCATTTCCCACCATGGCTGAAAGTATGTTTGACATTTATATAGAATGAGGAAAACATGTGTAACAGACCAGTCAAAGCTGATTTCTCTGTTCAAACTGATGTGAATCGTTCACAATCAATAAAAAGTAAGGAAGAAAACAGATTTAAATTCTACCCTTCATTTTAGCTTGTTTTGTTTTCAGGTGTTTTTAAAGAATGGATTACATCCTTATTTGTCACATGGTATAACATAGTTTGGATATAATATACAATAAAGATTTAAACAGCCTCATTAAAGAGAGAGAGAGAGAGAGAGAGAGAGAGAGAGAGAGAGAGAGAAAACAAGAAAAAGAAGTAAAAGGTTCAAAGCCTTTAGCATAGCTAGTTCTGTTTTCAGTGGCATAGTGGACTGAAGCATGTATTACATCATTTACCAAAGATTATCATCTTTTGGTGTAAGGAATATTTTGGAGTCATGCATTTATACATTTAGAAACAGGATTTAATTTAAAGACTTAAAAAGACAATTTTACTAGTAAGATTAGTTTAATAATGTGATTTTTACCTAAACTCCAACATAATGTGAGATTTGTAAAAACAGGATGTAAAGGTCTGGAGATTAGCAGTTGAAATTCAGACGATTCTACAGATATATCCTGACCAGGGGTAAGGGTAGCAAAACAGCTTGTGCTTTTTTTTAAGTGGGATGGGTCACATTTTACTGCACTTAGGCAGACATCCTTATCCAGGCCAACATTTAATCACCTGAGCGGTTAAGGGTCTTGTTTAGAAGCCCAAAGGTGGTAGTTTGGTAGTCCTGGAA